>JAEMWC010000229.1:35000-195000 GCA_016490735.1 Pachyseris speciosa
ATGGAATTAAAATGGCTGTTAAAATGGAATTAAATCACTCTGTCCAATAAATTTGGTGGTATTTTCGTATGCTTCCTCCGCTAGCTCGTCCTACCTGAGTAAAAACACCATTACTCTAGAAAAACATCGGGGCCGTTTGTATTCATCTGCGATATCAAGAATTTCAGTTACTTTGTCTATAAATATTTCTTGGCAAGTTACCACAGTTTTGCTGGCTCCCTTACGGTTAACGATTGGTCTCGCCAGCTGCCTCAATAATTTTAACTCCCGGTTAATATTATTTTATGGCTACATTTATTAGCTTCGTTCATTAGGAGATATTCATACAAAATTTACATGTAAAATAATAATAATAATAATAATAATAATAATAATAAAAAAGAGTAAATATATTATTATGTTAATTAAGATGTCGAGGACAAATCCAGAAACTACGAGGCTTCAATGAGGAAGGCGTCCTCGCGAGATCTGAAAGAAGTGCGAGGCCTGCAGAACTGCGAGTATGAGCAGTATTCAGTTATTTTAAGAGAAAGTTAGCTAACTTTCGACATCGGACGGAGTGTCTCAGTACGTAATATCGTTTCATAAAACATTCCAAATTTTGAGCCCTTGGAAGGAACCATAAAATACTTCATATTGCAGGTTCTACTGCTAGTGTTCTACCAGTGATACTATGAGATTATTAGTTACAAATAAGCTGGGAGACAAAGAGGACAGAAAACGATAATAATAAAAAGAAGCAAACAAACATAATTTGGGCGATATGTTTGGTGTTAATCTTATGGATTACAGATATAATCAGTGTAAGCTTTCTAAGAGAGATTACTTATATTTCAAAAAGGAGCGAGAGTATTACACATTCCGTAAACGAAAAAAACTCGAAAGAAAACAAGGCTGGAAAACGTAAACTCAGGAGGAGTGCTCAGGCTGCAATAATATATGCAATAGATGAAAGAGAATTCGATTCCTGTTTAAAAATTTTTCATCAGCTTGTGCGTGTAATTGCAATGGAAAATTTCTCGACGATTTACATAATTCTTTGCTCAAAGGTTTGATTCCCTTTTGCTTTTAGTTTGGCCTGGCCAATCAAAGTACGTCACGTGCAGTGAGAGGGATACCGTAACAGCTCTATTAAGCCCTCCCCCTTCTCTAATAAGCCCCCTGTTTGGGAGTCGGTTTTTGTAATAAGCCCCCCCTCTCCAATAAGCCCCCCCCCCCTTTGGGACACGAGATTTTGTAATTATTCCCTCTCACGAAATACACTTGGCTTGTTTTTAAACAAATATACAATAAAACACACAATACTGTTACCTGCTCGGTATTAAATAATAATAAAGTTTTACTGCAGTTGTTTGAGATTTGTACAGGAACTATTTAACACGAAAACAGCGTGTTCAAAGATTTGAAATAAGCCCCCCCCTCTCTATTAAGCCCCCCTCTCCAATAAGTCCCCGTTAATAAGGCCTGAAATTAAATAAGACCCCTGGGACTTAATAGAACTTTTAAGTAGTTTTAAATTGTCGGCCGGATAATAAACAGTGAACTTGACAGATGCAAACGTTGCAAACCTAATTTTAGAAAGCAGCAAACACAAGAATATAGAAACAAACTTAACTCAAAGGAATAACAAGAACTGCTATGGCCTCTCAGTTTTGCAGTGAATGGTTGAGTGGACAAGAGCGACTTGTTCGCGCTCATCGATCCGTTATGTTAGCTGTTTGTGTGTCAAACGTGGCCTTCTCTGTCGTTGCAGCTACTGGAAATCTTGTTATTATTCACAGCTTGTGGAAAGCCTCGTCGATACCTGCTAATATAAAAACGTTTTTCCTAAGTCTCGCCTTCTCTGATCTTGCAGTGGGATTATTTGCTCAATTAATGTTTGGTATCATCATCGCAGTAATGTTAAGGGTGACAGCCAATGGAAACGATGACGTTGAGTTTCTTTGTCCAACGAGTATAACTGTTTCGTATTTCATTTCATTTTTCCTCGCTTGTGCGTCGTTCCTCAACATTTGCGCCATTGCTGCCGACAGACTTCTCGCCGTTTCTCTCCATTTGCGATATCAAGAACTTGTTACTTCAAAGCGTATTGTGGCGGCTGCGTTGGCTTTATGGCTAACAAGTGGTGTCGCTGCTTTAATTTACATTTCATTTCCCAAGTACAGTAGAGAAGTCATAGTGGTTACTGAAACAGTCGGAATTTTCCTGACAACGGTTGCATACATTCGTATTTTGAAAGTCGTCAGACATCACCAGATACAAATAACAAGCCAACAAATTGAGGTACAAAGTAATGAGGCGAGGGAGCTACTCCGACAAAGGAAGTCAGCGATCAATGCTACGTTCGTGTACCTTGTTTTCCTGGGCTGTTTTCTTCCACTTTTGTGCTCTGAGATATTGCTGATTGTCAATGATTTCAAACTTGCTTTTTTGGTAGCAGAAGACGTGTCACTATTCATAGTTTTTCTGAATTCATCTCTAAATCCACTTGTTTATTGTTGGCGATATCGTGAGGTGCGTGAGATTGCCTCAGGCACATTGAAGAAAATTACTATTTTGTATCAATAACAGTGTGGCAAATGCATGTGTATTGCCTGGTTGTAAATGAATATATTGGAAGGTCATATTAATGCCCTGCGTACCTTTCTTAAGAAAAAGAAAAGAAGAACCAAGAAGAAGGGACCTTATGGTGGATTTCGCCTTGGGGGCAGTTTATAGCCATTGGGGTCAGTTTATAGCCATAAGTTGGGTGCACTATGTATTGCTGACAATATTTATAAAGTAGTTAAGTGATACTTTAAACAACAAACGGCTGTATAAAAATAAAATCCTCAGTTAGCTGAATGGAGCTCAAAGGTGCACAGTAAAACCACAGGCAGACAATCCGAACTGCGTGACGTCACGCACGCTATTTGATCTTATACATTCTCTTATTTTTGAAACGGCTGTTCTCGGCTTGATTGAAGTGATCGGGAGAAATGTTCCGTAAAATGCCGAATTTTACACCTCTTTACACCCCAAATGTAGATATAATGTAAGCCTGATTAATGAAGATCACTTACCTTATGATCTTAGTGTGGTTTTTGCGTTTTTATGGCGCTGTGAGTCGCTTGCCGCTGAAGCCTCCGACAATAAATTTTATACTATTGTCGGAGGCTTCAGCGGCAAGCGCCAACCAAGCTGATAGTTTAGAGTGGTCAACAGGAATTGACCGTAGTTCGAAAGCCACTCAACAACGAAACATTGCAAGAAAACAAAGTAGGATGCGAACGTTTCTTCGAAAAGACTTGGCGAAGGTGGAGAAATTAGACAAGTAGCAAATCACATCTCGCAGTAAGTTCCAACAATTGCAAAGAAATTTAAAATTTTGCCGACATAACGGTCCGTAGAGTACGAACCTGATCGTTTAGAGCATTCAACAGGAATTGACCGCAAATCACAAACCACAGAACAACAAAACATGACAAGAAAATAAATCATTACGATGCGTGGGTTTGTAGGTTTCTTTGGAGAAGGTGGAGAAATTAGACAAGTAACAAACATATTTCGTAGAAAGTTAATAAAAATTGCTAAGCAATTTTGACATAAGGTTAACTCTCGGAGAAAAGAGAAAAAGGAAAAAAAACCGTTGGTTTGGATAGGTATTTTGTAATCGCATCAGGCCGAGAAAAATTAAGGATTAACATCACTCGTGTTTTCAGAAGTTGCTGAAATTGTCCTCTTCGCGCAAAACAGAAGTAATACTAAAGCCCTGGCTAAATGATCAAACATTGTACTGAACATTGTGTTTGACAAACATAACGTTGCCTTGGGTGACTAGCCGACAAACAATTTCCCTGTTAGCAGAGGTCTCAGCCAGCAAGAAGCCTCTGCTAGCAGGGAAACAAACAAGGTTTGACCAAACACAAGATAAGGCAAATACACAGGACCATTTTTGCGTGTTATCACTGAAATTGTGACGTTATGTGCTTCATTTGGTACACTTTCTTGGTTGGGTTGGCTAAACGATCAAACATTTGTTCGCAAAGCGAAACGTCGGATGAAAATCATGGGAAGCCATTTCAATGTAAAGTTGAGAGAGGCGGCCAAACGGTCAAACATGCTCTTCCAACACAATGTTGGCTGAAGTATTTGATCGTTTAGCTAGAGCCTGAGCTTAATGCTTAATTTTACGAAAACTCATTGCGATTACTTGTTAATAAGATAAGGGCAAAAGATTTTTAACGCTGTTGAGGCACCGACGCCGAAAAACACTGAAAACAGTCAGCCAAGCGGAGTAAAAACACTCGCTCGCTTGCAAGCAAAATAACAACAAAACAAACAAACAATTCAACTACTTCTTTGGGTACAAAACGAGTAGAGATGATTGTTATTTATATCCAGTCGAGAAAAAAAATACAAATTTCATTCCTGGACGATAGTAACAACGATTAAACCAAATGTTAAGCTTCAATTTATTTAATTCAGTCACCTGTGTTGTAGAGGTTGGTATCACTTGAAAATACGAATCCACTTAAGTTAAAACACGCATCTGGAAAAACAGGAAACGGTTTGTCCAAAGAAAGAACTTCTTCCACTAACTTTGAGCTACTCGTTCCTCCCATTCATGCCGGTAAACTGTTAAGGTGATTCCTCACATTTGCATCGCGCATCCTTACTGCGCATAATTTACGGCGTCGTTTAGCGCGCGCTCATGCACGCGCACATTGAAAACATAGCGGATTTGCCTTGAAATTAAGCTCTGTTAGTTGAAAAATGGCTATAGCTCACCAACGAGCATGGGCACCTCACATTTTTTTCAAGTCATTGTAATCAAATAATCATAAGCTTTGCTTGAGAAAAGACTGATCTGATTTCTATTGCTGAAAATTGAATAAATAAGAAAAATAGCAGATACACTGTGGTCTTTTCTATTTGCAGTTTAGTGACCATGTCAAGAAATTTGGTTCAAATTTTTAATCACGGATTCAGCTTTTTGTCAAAGTCAAACTTAAAATGTTTATTTGTGTCCAGCATAATGTATGGACTGTAGTTTAATGCGTGTTTTCATTAGTTTTGGTTCACAATGATTTCACAATAACTTGAAATACTTTCTTACAATAAGCATCAAATAACGCCGAAATAGGGCATTTTTAATGCCTCACAGCTCCTAAATGAGCATGGGCAACCTCCTATCTATTGACACTTTTATTTCAGAGGAATTACCGGGTTTACGGTACTTTGCGAAACGAAACGAAACGAAACGAAACGAAATGGTAGTTCGCCAAATGGTACTTTGCAAAATGCCACTCTACGAAATACTGAGTACTTTACGAAATGGTACTTTACGAAATGGTACTTTACGAAATGGTAATTTGCGAAATGGTACTTAACGAAATGGTACTTTGCGAAATGGTACTTAACGAAATGGTACTTTGAATGCGCGATAAAATTGGGAAAAATACGTTCGTTTGTGTTTTTAGTATTTTCAGCATGGAATTTATCAACGGGAATGTCTATAATGTTATGGAAACTGGTTGAAAAATCGAACGGAAATATCTCTGTGCCCTAAATAATCCAGCAGAAGATATGTTTTACTTTCCTTGTTTGTCGCCAGAAGCGAAAGATGCATGTTTACTTATTGAAAGACGCGCGACTTGAGCTTTCTCTCTGGGGATTTCATCGCCATCGATACAAAATTAATTTACTCCGCAATCAGATGTTTGTACCTTTTGTAACACACAAGCTCGCTAATTTGTGTTTTCCCCTCATTTTCCTTTTTTATTTTTTTCTTGTATTATTATGAATATTTGGTAAGGTTAGAATGCGCAATAAAATAGGGAAAAGTGTGCGTCACTTCGTCTTCATCGAGCGACCGGAAATTCGCCATTTAAATGTGAACGGCTAAATTCTGAAAAAATTTTATCCTGTTCAAAGACTCGTTTTACAGCGCCTGCTACAGGAAAAGAACCAAGTAAATTTTCTTTAGCGCAGATATGTTATCTTTACAATTATCAGGACACGGAGAACTGGCAATCTGGTTTTGACAGTATTTCTTTGTTGTTGAAGTGCCGACGAAGCGACGGTGATTGTTACAGCTTTTCGTATAAAACAAGTCATCGTTCCCGTTTCTTGTTGTTACAGACACAATACCATGACGCAGAATCATAAAAAGCTGCTTCAATTCATTGGGGTGAAATCTCTTTTTAAAGATCTTAACCGCTTTCTTCCGACCAACAGCTAGTAAAAACAATATAACTTAATTCCCGCGCAGTGTTCAGGTCTTAGATCAACAAAAAGCCCCGAGACAAGACGGCAAATAATATATTTTAATCACTTTATCTTTAGCCGCTATTTAAGTTGTATTACTTCTTCTTCTTCTTCTTCTTCTTCTTCTTCTTCTTCTTCTTCTTATTATTATTATTATTATTATTTATATATTTTTTCAATTCGCACTTTTCTATCTGCATTTTCTTATCCGCCATCCGTAGGTATCTGGTCCGTGTTTTACAGACACCCGCTACATGTCAGATTTTTTAACCACACTAAGCTTAGTTTGCACGTTCCAATTTCCTGCCTTAGTTTCTTAGCACATTAGAACGTCTAAGATACAATATAATGAACGTGAATGTATCATTTAAAATGGTACAAAATATGCTTCAACAACAGGAAAGACCGTTTATTGTCTGTTTATTGTCTGTAACCTTTTCATAGTAATACAAATTAACAAATTAGCGAGCTTGTGTATTACAAAAGGTACAACCATCTGATTGCGGAGTGAATGAATTCTATATCGATGGAGATGAAATCCCCAAAGAGAAAGCTCAAGTCACGCGTCTTTTACTAAGTAGACATGCATCTTTCGCTTCCGGCGACAAACAAGGAAAGTCAAAAAATATCTTCTGCTGGATTATTTAGGGCACTGAGATTTTTTCCGTTCGATTTTTCAACCAGTTTCCATAACATTATAGACATTCCCACACACATGTAAAGTGGGGGTTCTGGCGCAGCGCTCCGAGTCTTTGTTTGATATGTTTTCTTCGTGCTTACTGCGACCAGAACCCCCATCAAACTCGCGCAACACACACACCCCTATTAGAGAAAAGCACGCACAGTATATACAAAGCAATGGCACCAGCACGCGTGGGGGAAGAGCTGCTAAACGAGTACTACGGCGAAGCCGCCCCAGCGGGGGGAAACATCGGCCCGCCCGCCCAAGGCCCGGTGTACGATGAGTTTATACTTTCACAAACCAATTTTAATGATTGGTTGAATGTTTGGAGCATGAGCGTTCATCCTGAAAACCCAAATAGGCAGAGTATTATTGACTTCACAGAAAACCCAATGCGCGACAAAGCTTTTGATATTATAAAAGGCGAAACTGATAAACTTGGAAGCATTAAAGTACAGTTTGGTATGGAGGTTTATTTTACCAGAGAAATGCGAAATTATGGGAGCGGATTTTTTTTCCTGCTAACATAATTTCTGCTGCCTTTCGCTGAGGGGAAAAGACCAACAACCCCAATTTGCCCAATTCTACTCAACAAGCCCAATTTGCCCAATTCTACCCAACAAGCCCCAATTTTGCCCAATTCCACCCAACAAGCCCAAAAAGCCCCCATTTCCCCCAATTTTGCCCAATTCTGCCCAACAAGCCCCAATTCCGCCCAACAAGCCAAATTTCGCCAACAAGCCCCAATTTTGCCCAATTTCACCCAATTCTGCCCAACGAGCCCCAGTTTTTCCCAATTCTTCCCAACAAGATCAATTCCGCGAAACAAGCCCAAATCTCGTCCAATTTTGCCCAATTCTACCTATGGGAGGGTGGTAGCACAATTTTTCGGCGTCTTTTGCCGGCGAATTAGACAAAAGGTATTCGAAAAATATCGACAGCCCAATGGAGAAAACCTTCCAAGAAATGGGAATACGCTCCAAGAAAGCGATTACACACCACCTTCTCGTCGAGAACGTCTGCGAAAGCAACTTTTTGGCGGACATCGCCAGGGTGGACTACACGGCTGGCCACGCGGGGCGCACCCATCTGCAAGCACTGGACGGCCTCCCTCAGTTCGTAGACGACATCTACGTGTTTGGCTTTCTGCGGCGAGAAGACTGCGTCTATGCGCGAGGCAGCTATCTCTGCACGACGGCCGCGAACGGCTCGGCAACAAAGGTCGTCGGGGCGATAGCCGTATCGATGCAGCCCGAAAAATACGTGCAGACCTCGAGCGTGCATAGAGTCTCCCTGCACGGGCTTTCGGGGACAATCCGCGAGACGGTGCGCAAAATAGGGGTCCAAACGGGCGAGCACGCGAGAGGCGTCTGGGGCCATCTCTTTCCCGGCCAGACGCCAAAAGCAATCTTTGTGGCCAAATGCGACGTTTCGGAGCTGCCGATCGACCGCATCCACAAAGGTTTGCCCGCGTTCAAAAGGCATCTCGGCCAACACGAGTTCGGGCTGTATTGCGTGGACTACACACAGGACTTTTCGGAGGTTCTGGATCGCCCCACGCTGGTGGAGCACCTTGTCGAACGGGGCTTCCGAAAGCAAGGGGGGCAAGGGGATGACGCGCCCACAATCCTGGACAACACAGATTCCGTCGATGGGAAACATGTGCACCTGGATCGAAGACAGCGGCCAAACGAGGCGAACGAAGATCTACAACAAGGTCGTGTCGAACGTCGAGGGTGGGGAGATCCACAAGCCAATCGGCGGGCATCTCGCCGACTACGCCCACTGCCGAAACGACCATCTGCGCGCAACTTTCCAGCACTCCGACGTGCAGGCCAGAGGCTGCACACGGATCGAGATCTCGGTCTATGGACCCCCCGTGGAGGATCTGGGCCGGCAGCCTTGGATCGCTGCATTGTACTGGCAGATCGCCCCAACAGGACCATCTTCGCTAGCTGGTACGGCCATTCCAAAACGAAGCGAATCTCTGGCGTTCGCGTTTCTCCAACGCCAGCGGTCGTCCAAGACGAAGCAAAGTGGGAAAGGGCGATCCAGTGGGCGATGGCAGACTTTGGTTTCCGCAAGTGCCCAATCTTCCGGGTAGACGTTCTCGAGGCAGGTGAAGAGGATATCCAAATAGCCCCGCTGCGCTGCTACACGAAGCCGGCGGACGCGCCAACAATCCTGTCTGCAGCCAAAAGACCAACGCAGCTGCACCCGAACGCACCGCCAGCGGGGGAAATGTTCCCCGAAACCGAAAGGGTGCGCTGGGAGTGGAGACGGAAAAAAAGCAGCGCATCGGGAGAGAGCCGCCTTCGTGCCAGCTGGTAGAGATCCCCGAAATCGCAGCAAACCGAACAATCTCCACGCTTTCGACGCGTGAACGAGAAAGGCGTATCGAGGAAATAGTATTTGCGGAACGGACGGCGAGGGAATGGAGGACGAAAGAACGGACCGTGGCCTACATGCCGTTTGGGTGACGAAAGGCATCCGAGCGGTACCGGAAGTAGCGCGGGAGTTCTTCCATGGAGACCTGTACTGGCACACAACGATCGGCGACAAAGGTCCATTTTCGGAAGCGGTGGTGCTTTCGATCGAGCCGGCATAAACCTTTTGGAACAGAGAACGTCAAAAAATCGTTTGGTGCCCGATCTCCATTGCAAAGGCCCCCGGAACACACATCGACCGATTCCGGGAAATTCTGGAAGAAGAGGAGGGAAAACTGGAGAAATCTTGGGACAAACACGTCCTTGCGTACCGCAGCCCGCCACCCAAGAAGAAGGACTGCAAAAAAGTGGCGGATCTACAACCAGGCGACTACATAGCGTACGGCTATACAGAAAACCTGTTTCGAGGGATCTGGCGCACAATCTTGTACTTTCTGCCAGCAGACGCGGAAGGCATGTGTACACTTGGTTATCAGTTAACAAGCTTACATTGAACCTGACAAAAACCGAGTTCATGCTAATTGCATCCAGACAGAAGTTATCGAATCTTTCAGATTGTCCTTCTCTAACTATAAATAACATGACCGTGGAGCAGTTAGCATCAACTAAATCTCTTGGGGTCTGCATCGATCAAACTTTAAATTGGGAAAGTCATATAGAAAATATCTGCAAGAAGATTACTTCTGCCATTGGTGCAATAAAGCGCATACGACACCAAATCCCTTTTAATATTGTAGTCAATGTTTATGATAGCCTTGTTCAGCCTTACTTCGATTATTGTAGTGAGGTGTGGGGAAACTGTAACAAAGGCCTTTCTGATAGACTTCAAAAGTTTCAAAATCGGGCAGCTCGCATTTTGATGAAAGCTTCTTATGACAGTAATTTGAATGAATTGTTCCGGGCACTACGGTGGCGAGAACTCTGGTATCAAAGATTAGAAAAGAAACCTATTATGTTGTACAAAATATTACATGACATGAGGCCTAAATATTTAAGATCTAGTTTTGTTTTTCGCGATAGTGTGAATTCTTATCATTTGAGGAATACTGAAAACGCACTAGCTCTTCCAAAACCCCGCACTGATTACCTAAGGAGAAGTCTTTCGTACAGTGGAGCTCAGTTGTGGAATAGTTTACCCCCGGAATTAAGACAAGGGACTTCCTTGAGAGATTTTAAGAGCCAATTTCTGTAAATATCGAGAATCCGGCGTCAATAGTGTAATTTCGAAATTCTTCATATCTTGCCTGAATAACACCTATGGTGAGTTATTTTCGAAAATAGAATTCAAAGATCGTGAAGCGCTTGCTTTTCTCTGAAATCGAGGAAAGTTTGAAAAACGCCATTTTACCGCCATGACGCTGCCGAAAATAGTGTAAAATGATGCATTTTGTTATCGCTCGTGTAGATAAACGCGGTGTCATCTATCAATGCAACTTGGCCAGATTATAAGGTATCTCTTGGTCTTTCCAAAGCATAAAATTATTTTGGAAAAGCTACTGGTATATAACTGTTTTTGTCCGTTAAAAATACCCCAGTTCAAACGCTTCAGCGAATGAGCTAATTTTAGCTAACTTCCACACCACAAAAAGCCCACTGGTACATACAATTTAACGTTGAAATTATTATTTTCATAAAGTGCATATTTTGTGCTTTGTTGTGTTAAAATTTCTTGCTCCGTCGAGAGACAGAAACGTGAAGTCAAGTTTTGCATCGCCGCCATTCTTGAAATCGGGTCGGTACAAAACGTGGACCCCCCTTCTGGACCCCCTTCTGGACCCCCATCTGGACCCCTTCTGGACCCCCTTCTGGACCCCCTTCTGGACCCCCTTCTGGACCCCCTTCTGGACCCCTCGATTTTTCTGTTGAAAAATAATAAAATGATATTAAACAGTCTTCGCTTTGGATTTCAACTTCGGCCGGTTCGTTGATAGTTACAGACAGTATTACAGTAATCGCGAACACTACCACAGCCAATTGACATTTTTATCCCGAGAAAGACTTGTTTTGAATTTCGCTGATTTTTGTTGTTACAAAATACTTTAGAATTTTCTCACAAAGGAGATTAGATAAACATTAAGTATGCAAAGTGCTGTTCGGCTTTCAACTGGGTTTCGAAGAATGTGAACCGAGCTCAAAAACTATCTTTTTTTTCTGTTTGGATTAGAATAAGCACTGCTAGTTAATGTTATCACTGCAGCAAAAAGGTGAGCAATGTTTTCTTCCACGCTGGCAAAATATAGTCGAAAGCTTGCTCTGAAATATCGTAGAGCCGTCAAATCCGCTGAATGTTGTGACATCAAACATGATGGAATGAAATATGATCACTCTGGTTTAGGCTTTTGTACATTATGCTTTTGTTTCCCCACTAAAATGCTCCACCTTAATGCTCCAATTTTCCCACTAAAATGCTCGGTCTTCCCAAAAAAAGCGACTAAAATGCTCGGATAATGCTCATTATATACACAGTTTTTAAATTAATTTCAAAGTTTTTAACATGGTGTTAACTGTTCACACTTACAAAAACGTAGTGTTGCAAGTAACAACAACAACGTATACAAGTTCATAAATACAGCCAAGAAAACTTAATCCTCGAAATCGTCTATGAATTTTGAGTTTTAGTCTTCATTTTCTCTAAAAAAAATAATTTCTCTCTTAGTTTCTCAGAAAAAAAAAAATAATTTTCCGGGAAAAAGCCACTAAAATGCTCGAATAATGCTCAATGCTTTTGCCTCACTAAAATGCTCGAAAAAATGCTAGCATAATGTACAAAAGCCTACTCTGGTTGCCTAGCACGTGACATAAATCTGCCAGCGACAATAATTTTCACATTCTCCGAAGCCAGTTGAAAGCTGAACAGTAATTTGCATATTTAACGTTTATCTAACCTTTGCGAGAAAATTCTGAAGTATTTGGTAACAACAACAAAAGTGAGCAACGCAAATTCAGCGAAATTCAAAGCAAGTCTTTCTCGGGATGAAAATGGCAACTGGCTGTGGTAATGTTCGCGATTACTGTAATACTGTCTGTAACTATCAACGAACCGGCCGAAGTTGAAATCCAAAGCGAAGACTGTTTAATATCATTTTATTATTTTTCAACAGAAAAATCGAGGGGTCCAGAAGGGGGTCCAGAAGGGGGTCCAGAAGGGGGTCCAGAAGGGGGTCCAGAAGGGGGTCCAGAAGGGGTCCAGATGGGGGTCCAGAAGGGGGGTCCACGTTTTGTACCGACCCCTTGAAATCAACATGAACCTTGCCTTCTTCGAACCAGAGCTTCGTCAAGAACTAAAGGTCTGCCGATGGAAACCTTAACTCGCAATTCTGAACGCCTAAGTGTTACAGTACAATTCTAAGCTTACTGTTTTCAATCTGTCTGAGAGTGATAGCCTTCAACATAAATTAACAAGGTCAGAGCAGGTGATGAAATTATGTAACTCGACGCTGATTAACACGGCAATTTCCAAGTGACTTTGATTACGTACGCTCGTTCTGAACTGCTTCTTTCCTCGAACTATCACCTTTGTAAAGTTGTGATGTTATGATATCTTGAATTCCTACTTGGCTACCATACGTTGCTTTACTTTGCCTGTACAGAAATTTGTTACATGTAATTGCGTGACGTTGACCAAAGGATTGACAAAAACAATGCTGTTGGATAACCGATAATATTTTCATTTGAACTTAGCAACAACAGCTGAAATAAAAAGACTATAAAAATATCTTACCTTTTAAAATTGCCTTGTACACATGTCCAGTCGAGGAAACCACGTTAGGAAGAGATGCGTAATAATCAGGTGTTCAGTCGAATGTTATCCCATTTTATAATTATCGCATGGAGATCGCTCGTTGCTCTTACGTTGTTTAGGGAAACTGTGACCAATTCCATGATGATCCAGCGATTTGAAACTGTGTGACTCCAGTGATTCTATTTGATGACGTGCGTATCTTTCCATACCAAGCAAACGAATGTTTCGATTTAACTGTCTAGCTCGAATAGCGTACTGTTTTTTTTTTTGCTTTGTATAATTTTGGTACAAGCGGGGGGTGGGGGAACTAGCGAAGTAAAAGGGGTAGGGGGTAGTGGTGGTGTGAAAGATATCCCTGTGAAGGAAACGTGGAGTAAGAGTGAAAGGTATTATTTTTAAAAGCAAATTTCACAAAAATACTTCTTTTCAGTTTTTTTTCTTTTCTCCACCACTCCTCCCTACTAAAAAAATGCAATAGTTCCTACCTAAAATTGCTGCAGGACCTCGAGTTTTATTTTCACTCTTTCAATTCCACACTCCAGATACCCAAATAAATGGTTTATCCAAGGTTTCCTTTCCGAAGGTCACAAGAAATATAAAAGAGAAAAGTACCCGTATCTTTCCAAATAATTATCTTGATAGGCTTCTGTGTTGCGGGAAGGCTATTTATGTTGCTGCTTGGCAGTTGTAGCTTCATGAAGTTGTCACATAGCACCCGGAAGTAGTCTCTTTCTCACAGTTTTCCAACCTTCTTGCTTTTCACCAAAGAGCAGTGATGTACAACAATATGGTAGCAGTGCAGGGACGAAAGCACCGACAGTCTTTTTCCGCAGGGAAATTCACTTGTTCCTCTGCTGGAAGCCCATATTGTTTCGTCGCCTGCACTTACTGTCGCAATTTCGCTGTCAAACGTGAAAAAAGGCAGAACTTGCCGTAGAGACAGAAATTCCGTGGTAGAGAATAGTATTCCTCCATCTGAGCCAAGGGGTTGCCGCACTTAACATTTCAGAACTTAACATTTCAGCTGATGCGTGTTGTGTTTTCGCAACACCTTTTGAACCCTTACCTTGTTTAGTAGCCTGTTCGAGGCTCTCAGATATTTGGGGCGAGCGCACGAGAACAAGTGAAGAAAATTTAGGAATACCTGTCCTGTGTTGGGCAACGCCATCTTGTTTTCAAACAATAGCGCTGATATCTAGTCCTGAAAATGAGCTAATGGTGATTCATGACCTGCAATGCTAAAGAAATGCAGATAAACGTTTTCGATTTCGGATTTTTAAATACTCGACGATAGTCTTGTAACCACACCCTGTTAGGACAGATCCAGGCGAACCCTGATTAGGACAGACTCGCTTGAAATTGTATAACCTGTATAAGACAGATGGATTAAAAACCATACACCCTATCCAGCGGCACGTCGTCGTATAGGCCATATATTTACACCCCCAGCCGCGTTCCCAGGGCGCTTTTCTCTTCAAAGGTGAAGGGATACGCTTCCTGAAGACGACGTTGTCACCCCGGGCCCGTGCCCCTGGCCTCCCTGCGGCCACTCCCTTTATTGATGTAAAAGGGTATGTCTCACCAGAAAGGGTATGGTTTTCTGGGTCATGAATCTTTATACGATTTCACTATTTAGCGTCATGAACAGGATGCCTTCCGCGACCCAATGCCTTAAATAGGGTATGAACGCTGGTGGCGCGGAGTCTGCATGTGCCGGAACCAACAATGTTTTTCAAAAAAGTCGAATTCTATAATGCTTTTTGCATGCTTTCTTTTCTCAAACAAGGTATCCAAAATGAGCAGATCTTAAACAGGGGCAGGATTTGACGGCATCGGCGGCACACTCGAGCAAGATCTGTCTCTGGAGACAAACTAAAACTGTCTCACAAGAGTCACCCATGATGGAATTTGCCAAACTGAACTATGCCTCCTATGGAGAGTGCAGACCTTCCTCCATCTGTCCAAGTCACTACCGTTGTCAGTTCTTCCAGTACTACCACCCCAGTAAGCAACCTCGTTCCCAGGACTTTTTCCTTCACTTGGGAAAAAGAGAAAAAAGCCCTGGGAATGAGGTTGCCCAGTAAGGAGGGCTGGGCGTTAAAAGAAACCAAGAGGGCCGGAAGCCGGGGCCGTAAGGCTTCGTGAAAATCAGAAGTGTTACCTTGTGGAGAACCTTATCATTGGCCAGGCCACCGGAAGGTAACTGCATTCGGATGTAGTCGCCAATGAAATGCGGCAAGCACACGGAACTCCGATGGCGAGAGACTTTGAACAGCTCACTGCCACGGAATTTCTCTTTCCCCAACAAGTTTCGTCTCATTTTACAGCTTTCGCCACGAAACTGCGACAGTAACTGCTGGTGAGGAAAGATGCGCTTGAAGCAGAGGAGCAAGTGAATATCTCTGCGGCAAATGACAGTAGTTTTCCGTACATCAGCCACCCAATTCTTCTAGTTCCGCATATCCGGTACTCGCTATTCTCTTTGGTAAAAAGCCAAGAAGGTTAGAAAACTGTGGGAGGGACTACTTCCGGGACTATGTGCCGAGTCCAACGTTTCGAAAGAAAGAGTCATAAATAGCCCTCCCGCAAGAACTAGCAATCCTTATCATTCGTTAACATAAAAGGCCCTTATATTAATTGTTTGCATAGACACTGTTAAATTTCCCTGTTTTATTTTTTGTGACCTTCGAAAGAAAACCTTGAACTTTAGGACAAAACATTTATTTGGGTATCTGGAGTATGGAATCGAAAGAGTGAACATGCCGCAATTTTAGGTAGTACCGCATTGCATTTTTTGAGCAGGGAGGGGAGATGGAGGTGGGTAAACAATTTTCCGAGAAGAAGTATTTTTGTCAACTTTGCTTTCAAAAAGAATACTTTTTATTATATCTACTTACTTAATTGTACAGAATTTTCTTGCAACCACATACAGGGATATTTTCCACCGCTACCCCTACCCCATTGACTTCGCTAGTCCACCACCCCTCCCCGCTGATACCAAAATTATACGAAGAAAATGCGGGCAAACATTACGCTATTCGAGCTAAAATCGAAACATTCGTTTGCTTGGTACGGAAAGATACGCACGTGATCAAATAGAATCACTGGAGTCACAGTGAATAAGTTTCAAATCGCTGGATCATCATGGAATTTGTCACAGTTTCCCTAAACAACGTAAGAGCAACGAGCGATCTCCATGCGATAATTATAAAATGGGATGACGTTCGATTGAACACTTGATTATTACGCATCTCTTCCTAACGTGGTTTCCTTGACTGGGCATGTGTACAAGACAATTTTAAAAGGTAAGATATTTTTATAGTCTTTTTATTTCAGCTGTTCGACTCGAACGCTGTTGCAAAGTTCAAATGAAAATATTACCGGTTATCGAACAGCATTGTTTTTGTCAATCCTTTGGTCAACGTCACGCAATTACATGTAACAAATTTCTGTACAGGCAAAGTAAAGCAACGTTTCTGTAACCGAAGATGGTAGCCAAGTAGGAATTCAAGATATCATAACATCATAACTTTACAAAGGTGATAGTTCGAGGAAAGAAGCAGTTCAGAACGAGCGTACGTAATCAAAGTCACTAAATTGTCTTGGAAATTGCCGTGTTAATCAGCGTCGAGTTACATAATTTCATCACCTGCTCTGACCTTGTTAAAATTTATTTTGAAGGTTATCACTCTCAGACAGATTGAAAACAGTAAGCTTAGAATTATATTGTAACACTTAGGCGTTCAGAATAGCGAGTTAAGGTTTCCATCCGTAGACCTTTAGTTCTTGACGAAGCTCTGGTTCGAAGAAGGCAAGGTTCATGTTGATTTCAAGAATGGCGGCGATGCAAAACTTGACTTCATGTTTCTGTCTCTCAACGGAGCACTTTTGTCGGGCCGCGGAAGAAATTTTAACACAACAAAGCACAAAATATGCACTTTATGAAAATAATAATTTCAACGTTAAATTGTATGTACCAGTGGGCTTTTTGTGGTGTGGAAGTTAGCTAAAATTAGCTCATTCGCTGAAGCGTTTGAACTGGGGTATTTTTAACGGACAAAAACAGTTATATACCAGTAGCTTTTCCAAAATAATTTTATGCTTTGGAAAGACCAAGAGATGCCTTATAATCTGGCCAAGTTGCATTGATAGATGACACCGCGTTTATCTACACGAGCGATAACAAAATGCATCATTTTACACTATTTTCGGCAGCGTCATGGCGGTAAAATGGCGTTTTTCAAACTTTCCTCGATTCCAGAGAAAAGCAAGCGCTTCACGATCTTTGCATTCTATTTTCGAAAATAACTCACCATAGGTGTTATTCAGGCAAGATATGAAGAATTTCGAAATTACACTATTGACGCCGGATTCTCGATATTTACAGAAATTGGCTCTTAAGAATAAATTGAGTCGCCACAGTTCTAAGTAAGTTTTAAGTAAGATTTTAAACACCGCCTCCAAGAAAAGCAGCCTTTTGTTTTTTATTGTTTTTTTTTTTTATTTTTTATTCTCTTGTGATTGTAATTATGTAGATAGAGAGTTACTTGATAATAATTAATTAAGCTGATGGAAATACCGTGTATAAATAAAGTTATCTTATCTTATCTTAACGACGAACAGGGAAACCCCCGTCTACGGACATTTCTTGCAACAAGAGCTCGAAGCTCTAGGAGACCTGGAAAACCGGGAACAGCCTATTCGCTGCCGATTCGGGAAAGAAAAAACAACCTCTTGCAAACACAAAGACCGGGTGGTGTGGATCGCCTAGATGCAACTGAGCCAGGACGCTGGCTCTATTGGAGGAACCCCCGCCCACTATATGGAGCTCCAATGTGGGCGCTACCCCCGGTTCGAAGCAGCAGGATTTTTCGAGAAGAAAGCAAAGCGCCACCCAAATGCTGGGCGAGCGTGTCAGAACTTCGAGAACACATAAAAAAAACGCGCCCCGCCGAGCCGCAGATCGTCGGCGATCTTGCAGAAAAGCAGGTGGAGGAGTGGCTCGAATACAGAAAACTCCCCCGAGACTGGGCTGGAGGAAAGCTTGCGGTTGTGGCATGGGAAGATTGCGCGGTGCTTTGCCTACGAGGCCCAGACCCCGTCTTGGCAGGCATGGTTGTGTGCTAGAGCCCTATTCCATATGGCGGCCCCCTTTGTGCGAAGGCTGCTTTTTTCGGGTGGTGCGGCCTGGCGGACCTCTCCGTGCGAGGGCTGCTTTCGTTCCTGTGGTGCGGCCAACTCCTCCTTATCGGGCGGTGCGGCACTCTGTTGTTTCCTCTTTTCGTATTCCGTAAACAGCAGCAAGGCGGCAGCCAAAACCCCAAAAGAAATCCCAACAACTTGCACAACACCCAAAACAGCAGATGTGGGGCCGCATTGGTGGCGCCAACGATTTTGTCGGTTTTTTCTCGCACAGCGTTGCTGTTTCTCTCTATGCTGCCTAGGATTCCTTCGCCTGTTTCTCCTATTTCCGCTTCCAGCCCTTGCAAATCTTCGCCAATTTCTCCCACATCTTCGAAATGGCTTTCTTGGGATTCCAACCAAAGATCCATGTCTTTTTGCAAGGCTGTATTGGCGCCGCCAATACAGCCCCGCATCTGCTGTTTTGGGTGTTGTGCAAGTTGTTGGGATTTCTTTTGGGGTTTTGGTTGCCGCCTTGCTGCTGTTTACGGAATACGAGAAGAGGAAACAACAGAGTGCCGCACCACCCGAAAAGGAGGAGTTGGCCGCACCACCCGAAAGAAAGCAGCCTTCGCACGGAGAGGTCCGCCAGGCCGCACCACCCGAAAAAAAGCAGCCTTGGCACAAAGGGGTCCGCCATATGGAATAGGCCTCTAGCACACAACCATGCCTGCCGAAACGGGGTCTGGGCCACGCCATCTTCCCATGCCAGAACCGCAAGCTTTCCTCCACTGCTTTTCTGCAAGATCGCCGACGATCTGCGGCTCGGCGGGGCGCGTTTTTTTGATGTGTTCTCGAAGTTCTGGCACGCTCGCCCAGCATTTGGGTGGCGCTTTGCTTTCTTCTCGCAAAAATCCTGCTGCTTCGAACCGGGGGTAGCGCCCACATTAGAGCTCCATATAGCGGGCGGGGGTTCCTCCAATAGAGCCAGCGTCCTGGCTCAGTTGCATCTAGGCGATCCACACCACCCGGTCTTTGTGATCGCAAGAGGTTGTTTTTTCTTTCCCGAATCGGCAGCGGATAGGCTGTTCCCGGTTTTCCAGGTCTCCTAGAGCTTCGAGCTCTTGTTGCAAGAAATGTCCGTAGACGGGGGTTTCCCTGTTCGTCGTTGGATTGCCTTCGGCGTCTGCTGGCAGCAAGTATAAGATTGTGCGGCAGCTCCCTCGAAACAGGTTTTCTGTATAGCCGTACGCTATGTAGTCGCCTGGTTGTAGATCCACCGCTTTCTTGCAGTCCTTGTTTTTGGGTAGCGGGTCGCGGTACGCAAGGACGTGTTTGTCCCAAGATTTCTCCAGTTTTCCCTCCTCTTCTTCCAGAATTTCTCGGAATCGGTCAATGTGTGTTCGGGGGAGCCTTTGCAATGGAGATCGGGCACCATATGATTTTTTGACCTTCTCTGTTCCAAAAGGTTTTTGCCAGCTCGATCGAAAGCACCACCGCTTCCGAAAATGGACCTTTGTCGCCGATCGTTGTGTGCCAGTACAGGTCTGTATCTCCATGGAAGAACTCCCGCGCTACTCCCGTTGCCGCTCGGATGCCTTTCGTCGCCCAAACGGCATGTAGGCCACGGTCCGTTCTTTCGTCCTCCATTCCCTCGCCGTCCGTTCCCTCGCTGTCCTTTCCCTCGAGCAATATAATCTCGAAATTTTTGGTTCCCCCCCCAACAGTTTCCATTCGCCAGATTGTCGTTCTTGCACTTTTCGTGTTTTTCTTTCCTCCAGCTTTTCCCGTGCTACTTTCCAAGCTGCGACCTTTGCTTCGTTTATCTTCTTTTTTGTTTCTACGATAAGTTGCAGTTTTCGTTGCTCTTCGTCTCGTCTGTGCTGTAGCTCTTCGAGCGGTCTCTTTGTTTTCTCGACAGCTCTCTGCCAGATCTCCCCATCCCGCGCAAATACTATTTCCTCGATACGCCTTTCTCGTTCGCGCGTCCAAAGCGTGGAGATTGTTCGGCTTGCTGCGATTTCGGGGATCTCTACCAGCTGCCACGAAGGCGGCTCTCTCCCGATGACGCTGGTTTTTTTCCCACTCCACTCCCAGCGCACCCTTTTGGTTTCGGGGAGCATTTCCCCCACTGGCGGTGCGTTCGGGTGCAGCTGCGTTGGTTTTTTGGCTGCGGACAGGATTGTTGGCGCGTCCGCCGGCTTCGTGTAGCAGCGCAGCGGGGCTATTTGGATATCCTCTTCACCTGCCTCGAGAACGTCTACCCAGAAGATTGGGCACTTGCGGAAACCAAAGTCTGCCATTGCCCACTGGATCGCCCTTTCCCACTTTGCTTCGTCTTGGACGACCGCTGGCGTTGGAGAAACGCGAACGCCAGAGATTCGCTACGTTTTGGAATGGCCGTACGAGGCAGCGAAGATGGTCCTGTTGGGGCGATCTGCCAGTACAATGCAGCGATCCAAGGCTTCCGCTAGGTTCTGCCACTGCCGCTGGAGCGGTTGCACAACGAAAAGCCCTTCGCCTTCCGGAGAAACTTTCTCCAACGCCGTCCGCAATACGCCTTCTGCGGTTTCCTGGCCCAGATCTTCCACGGGGGGTCCATAGACCGAGATCTCGATCCGTGTGCAGCCTCTGGCCTGCACGTCGGGGTGCTGGAAAGTTGTGGGCAGGTGGTCATTTGGGCAGTCGGCGTAGTCGGCGAGATGCCCGCGTAACGGCTCGCGGATCTCCCCAGCCTCGAAGTTCGACACGACCTTGTTGTAGATCTTCGTTCGCCTCGTTTGGCCGCTGTCTTCGATCCAGGTGCACATGTTTCCCATCGACGGAATCTGTGTTGTCCAGGATTTTGGGCGCGTCGTCCCTCTGCCCCCTTGCTTTTGGAAGCCCCGTTCGACAAGGTGCTCCACCAGCGTGGGGCGATCCAGAACCTCCGAAAAGTCCTGTGTATAGTCCACGCAATACAGCCCGAACCCGTGTTGGCCGAGATGCCTTTCGAACGCGGGCAAACCTTTGTGGATGCGGTCGATCGGCAGCTCCGAAACGTCGCATTTGGCCACAAAGATTGCTGTTGGCGTCTGGCCGGGAAAGAGATGGCCCCAGACGCCTCTCGCGTGCTCGCCCGTTTGGACGCCTATTTTGCGCACCGTCTAGTGGATGGTACCTGAAAGTCCCTGCAGGGAGACTGTATGCACGATCGAGGTCTGCACGTATTTTTCGGGCTGCATCGATACGCGCACAGCCGCGGCTATCGCCCCGACGACCTTTGTTGCTGAGCCGTTCGCGGCCGTCGTGCAGAGATAACTGCCTCGCGCATAGACGCAGTCTTCTCGCCGCAGAAAGCCAAACACGTAGATGTCGTCTACGAACGGGGGGAGGCCGTCCAGTGCTTGCAGATGGGTGCGCCCCGCGTGGCCAGCCGTGTAGTCCACCCCGGTGATGTCCGCCAAAAGGTTGCTTTCGTAGACGTTCTCGACGAGAAGGTGGTGTGTAATCGCTTTCTTGGAGCGTATTCCCATTTCTTGGAAGGTTTTCTCCATTGGGCTGTCGATATTTTTCGAATACCTTTTGTCTAATTCGCCGGCAAAAGACGCCGAAAAATTGTGCTACCACCCTCCCATAGGTAGAATTGGGCAAAATTGGACGAAATTTGAGCTTGTTTCGCGGAATTGGGCTTGTTGGGCAGAATTGGGCGAAATTGGGGCTCGTTGGGCAGAATTGGGCGAAATTGGGCTAAATTGGGCCTTGTTGGGCGAAATTTGGCTTATGGGGCGGAATTGGGGCTTGTTGGGTAGAATTGGGCAAAATTGGGCGAAATGGGGGCTTGTTGGGTGGAATTGGGCGAAATTGGGGCTTGTTGGGTAGAATTGGGCAAATTGGGCTTGTTGGGTAGAATTTGGCATATTGGGCTTGTTGGGCTTTCCCCACAGCGAAAGGTTGCAGAAAGTTTGGTAGCGGGAAAAAAAATCCGCTCCCATAAACTCATCGTACACCGGGGCTTGGGCGGGCGGGCCGATGTTTCCCCCTACTGTGGCGGCTTCGCCGTAGTACTCGTTTAGTACCTCTTCCCCCACGCGTGCTGCTGCCATTGCTTTGTATATACTGTGCGTGCTTTTCTCTAATAGGGGTGTGTGTGCGGCGCAAGTTTGATGGGGCTGATGGCAAATACACACACATGTAAAGTGGGGGTTCTGGTCGTAGTAAGGACGAAGAAAACATATCAAACAAAGACTCGGAGCAAAGCGACGGGTCTTTGTTTGATATGTCTGAGTGCGCGCTTCGCCAGAACCCCCACTTTACATGTGTGTTTCCCATTGATACATTCCATGCTTAAAATACTAAAAACACAAACGAACATATTTTTCCCTATTCTATGACGCGCATTCAAAGTACCATTTCGCAAAGTACCATTTCGTAAAGTACCATTTCGTTAAGTACCATTTCGCAAACAACCATTTCGTTTCGTTTTGCAAAGTATCGAAAGCCAGCTGCGAGATGTCGGGGTAAAGTGAAAGCCCTTGGAGCGTTGAATAATTTTTTTGAACCACAGAATCCGGGCGTCATGCAAAAAGAAACCAACTTAATATGAAATTACGAGTCGCAAAAAGCACGTGGAAAATTAAGCCTCGTTTTGGTTTGGGTGTCTCGTTTTGGTTAAGTTAACCTGGCTTGCGCCTGCGATCTAATAAAAAAACCCAGCTGACCTCGATGAGCTCTGAACTTGAGCCCGCGATATGTTCACTCGATGCTGGTCAGCGGATACCTTGTTTTGACAAAATCCAAAATCAAAAATGTACGCTGTAAAGTAGCAGCTGGCATATGGCCACCATGTTGGATTATTGTTATTATTATTATTATTATTATTATTATTATTAGGATATTATTAATTATTGGGCAACGTCGTCGTCGTCGTGCATACACGCCCTCGAGCAATACCGCTAGCCATAATTACCATGAGAAAAGCAGTTCACGAGTTCTTATGACTATGGGGCTCCGCTTGGTAATAAACTAGACGACTTTCACAGAATTTGAAAGTTATGAGGCATGTCTAAGTAAAAGTTGGTAACAGAAATTTTAAAGGTAATTTGACTAGCTGAAAACGAAAATGTTTGTTACCAAAATTTGTTTTTGCCATGTTCAGTCTCAAAATGACGTCACAAAAATGACATTGAAAATGACGTGATCGTGGTATTAACTTTGCAAAATAAGTTAGATACTAAGCCGTCTGCTTTATATTTGCACCTCGGAATACCACATAAGTTACCTCCTGCCTGATTAAATTAATTGAAAAACTTATAAGGCGCAAGTATCTATATAAATATATTCAAATGCGCCATACTACTACTACTACTACTACTACTACTACTACTACTAATAATAATAATAATAATAATAAAATAACAATGATATATAGAATAAAAATCTTATCGCTAAAATTTAAAAAATACATGTAGTCTAAGCTAAAAAAATATGATCTTATAATCTAAGTGGTACAAAATGCCTTTTTAAAAAGGTGAGTCAACTTTCTCTTAAAAGTGTCAATAGAAGTGGATTCCAGCTCAATTATTTCGATTACGTTGAAGAATACATTCAAAGAAACATGTGACGTCATAATTTGCGTCACATTTAGCTATATATTTACTTAATTGTTAATTCCTGTCCAAAAGGTCTAAAATTTCAGTACTGAATGAAAACACACGTTACGTTCTGCTGGCTTTATTAGTTGTTCAATTGTGGGTAAACAATTAAACCTGCGGCTAATAGCTGAAAACTTTTGCAGATCCTTATGGGTGTTAATCTATACCGTCACCGAGTAGGATGGTTTCATTTTATTCCGAAATACAAACATTTTACTTGGAAGTTTCCCTATGAGGAAATACTCATTTATACAGTTGCCTTAAAGTGAATGATAATACGTGTGTTTTTGCCTCATAAAAGAATTTAAAGAACATGTCTTCTGTTACCGATAAATATCGGAAAAATGCATCCCAAAAGGTTAGTTTTCAAAACTTTACTTGATGACTTTGTTGTCAATAAAGGCACACACATACTGTTCTATAGTGAAATACATCACCGAGTTCATTTGGTGTCAGTGTTTTTACCGGAATGTACATTGACATTGTTCGATTTGCACCCACAAACACTGGTACAAAACAAGCCTTCTTGAAACTGCAGCGGACATTTGTACATCAATTAGAGCATGAGCATGGGATGGTTTCCTGGCAGGCTTTCGGAATCGGATCTTATGTCTTTAGGAGTGGTTGAAGTTTCTAATCAGCGATCTTCTTCCACCCTAACGTTTCAGCATCTGGAAGATGAGGCTCCGAGCAGTGAGCTTGTTTCCAGACAATTGCCTGATAGTGAACACGCTTTACATGTAGTGATAGAGCATCTTTTGTCAGTGGCAGTGCCTCTTGCTTTTCTTTCTTCGAGAACAAAATAGCTCGGGCCTCGTCAACTGATCCAACGCTATCCAATTTGTACATTTTACAAACAAACTTCCTTGACTTCTTTGATCATTTCTTCGGTTAGCTCTGCCTCTACTAGTGAGGAACAAAGTGTGTGGTGCTTTAGGAATACTTTCCAAGCTGATCTCTTTGAATTGTTGCATATGAAGGACGTTGTGTCGCAACCCGTTAAGAGGCAGAAGAGTGGATACAGAACCAACTTGGAGATTTTCGTAGACGGCCCTGATGTTGAAATGCTTTGTGGCTGTTCCAGACATCAAGTGTTTAGGACAAGGGTTGTGGGGGACATGTGCGATAAAAAGCAACAAGAAATCAGTATCCCTTGCCGATACAACTATGTTGTAAAGGCTGCCGTTGACGCAGTGAACTAACAGACGTTTATTTGCTTCCTCGTGGGTTGCCTTTAGAGCAGACAGGTCGATTGCTCCTTCTGATGATTGCACTTCCCTTTCATCTACAAATCCTCATGTAGCTACAACAACTTTGAGTGGGGGTGCGTTCACAATGATGTGTTCCGATAGGAACCTGGCTAGATCTGACTTGTTATCTGGAAATGCAAGGCCAACTGTCAGGGAGAGGGTAGCTGCCATCTTCAATAACACGTCGGTTAGGGCGAGTGGACTTTGTGAGTCTTTCTGTCGTTCCTGACTTGATGAAATCTTCTTGATACCGATCAAATATGACGTGGATTTGCTGATAGCGGGATCCAGCTTGAAGAACTGCTGCTTGAAAGCTATCTTGCAAGTCCCCAAACGTTTGAGCACCAGATGGTCTCCCAATTGCAGAAACTAATGCCAGACCATCTATTAACAGACATGGGCTGCCTTGAAGCTCTATTGCACTTGGGCAATTTATTCCACTTGTAATTAAATCCAGTAAGACAGATTTCTGGCCAGTTCTGAGACTGCCATTCAACTCTGCTAACGCGTCTGGTACAGGCATCAACTCATATTTTAGCACACTGTGGAAATCAACTTTGCGCCAAGCTTCATAAGCAATGAGTAGGCGTTGAAGAATATTTCGGTCGGCTCTTAAAATTGTGGTTTTGTTCTTCTCTTTGCTGCTCTTTACAACTTGATACAAGTTCTCAATATTTGGAGCGTTATTCTTGTGCATCGTGTCCCAGAATCTCAATTCTGATGATCTATCTTGCTGCTGTTGAGAGACACTTGGAAACCTTTGCTCCACGAATTCTTTCATTTTTTGCCGACCAAGCTTTTTGGCATTGAACAGCTAGACTTGAATTTCATCAGTGACAACATCTTTAATGGCAATGTTATTAAGACAGGTTGGATGTTCTGGTCGTGAAAATACCTTCATCTGCATGATAATCGTAAGCAATGAACAATCATCCTTCTTGTCACGATTTTCCTTCCAGGAGTAGATTCCCTGTGAGAAAACTTGTCTTCTTGGTGCAATCCAACCATCGTGTGTGTATTATCACCTATCTGTGACCTTAGGTTATAGGACAGAGCCCGCCTACTCATTGCTGATGACGTTTTGGTTATGCCCACGATTCCTCAACCTCTTTTCCATATCCCATTCAGCCATTCAAGGCTCTCTTCTAAGACTTCCTTTGGGAACTGATCCATCTCTGCAATGTACACTGATCCCCATCTTGCATAATTCAGATGATCATATCTGAAAAAATATGGCAACATGTGGCGTAAACTGTGCAAGTACAGTTCCCTTATCCCCTCTCTCTGAGTCCGAGGGAACATGAAGAGAATAGATACCATTTTCATGTATTTCCACAAAAACTTGAAATTGACATTTTCCTCGGATCTTTGTGCGACGAATTCGTCGAGCATCTGTTTCACTCTTGGTGACTTCAGGTATGTTATCAGTGCTCCAGTATTTTCGGGATAGCAAGCAAGATCAGATATTTCCTGGAAGAGATCTGAGTAAGATTTCTGGCAGAATTCTAGAAGAAAGGCATCAGCAGCTACTACAATGATTGCAGAGTAATCTTGTGGGCACTGATAGCTCTCTTCTATGCTTTTTCATTCATCACATGTTCGGTTGCATTTGGCCCAAGAAGTCCACTCTTGACCGATGTTTCGACCAAGCCTGATCCTTTCATATGGCTTCCTTCTGGAAGCACGTTGATATATGAAGACCCCCAAGCTGTACAACAAGCTTTTTTTGTTACTCAGGTATTGCCCATTTCAGCTCAACGAGCTTACAATACAAAGCCTGATCTACTGTTAGCCTGATCTGCTGTTGTTCTAGCGCGGCTGATATGTGCATGCACCTTTTAACTACGGTATTAAGAGTGTCAAATTCATGCGCTGGATCCTGAAGAATTGACAAGTATCCAATCGTTGTTACTACTTGTTCATTCTGAGGCAGCGACTTATTGAATTCTTTCCACCCACTTCTTATCACTGCTTTATGTCGTAACATGTTGAATGCCATATCAGTTGCTTGAGCAGTGCGGACACAATCTTTGCCATCTTCATCAGCATTAAACCATTCTTTTCGAACTTCCCCTGGAAACATTGAAGAAGTTCGTTTGACCGCTACTGATAAATGTTCTCCATTGACTCTGGAACCTAAGACTATGCTTAGCTGATGGCTTCAAATTTTCAAGCGTTGAGTTAATTTCTGCTCCTCTTTGCCATGCTGCAATTTGAGTTGCATGAAAAGTGTTCTTGCCATCCATCGTCTCGTTCAGAATTTCGATATTTTCTGCAGAGAAGTGGACAAATTTCCCAGGTAAAAGATTTGGTGGCATAAACACTACCGGTTTCAGGATCCAAAAACTTCAAGACGCTCTCCACCAAGCTTGTGTCTACTTGCAGAATTTGCTCATAGTTTACAATGTGGCCAGCTTTAGTAAAAAGCTTGACAAGATCTTTCGACCGTGTAACTTGATGAAGGGTGCTTCCCAGTCAAACGTGCTTAGGTGTCCATTTCGTTCCGCCACTCACCCCATAGACAATGTCTTGAGCACATGAAAGCACTTTGCACCTAGCCTCAGCTTCCTTCTCCTCAACACGGTTTCTCCATGTAAAAGTTTTTGACCTTCAAATAAGAGTCGTAAGAACATGTAGAAACTGTCTGGAACACAGTCAATGGCATCTTGCTCACTGACACTGAGACTTTGGAGACCTGGCTCTTCCAGAGAAAGGAAAATATCTTCGCGTGGCTCGTATGTGGATATTGTTAGCAAGTTATCGGTGTCAGCCCTCTCATTAGCCAATTTTGATACAGTAACATTGGCGAATTTTGCAGGAATAAGCAAACTCAGAGGTTCTGATGGGTTTTTCTCGAGAGGCTGGACACAATCCATCGCATTTCCAAGTCTGAGCAACAACTTGTCTTTAAATGTTGATCTGAGTCTCACGGGGGCACTCATTAGTTACTTCATTAATTTTAAACTGCACTAGCAGTCTGGTCAAGTCCCCCGGCCAGTGATGTAAACTATCCCTGAAAAGCCCCGACGGGGAGAGGATAAGTATGTAAGTATGTAAGTATGTAAGTATGTATGTACGTACGTACGTACGTACGTACGTACGTATGTATGTATGTATGTATGTATGTATGTATGTATGTATGTATGTATGTATGTATGTATGTATGTATGTATGTATGTATGTATGTATGTATGTATGTATGTATGTATGTATGCGTCTGCGGCTGATGAAAGATCTGGGAATTTCAATTTCTGCTCTTTCTGCCAGTACCATATATCCATTCCATGCATCATTTAATTTGATTACATAGCCTTTGTCAGCAGCATATTCCAACTATTCGCACAACCAAATCGTAGCTAGATCACTCGCTCACTCACTCCTTCGTTCAAGCTTCGCTTTTTTCTGCATTTCTCTTGAATGCACTCTTTCATGGTAAGTGATATTTTGCTTCTGCAGCAATTACATCACATACAACAGCCAAAGGAACTCAAAGTTTGCAGTTCAACTGAGCAGCTTCAATTATTGCTCACTCATTTTCAAAGTCATTGCAGATGGTAATCTTTCTTTTTGGCTTTTTTTTTTTGGCAAAATATGCATTTTGCTTCAGTTGACTTTTTCTACATGACTGTGTGTTTTACGAGGACTGTTAGGAGTTGTTGTTGCATGTCGAAGTTCTTCTCTTGTCTCTCCCTTTTGTTGCAGACGTTGGATTTTCTCTTTACTTGTGTACTGTGCGTAACAGTTTCCATGCCAGACAATACAAGTATCATCATTTCTTCCAAGTAAATCTTCCAGACGATTGATAACCTCTCTGTGTGCTACGTCTCTGTACTTTCTTCGCTTAGTTGTCGCTTCGTAAACATTTTTGCTGTAACTTGTAGCTTCTCTTACATTGTCCTTTGGCTTATTATGCCTCTAACAGAAGATGCACAGCTTCAAGTCAACGTCCAAAGCTCTCTTTAGGGTCACAACTGGACTGATGTGAGATCGGTGTTCAGACGAATTTCGGGTTAAAGTTGATCTCCTTTTGAGTCGTATATCAGCACGTTTTCAAGATGTTCCAACCTGTTGGATTAAACGGTTGCAGAATGTAGTGGTTGTCGTAAGCAGCAGCCATAGCGCGCGTCAGAATTGCTCAGTGTTTGTAGTTCAGTTGTGATAGGGTTTCTTATTCTGCAACATACACAGGAAATTATATTAATATATAGGCACCATTACAATAAAAAGCCGTGCATAAAAGGAATTTCCGATTAAGAACCTCCAGGCTGAATAATTAAGACAACCAATATCTTAGACCCACTTCCGGCGAACAAATGAATAAGGTTCTTAGTCGATAGAGCTCTAAAGCTCAAAGACCCAAGTATGCTTCAAGGGCCATCGGAAGCACAGCAGAGTACACAGTGATATTTCTATTGTTTTTCATTGTTCAATTACTTCCTTTGCATGATAATTGATGCAATTTACAAGGTACACCATCTCAGAAAAAGGTGTATCTTGCAGTTGGAATTCTAGCGCAACTTATGTACGCAGTAATCTTCATGAAGCTGTTGCGGATGGAGTTTGAGTCCTTTTGTCCAGTGATTTTGACCGCAGCTTCTTTCCTATCTTACCCTCTCGCCAACGCATCATTTCTGACTACATCTTTAATTACTGTTGATCGACTTCTTGGTGTTTCTTTCCATCTGCGATATCAAGAGATTGCCACTTCAAGGCGTGTTACTGTAGGCTTGGCGTCAATGTGGCTGACTAGTGCTATTGTGGCATCTACAATGATTTTGTTTCTTGACCACAGGATCATGGTGTCTATGATTACCGAATTCTTAGTGTTGGACTAGTTGCAGAATTGCTAGTCTTTCTCAAGTCCTCGTTAAATCCTCTTGTTTTCTGTTGGCGATGTCGAGAAATACGAGCAATTGTGAAAAACGCTATAAAGAAAATACTACGCAGAAACGACCCTGGGACCTAACACGGGGAACGAATGCGGGAGTAACCTCATGTTATTTCATTTGCTTGGGTGAAAATCATCGATCAGCTTCACAAGGAATGATAAGAAAACCATAGTACAATAGGGCGTATGCACGTTACGTCATCACCGCCATCTTGGTGTACCGTGAACAAAAGATTCCTTATTAGCTTCTTTTGTTATTGTCCACCAATATGGCCGCCAAGCCATTGTCATTCGAATCCCTAGAGATTGGTTGCATACCCTCTATAACATCGACATTGACACTGGAAAAATGTTAAACGGGTCTCTTAACACACGGTCAAAGAACGAAGAAAGGCAGAAAGCCAGACGGCAACGCTTGTTACGCTGGCTATTCTACATGTATTTGAGGCTTCCTTTTGATAGAGTCTGCTTTCGAGGTCTTTTATCCAAAACAAGTAATATCGGGGTTTAGGGGCACTTTCTCGATTGGTTCGTTAGCTATCTAGCCAATCGAAAACAGGGTGGTTATTGAATGGTGTGACAAGGCACAAGTGTAATAACTGGTCGCAAATGTAATAGTGACTTTATTACATTTGTGACCAAAGCCTATGTTCACAGTGTTCATAACTGCGATGATCATTCACATATTAATTCTTTAATCCGCAGTTCAAATATATGATTTTCATACATTCATTCTCACAGGCATATTCACACTCACGGGTATATTACGAACCATCAAAATGACCAGCTCCCAGTTGGCTTTTCGCTCAGTTGGAAGAGCACTGCACCGGTATCGCAGAGATAATGGTTCAACTGAACCCCGTACAAGCCTGAATTTGTTTAAGGCTTTACTTTTACTACTGTTTAAGTAGTGTTCATAACTGTGATGATCATTCACACATTCAGTCACAATTGTGATAAGCTTCGCTCACAAATTGGTCAAAACGGTTTCACACACAGACCGGAACGCTATTGCTATATGTTATTCAAAGTTGGTGCCAGCATATATTTTGGAGATACTTCAAAAAGCTTTTAAAAATGGAATCTTTTAATTTCAAACCCTTTAAATAAAATGAGTCGTAAGACACGTATATGCAAATAAATATTATTCAAGTCACGATCGCTGGTGAGTTCATCTTTAGAATAAGCCCGGGGGGGGGGGGGGGAGGGGGTGGGGTGGGTTCTAAAAAAATTTTAATACGGGGAGGCTCCGCCCCGAGGTCCGACCCTTCACCCTTTTATATACCATTTTTGACAGAAAAGGTAACCCTTTCGTATACCTTCCATTGACAAATAGTACCCCTTCCGTATACCTAAAACAGGAAGTGTTCTTGTCATTTTCATGTAGTGTTCAATAAATTAAAACAGAACAGTCATGGTGTATGTGTGTTCGAAATATTTTAATGAAAGGCTCTTTTAAACACCTCAATGACAGATTCTCCTACCCTTTCATATACTTCGACTCGTGAAATCCCTACCCTTTCATATACCTGAAGCGTGAAAAAGGTACCCCTTTCGGGCGGAGCCTCCCCGTATAGGCGATTATAGCGAGTACCCCCCCCCCGGAGAATAAGCTTATTTGAACTAATAAAGCTTACAAATTAAATAGAGAATGCTAGGCTTGTTACTGGCACCAACAGGGGTAGCCTTCTTACAAAATGGTCCATAAGCGAGCAGCTCCATATCAAATTATATTTAATCTTTGTCCTCCTTTTGTGGGTGAGAGAGTTCATGCAATAGCCTTCGCTCGGCTAATTTTCTTAACATCGCAGCTGTGAAACATTCAATTTCCTCTTCTCAATAAACCTTTGACTTCGTGGAAAAGTCTGGACTTTCCACCTGCTCGACTCAGTTCCAACTTATTTATTCTTCATCCAGGATCGCTCACCGTCAATTTACCACACTCGCCTAAGGCATAATTCTAGAGCCTTAATTACGCCGGCCTTTTTGAGAAAAACTGCTCTGTCTTCCGCATGTGTTTCTTGTTTTGTACTTATTAAAGTCGGCAAACGTTAACTTTTTTACTGCCCATGTTTTACTTGTTTGCGTGAAATAGTTTGTCGCCTATTCACAATTGTAAAATGGATAGTTTTTGATGTATTTCTGATAATAAAACGTTTCGTAAAGCACTTACAGTATAAGAATACAAATGAGCGATATAAAGAGTGAACGACGTTTCGATGACTCCACGTCATCATTATCAAGTTCGAAATACATAATAGAATTGATTATATATGTGTAACAATGGTGTGAAAATATTTTTGGAATTAAAAAGGGAGTTAAAGTATTCAATTGTTATGTAAAAAGTTTGGCGGGAACTGAATCCGACTGCGTGTTAAGTTTTGGTTTTTTGTTTCTGATAAACAGCGTCTCATAGAACAAGTAGTCAAATTGATTTAACTAAAACGCGTCTGTTTCAGTCTATTGATTGTTTCATTTCCCAATCCAACCCTTTCTTTTAATTGTCCTACCTTTTATTTGTGTTTCATATTTCTGTGTTTTGTTTGTAATTATTAAGTATTTTTGTCTTCGATCGTCATTTAAATTATCTAATGGCTTAAATCATACTAACCATTAAAAATAAAATACATTACCAAATTTCCTCAAAGCTAGAAATGCCGTGTTTGTATAGGTAATCACATGATTTCGAGTGCAATTTGGAATAAATAAGCACGAGTAAATTTTTTCAAAGACTCACAAAATTGCACGAGCCCGTAGGGCGAGTGCAATTTGTGGTCTTTGAAAAAATTTACAAGTGCTTATTTATTCCAAATTGCACGAGAAAAATCATGTGATTACTTATTAATAATATACATGAAAAAATTGCGAGATAGCTTCTTAACGTTGCAGAAGCAACGCAACGAAGCTAAGGTGAACCAAAACAACAATTTTCTCGATGTTTTTAAAGCGTTTTTAGCTGTGAAAACTGGCTAAACAATTACAGGCTATAGCTATAAGGCTACTTTGTTTGCTAAGTGTCTATCAAGCGTTGTAATAATTACCTTCAGGCTTTCTAGTTCGTTATCTTCGCCTTGTTTGTCCTTGTTTGTTTATTAATCTCGGCGTCACTCCATCAACGGACTCGTAATTCAATTACGTCGGTAATTCCCTTCTCTGGACACCACTGTTTCCAAACAGACAGCTAAAATACAGTGCTTTTCGCAGCCGTTTCTCTTTTTTAGAGCTGTTTTGCAGCTTCTCTGCTGTTTTTGCGGTCACGAAGAAAGAAAACCTGCTCAAAAAGCCAGCCATTGTTTTGGCTCGCAGAGTCGCTTGCAGCTCTTCAGACTTTGCGCCATTCAGAGGCCGCGTTTTAATGGCTCAATCGCAGTGCCTTTGTTTATCAACCAATCAGAATCCTCAGTTTTTTACCTTGTTTTGCACTGTATTTCCTTTTTTCTGCACCGAATTACCTTTTTTCTGCACCGGTGTTTCCTAAAAACTGCATTTCTCTTAGCCAATCAGAATCGAGAAATTTTTTCATGTATATTATTAGTCATGTAATAAACCCATTCCGCTTACTCAATGTTGTACCCAATTCAAACCCTTTGGGATTAAAACGTTTTGTTTCAGATATTTCCATATCATTTAAATATGAATGCGACATTATAATGCACAAACAATACACAACGATTCTTAAGCCTAGGAGATTTGAATTGGGTACAACATTGAGTTAGCCTAATGGGTTTATTGCATGACAGCTGTAGTTCGCTGATTGCTAAAAGCAGGAGCGTTAAGGAATAATACTCATTATTAATACCCCATCTTCCTCTCGGGTGGAAGATTTCAGGTCATCCTACGGAATGGCCGCCTAACACACTGACCTACCAGCAAAACATAGCTTCGCAATGGCTGTCAGGTTTTGTATCGAAGAGTTGAACGACTTCATACAACTGATTCGATTCTACAGGACGTTCATATTGACTATCTGTGTATTACATTTGGTTTTCGCTGTCGCCGCAACTCTTGGCAATCTTCTTGTTATTCGCGCCCTGTGGAAAGCTTCATCGATACCGGCAAATTTAAAGAAGCTGTTCCTGAGTCTCGCTTTCTCTGATCTTGCTGCCGGGTTGTTCGGCCAGCTCATGATAGGTGTTCTTATTGCGGTCTTATTAAAGATGACAACAAATGGGAACTATGGCGCTTTATGTCCTACAGCGCTAACTATAGCTAGTTTCCTCTTGCTTCTTCTGGGCTATGCCTCCTTCCTAACTGTGACCGCCATCGCTGTCGACAGACTTCTCGCTATTTCCCTCCATCTGCGATATCAAGAACTTGTTACCTCAAAACATGTTATAATAGCGTTGGTGTGTTTATGGATAACAAGCGGAGCCTCTGCGCTGATTAGCGTGTGGTCCCCAAACCGCAAACGCTTGGTCCTTGTGATTATTGCTCTTGCTGGTCACCTTTTAACAACTGTGGCATATTTTCGTATTTACCGAGTGGTAAGGTATCATCGGAATCGAATACAGAGCCAGCGGCAAGTGACAAATGCCCAAGAAAGGAAGCTTCTCCGGGAGAAGAAGTCCGCTTTCAATTCACTTTTTGTTTATATTGTTTTTTTGGGTTGTTATCTTCCAAATTTGTGTTCGGAGGCGTTGCTTCTAGCTAATGGCTCGGATACGTCTTTTGTGGTCGCCAAACAGGTCACAGCGTTCTTGGTTTTCCTCAATTCTTCGTTAAACACTGTTGTCTACTGTTGGCGATATCGCGAGATTCGTGAATTAATAAAAAGCGAAGTGGAGAAAATGTTTCGTACTAACGACTCTGGAACCCGAGGTGGAGAAAGTGCGTTGTAACCAAATGAAACAAAGCCCTCGCCTGGAAACCACACACGGATAGAAAAAAGGATTATAGCCAATCTCTATCTTTTCTGCGTTTATTTGTAGCCTTTAGCAGGCGGTTTTCCAAGCAATGGCACAGTTTCAGTTTTTCTTCTCTTTGTAAAATATTATGCACATATTCAATACGTGCATAATATTTTGCAAGGAGAAGTGAAGATATTGTCGTAACTTTGTTTTTCGCCACTGCACAAAGCAACGGTGAAAAAGAGATATTTAACAATTATTCACCGAAGTAGAGGCGAGTTAACCAATCAGAGCGCGCGAAAAAGCACTATTCACTTGTGTGGTATATACTAATAAGAGAAATTAAGGACAGGGTGTGCTTTGCTAGACAAATTACTGTTTTGAGGTCAACATTAGACGTCATGTAAATAGACCTTACAGAAGTGCACAGATGTCGCCTACTTCCTCTCGTCCAATATCATGAGTATATTGCCGTTATGTTGCGTTTCTGCCACTGCCGTGAAAGAAACGGCAGAAGAAAACACATAAAAGAAGACTAGAGACAGGTTCGGCTTTGATAGAAAAATTATTCCTATGTAGTCTTGTGACTAAGCCATGTACCAGAACCAATATTGGAAAACAATCTGTATCATCAACTGTAGTTGACCTTTGGCAAGATCTTCCAACTAGCTTGAAAAATCTTAACACTTTTACCTTTCCTGGCAAATTAAAAGAATTTCTTCTTAAAACGCAACCCAGTAAGTAAAATCATGCCAACGACTGCCTATATATGTGTTTATCTGTTGTTGTTTTTGTTGTTGTTGTTGTAGCCAGTACAATTTGTTTACTTACCTTTGCTTAGCAAGGGGCTAACTAGAAAACTTTAGTTTCTTTAGCCCCTAGACACCATTAAATTGTAATAGTTTAGCTTTTCTTTTCTTCTTTTACAGCTCTAAATTCCTTTAAAAAAATGTAACGCTAATTGTAGAAAAAAGGTGTGAATAATAAAGATTGTTGTTGTTGCGAGTTAATGAAAGAATTAATGGGGGAGTGAGTGAGGGGAGGAGTGAGTGAGGCGTGGGTGGTTGGATGAATGAGGGCACGGACTCCTCATTTCTTTGAGACCAAGCGCGTAATGTCGTTCTTGTTTCTGTCAAGCTCCGTGTGGAAGGTCAAACGTTCTCAAAATGAAGTAGTGGTAAGAAACTGATATTTCCAGTCATTAATTGGGCTCCGAAGAAAAAAAAGAAAAAGAATGGAAGTACTAGAAAATCGATCCAGTCAAAAGCGACAACTGAAGCAATATCTGATTGCAGAATTTGTCTTTTCAATTCTTCTTTTTCTTTTTTCTCTTCTTTGCTTCATCGTTGCCACCGATGCTTTCATCAGCTAAAGGTTCATTTGCTTCGCGTTTTCTTTTGGAGTCTTTATGCTTGATCTCTTTGCCGTTACCAGACCTGAAAATACATTAATACGTAAACAAATAAATAACTGAATATTCAAACGAGTGAGTGAGTGAGTGAGTGAGCGGATGAATAAATAAATAAGGAAGAACCAGATAAAACAAGCTATTTTAATGAGGACGACATCTATGACTTTGCAGAGAAAATACTGACCGTGACAAGCTTGAAAGGATTGTGTTACAAATGCCCTTCATGTCAGGTGCCTTCTTAAGTAACGCACTCTCCCGGATTGAAGTCACTCCTGCCTTGAGTTGATCAATTTCTAATGAGGCGAAGACCTACACGAAAATAACCACCAAAGATTACGAATATTTCACATGCACGACTATCTCATAAGGAATAATGTTTGTCCAACCGCCGATATTTCGCAAGGTTACCTGGAAAGTAAGAGTATTGTTCCAGGGGGTTATTCGGTGAGAGTTGGGACGATAAATCAAGTAAAATCAAGTCTACACTGTAATCTTTTTTTAGCTTTTGGAACACATATCCTTGTTTGTATTTTAATATAGCTTTTCCTAAGTTTGTTTTAATTGTAATTAACTTTGGTTAGATATTAACGGACAAAGATGACAAATGCTGTTAATAAAATCATCACCACCATCATCATCATCATCATCCTCCTCATCATCATCATCATTATTGTTATAACAAGAAATTTTTCGAGAATTTAGAAGCCGCAGCCTGTTTCACCATCCCTGATCCGAGCCGGATTAATGCACAGGATAAGTTCAAGTTGATGGTAATTTAATTTTTGTCACCTTTGAGTCGGCATGACAGACAATTCGTGACTCCGAATGATAAAAGAATTTGAAATTCGGTCATGGGTTTAGAGAAGGTTTTGGTGGTCAAGTGGGTTATTGCGCTGTTTTCGTACTGTAATAGTAGCATAGGGTCGGTGGTTCAAGCCTCAAAGTCAAGTTTTTTTTCTTTGATCTCTTTTTTTTCCTCTTCCTTTTCATTTGTTTTTCTTTTTTCTTTTTGTCAACGCTTAAGCTGTAAACCTATTTTGCAATTTAACACGGAAAAGTTGTGAACCGATTCTATGGATATTCGCTACCCGAGAAACCAAGGCCAGCTGCCGGTGAAGCTTGACAAAACACTGGCACTTCGATGTGTTTCACAATTTCAAAGAAAGCGAAGAATTTGGTATAAATCTGCGTCTTCGATCCGTTACCAGTTTCTCGACGATAACCGATATCTCCAATACTACTAAGCTACGTTCAAACAGCGCCACGCAATCAAATGTTGGTTGATTTCACTTCCGTTATTACACCATCACTAGTACTTCCGGTATTGCACCATCACTAGTAGTTAGTCCACCACTCGGTCAATATTCGTTTATCTTCAAAACCGGGTCAAAAGGAACGCTCCAATAAACTTATTACCTATCAGAGGTGCATCGGAGTAATTCAATTCTGATAACATTTCTTTTTGAAAGGATTTCGCGATTTCCAACTCTGACCCCTGTATTTTATGGCCACCAAAATCTACAAGTTCAGTTTAAAAACATTTACGGTCTTCCGAATAGCTTTAGTTAAGATCGGACTCCCACTCATAGGTGTTGTGAAATACTGCTTAAAATAAACGCTTTCAAATAAATTCCTTGGCTATTGGAGTAATTCATTGAAAGGCTTTTAAAGAGACGATGCGTGACCGACCTAATGACTTTATTTACTACAAAATTCTCTATTGACCGCAAGAGATGTCTCATCAGCGCAATCGGATAAGGGGTCGAGGTTGGGATCGGAAGGCCGCGAGTTCTAGTCACGGCGCCGGTATTAGAAAATTTATTTCTTTACCTATGTCCTTGTTTCTACCTGTGGCCGAGAGGGGCACGGGCCTCTCGGCGGACACCTAGAAGACTACTAGAAGCAGCTCGTCGCTAAGCGACGGCCGCTTAAAAAAAAAGGGTATTACTAGAAGCGGTTCGTCGCTAAGCGACGGCCGCTTAATTATAATGATAAGTAAAGAGAAACGGTAGAGAGTTAAAGAAGCCTGCAAGTTAAAGAACATTTTTTTTTAAATAAAAAATTACCTCCTCTGCTTTTTTGGCTTCGTTTATGAACTTGGTTGAGAGTTTAAGCAACTCGCGAAGATGTTTTGCTTTCAAATCCGTGTTGGACGTAGAAGCCTTGGTCATGAGCTGAAAATAGACGCCAAATAACTCGACTTTAATTCAAAGTAATTTCATGCAACCGGCGCAAAGCGCGGGAAAATGCGTGCGTGCAAGGTTGGCTTTGGTCTTGTTTCTCATTGGCTGACAAAGTGGCGCGAGTTTTGCCGACCAATTACGGAGCGAAGTAAAGCAAAGCCATAGCAAACGACAATTATTCTCGACACTAAACTGAAATCCACACCATGGCTTACAACAGTTGACAGGCCAAAGCAACAATGCAACTACAAGACTGACTGAGAACGACCCGGTTAACTGGTGTCTATTTGAAGAACGCACGAGATAATCAAGGTATCCATGCGTAAAAGACGCATAATCTTACAAGGGTATGGGGTGCCCGATTTTGTAAACGTAGAAGCAAACAATCACATAGTGATGCGCTACAAGAGTTTGACAACTCTGGTTAAATTAAAGACGTGATGACCTCTGCGTTAACACCCTTGAGAAAATCAGCAGAGGAGGGCGCAACATTGGTTTGACCAAACAGAAATTCAAACTTTGGACCCCTTATTAACTGTCGAGACAGAGAGGTTTAAACGCAGCCCCTTTAGCTCAATGTTAAAGGCGAATAAGGTTAATCAGCACTGAACAGTTCTAATCAAATAGGATTAAATTGTAGCTTAGGTTCGATTTTGATGAATCAGACTTTGGTAATCCAGTCTATTTGTAATGCAGACTTTTTGTAACGTTCCCGAATCCATTGTTGTAAACGTTTTGCAATTATTGTAAATGCGACGTATCTTTAAACATTTCACCATCTCATTATCACCAACAGCTATTATTACGACGCCCGATTTTGCAAACGTGGAAGCAAACAGACTCACCGAGTTCAGCGTTGCTAGCAGGGATGGCGCAATGTCTTTGATGTGTTGCGGATGTTCTGGAGTCTGAAATGAAATGCAAACGTGAAGGGTTTTACCATAAGCAGATCAGGAATTGGAAAACAAAAACCTTGATACTGAAGCATTCGCTTCCTTCATACTCACTTTTTGTGGTATCAACTGCAACAGCATCACACAAGCTTGGCTCTAAAGTTGAAACACAAACGATCAATGCGTATTTGGTGAAAATCCTCGTACCACAGAGCTATAGATTGTCTTTCAAATTTCGCCTTAGTTTTTATTTTGCTTCCCTTTATCTCAGAGATACTGTCAAACGACAACGCTAGTAGCAACCACAGCAGCAAGAATGAAAACAAATAAGAGTATGTTTCGCCTTGTTGCTGCGTGTCTATGGCAGCGTGACCTAAACCAATTCTAAGCAGAGTCAAAGTTGCCCTATACATGTAAGGAAGACCTGTTTTATATGTGGTCATATCTTCGTCATCGGTGGCTCGTTCTGACAACAAAGTTCATTGTGCTTCGATTTGGTTGATAGAGAATGGGGAGGGTGTGGTGTAGGTATTCTGTCCGACGTTTTTCATAGTTTTATTTGCTAGCACTTATTGTTTATTAAATTTCACATAGCGGATCGACAGGTTGAGCAAATGTAGTTTGTCCATGTACGTTTGGCCAAAAGTGTAAAAATGGGATTGACACATGGCGGCTCTTATTTCTATCATATTCTAGCAACAGGTTTAGTACGAAATTGTGTAACCTTTTGAGCAACAATTGAAATTTTTGGTCGATACTAAGATCATGATAACCTAACTCCCGCTGGGGTGGCATGACCCAAAGACAAAGCACCCTGGCATGGCATGAGGCCACTTAAAAGTTCTTAGATCAAGTTAAAGAAATTTTTGAAATAGGTAGAGCATTTAAAATAAAACGAGTCTCTTTGCAGGTTACAATTAATTACCTTCCTGAAATTATTTACGGCAGATTCAAGGTACTTCACAAGGTCTGCAGCTAAATACCAACCAAGGTGCTACGATAGAATAAAATCAGTCAATTACTGTTTATTTTTTGTGATGTCATCAAAATTCTAAAATGTAAACTGCTGACACACTAGTGAGACAAATCTTCAAGGGAAATTTCGCGCTGATGTATTGTTTTGCTTTACAAGTATAACACTTATAAAGTTAATCAAATTCGTGGGAGCTCGAAGCACAAGAATTCTCAAAATGCCATAAGCCTGTATGCTCATTTTTCATTTCAATTTTCAGGTCTAATATCAACTAAGAGAAACATCTCAACATTTCGGTAGAGAAATTAGAAATTCTGCTCGTCTGATCTGATGTTTTTCTTTTACCGACTTTTACGATGGTCACGTTGATGCCCCTCTGAGGGACGCCAACTTGGCGGACCATCCAGAGTCTTGTAATTTTCAGAAAAATATTTCCACCATAACTTTGTTCTGAACAGTATTACGAGGCCAGATGTTTGTTGTTTCTTTTTTCCTGTAGTTTAACTTCGTGGTCCCTAAATCTCATATTAAAAATCTCATGAATAATTCATGAAGGAAATACAAAAGAAATGAATTTTTAATGAGGGTCTTTATATCTGATGAAGACACAGCTAAATTTTATATCCGATTTTCTAAGCCAAAATAACCCCAAATCTAAATTTTAGTGTAAGAATGGGTAGATGTACAGTAAAGTTTTTTAAGCCGTTCAGTAAATTCGTAATCCGTGTTTTATCAAGTCCTGAAACACTCGGCTGCGCCTCGTGTTTTAAACTTGATAAAACTCTCCTGCTCATTTATGAAACATTACTTAATGTATGCAAACTTATTTTGTCACATTGATGAAAACCAAGAATTGATCGATCGATCGATCGGTCGCTCGGTCCGTCCGTCATTCAATCGATCGATCAATTGATCGCAACCCGAAAAATAGCTTTAAAAAATTGCATATTCTATTCCTCCATAACATAGCTTCCACTCTAGGGAGGGTAGGGTTAACATTTGCCGGATATCGACAAGTATAATCGCAAGCACAAGGTCGGCAAACAGCGTCTGCTACATTGAACTTTGCACTTGATCATGAAACCTTGCGCTCATTCTCCTTTTTCTAAGACACTTTTAATGAAAATGTTTGGTGCTACCATCAGCTTTCAACGTGCTCTGATCTTCAGCTACTGACTACGACCATGACTACCTCTTCCACTGATTCCTCTTAAGCCATTTCGTTTGCATGTAAGACACCATCAACTCACCGGGAAACGGCTGATCAATTCAGTGAAAAGCACTGGGTGGAGATGCGTGCTTCTGAAACGACAAAAAGAGAAAAATACCAATCGAATGTCGTATAACCAAAACCAAAGCAATTACTCTGACTAATCACAACAGAAGTAAGAAGTGCAATGAGCCAATCAGAATACGAAGAAAATACATGTAGCCGGCGCAAAGCGCGGGAAAATACGCGCGTGCAAGTTGCGATTGGTTTTGGTTTTGCTTCTCCTTGGTTAAGAAAGTGGCGCGAGTTTTGCTGGCCAATCACAGAGCGAAGTGACGCAAAACCAAAGCAAAAGCAATTTACCCTCGACACTCAACTGAAAACCGCTCAATATCTGAGGATTGCTGCACACGAGCACTCGAGTAAGTTATAAAGCGCAATAGTTACTAAAGTGGAATATACAAAAAGAGCCAATTGCTTAACTGACTCGTACATGTATATCATGGATTCCATGCCACCTTGTTTAACATGAACCTTCCATTGATTCAGTAACGGATAAGTGTATATTTACTACTGTCCTCGGAGGACGTACAGTAGTAAATATACACTTATCCCTAACTGGTCTAAGAAACAGTGGGTGATCAGTAAATTAGCAGGGAGTAGTTTCTTCTGAAAAAGAAACTCGATCTTGGAATATAGGGCTGAGCTTTACCTCTTTTCCATGAAGTCCTTGAGCGCTTTCCTGAACACCGCTGCTACTCTTTGAGCATTCAACAAGTTCACCTGGGGAGATAATGGTAAACACAGTTAAGAAAATATGCATTGAAGTACCGTAAAAGCTCTATTAAGTCCCCGGGGGCTTATTTCATTTCAGGTCTCATAAACGGGGGGCTTATTTCAAATCTTAAACACGCTGATTTCCTCTTAAAACAGTTTTTGTACAAAACTCAAACAACTACAGTCAAATGTTAATTTAATTAATTTAATTTAAAAACTTATAAGGCGCAAGTATCTATATAAATATATTCAAATGCGCCATACTACTACTACTACTACTACTACTACTACTACTACTACTACTACTACTACTACTACTACTACTACTACTAATAATAATAATAAAATAACAATGATATATAGAATAAAAATCTTATGGCTAAAATTTGAAAAAAATACATGTAGTCTAAGCTAAAAAAAAATATGATCTTATAATCTAAGTGGTACAAAATGCCTTTTAATGTTATCATCTCATAAAGAGCAGCAAACAGTATTACGTGTTTGAGTGTATATTTTTTTTAAAAAACAAACCAATTAGGCCACATGAAATTGATTTCGCAAGAGGGAATGGGAGGGACTTATTACAAAATCTCATGTCCCAAAACGGGGAGGGGGGCTTATTAGAGAGGGGGGGGGGGGGGGTTATTACATAAAATGACTTCCAGACGGGGGCTTGTTAGAGATGGGGGGGGGGGGGGGGTTAATAGAGCCGGGGGCTTAATAGAGCTTTTACGGTAAGAACATATAAATTTACAAGGCCAATAGTGGACGAAGGAATACGGAGCTCTTGGAAGTCAGTTTAAACACATTATAATTTGGTTTATCAACGGAGTTGATAATGTAAATTGACCTCCGTACAGGGATTCGATTAGCTGACGTTTCGAGCGTTAGCCCTTCGTCGGAGCGAATCGAGGAATTGTGGGTTGTGTATGGTTTATATACAGAAAATGGAGCTACGCTGTTGGTGGTAACATGGTAACGTGAAAAACAGGAATAAATTAATTGAATGAAAAGCGCTCGTTGATACCGTGGGGATTAAGAGTGCCAATTTGAAAGATCAGTTTTTGCTCGAGATTTTTACGGCTTTCCGTGGTACCTTGATGTAGGGAAAGGCCGGAGATTGACATGTGTTGTTTGGAATGGTTAGGGAGATTAAAATGCCGAGCGACAGGTTTGGATGCGTCTTTGTCATCTTTCTCAACATCACGAAGATGTTCTCGGAATCGGTCACCTAGTCGTCTTCCTGTTTCGCCAATGTATAACGTTTTGCATAATGTGCAGGTTATGCAATAGATAACATTTGCGGAGGTACACGTGAAACGATCAGTGATCTTAACAGATCGCTTAGGGCCCGATATTTTGTCAGTGTTTTGAATGAAAGGACAAGTTTTGCATCGCGAGCGCGCGCATTTAAAAGTGCCAGGCTGTTCAGTTGTTTTGAATCCGCTTTTAACTAGAAAGTTACCTACATTTTTGTCGCGTTTGAATGAAATCAGCGGTGGTTCCAAAAAGATTCTAGCAGTTTCTGGATCATTTTGCAGTATCTTAAAGTTGTTAAGAATGATGGCTTTAACTGGGTTATTATGCGGGTGAAATGTGAGGGTGAATGGAATTCTGTCATTCCAAACGGCGAAGGTCTTCAAGCACTTAAGTATTTTTTCGATCAACGCACCGTCAAGGAACCTAGCTCGGAAACGCTACTCCGCCTAGCTGAACTAGTTTTAACACTTAACTGTTTTTCTTTCGCTGACAACTATTACAAGCAAATTAATGGTGTAGCGATGGGCACAAAAATGGGACCTAGCTACGCCAATCTTTTTGTAGGGTACGTCGAGTACTAATTCTTCAATCAGTACAACGGTCCTAAACCTGAACTCTACGGTCGCTACATTGACGACTGTATCGGCGCAATTTCGTCTAGCAAGGAGGAAATCAACCAATTTATAACCGCCGTTAATTCCTTTCATCCGGCTCTAAAATATACCTGGGAAATTTCGGAAACTTCCCTGGCCTTTCTCGATATCAAAGTTTTTATCAGCGGCAACGGCTTATGTACCAGTGTGCACTACAAACCCACCGATTCTCACAGTTATTTGTTGTATTCATCTTCACATCCATCTCATGTCAAAAACGCCATTCCCTATTCTCAATTTCTTAGACTTCGACGTCTATGTAGTGATGACTCTGATTTTTCCAACAAATCAGAGGAAATGTGCCATTTTTTCGAGAAACGTGGCTATCCTGATTCTGTAGTTCAATCGGGCCATCACCGCGCTCAGCAGATTGATCAACAGTCAGCACTACAGACGTCACAAAAGGAAAAGAATGACAGAATTCCATTCACCCTCACATTTCACCCGCATAATAACCCAGTTAAAGCCATCATTCTTAACAACTTTAAGATACTGCAAAATGATCCAGAAACGGCTAGAATCTTTTCGGAACCACCGCTGATTTCATTCAAACGCGACAAAAATGTAGGTAACTTTCTAGTTAAAAGCGCATTCAAAACAACTGAACAACCTGGCACTTTTAAATGCGCGCGCTCGCGATGCAAAACTTGTCCTTTCATTCAAAACACTGACAAAATATCGGGCCCTAAGCGATCTGTTAAGATCACTGATCGTTTCACGTGTACCTCCGCAAATGTTATCTATTGCATAACCTGCACATTATACAAAACGTTATACATTGGCGAAACAGGAAGACGACTAGGTGACCGATTCCGAGAACATCTTCGTGATGTTGAGAAAGATGACAAAGACGCATCCAAACCTGTCGCTCGGCATTTTAATCTCCCTAACCATTCCAAACAACACATGTCAATCTGCGGCCTTTCCCTACATCAAGGTACCACGGAAAGCCGTAAAAATCTCGAGCAAAAACTGATCTTTCAAATTGGCACTCTTAATCCCCACGGTATCAACGAGCGCTTTTCATTCAATTAATTTATTCCTGTTTTTTACGTTACCATGTTACCACCAATAGCGTAGCTCCATTTTCTGTATATAAACCATACACAACCCACAATTCCTCGATTCGCTCCGACGAAGGGCTAACGCTCGAAACGTCAGCTAATCGAATCCCTGTACGGAGGTCAATTTACATTATCAACTCCGTTGATAAACCAAATTTTCGTGTCTCACTTCCCCACCGACGCAGCACCACAGTTTCTTTAGAAACTAATCCCCTTTAAACACATTATAGATACACATGTTTCCCGAAACTGATGCAGAATAAACCATCATGGTTACATTCTATTTCCACTGTGTAAAGCCCGCTTCATTTTAGAGCTTACATGACTCTTTTTAATCAAGAGAAGAATGGTTCTTTTCGCAGGCTAAACACGCTGGAAATAACTGTTTAAATGGGTACATTCAAAGATCTGCGGCTAACGGTCTTCCTTGGACCGAGGTAATGCACCTCTAATACATTTTTCTCACACGGTACTTCAAGCTAAATTAATGTTTCCTCATTCTGCATTGCATACCTTCTTGCCAATGTATAAATTTTTTGTTATTGGAATTTTTTTTCAATAGAGAAATGCTTAAGTACAATACAATACATTAAAAGAATTAACAGAGGGAGACACTACAAAACCAAAATAAAAGGTGCAAGCAAAGATAGAATTTATACAATCACTAACAACAGGAAAATCAACTGAACATGCCAAAGTTGTGTGCGGCTAAAGGCTCACGGATTTTCGAACGCTTGAAGGCTCTATAGATAATTTTATTTCAGAAAAGCTTTAAAGGCTAAGAAACTATACAGTTCGATTTCGTTGGTTGCGGTGTAGATATAAAAACGAGCGACTATCAGGCAAAAATTAAAACGTATTCGATTCACACACATGACAAGACACACTGTGAGTAATTTTGGCCTTGAAAGTTTGTCGCGAGTGTACAGGATGTGATGGTTTTATTTTAAATTGAAACATAGAAAGCTTCATGTTTTTCTTGACGTTCTTTCTTGGGAGAACGTATAACGCGGCAATTGTTTGATCTGTGAATCCAGCCTCAATAAGACGAACGTCTGATGTAGGTTTTTGGAAAGATTTAGAAACATAAAACGCACGTGCTTGCCGTCGTCAGGTTGGAGGTGAGTTATTAAATGGTTGAACTGACTCATGTTCCATAACTACCAAATAATTTACATGATCACGGCGCCAATGTATAAGAAAATGGTCAGTTGCCAGATTGAATTTGACTTAGACGTGTCTTCCTTAAAAACCATCAAAACGCCTTGTAACTAATCGGCCTCAGGTACACTTTTCTTAAAGAAATATTTGAGTAAACTACTACCCTAAAGCCAAGATTCCCCCCTTTGATATTACGAAAGCGGGTTTATACAGTAGACTACTTGCAGTCGGTTGCTGGATGGTCAAGAGTGCCAACCATTAATTGTGCGGCGAGACCTGGGGCGAGGAGAAAAAGAAAAAGGACAATGCTGGCCTCTCCCCTAGCCCTCCTCGGTTCGTTCACTCTTGGTAGCAGTCTGAAAATGCGGTAACCAAGAACACGTGCGCCCTTTAAGCATGTTGCATGGCACTACCGGTGCTCAATTATTATGCAGAAGAACTTATAACTGGGGGCATATACTCTTTACTTACTTTCTCTGTATCCCTGTCTTGATGTGTGTTTGCTTCACTTTTCCTGGAAGCTGAAGATTCTTGTGTCTGTGAGCCTCTCAATACACGCACCTGGTAGAGTGAGACAGTCGGTATTTAAAACGGCACTGAATCATAAATCTCCAGAACTCATAGACAAGAGATCTAAGGCAAAGAGCTGGCAGAATTAATTTAAAACGGATCGTATCAATACATCAGTCGGGACAATTCTTATTCTGTGCAATATATTTGTTACATTTTGGAAGCGGGTAGGGTGAAAAGGTCGGATTCCAAGATAAAGGTACCGGGATATGAAACACGCATAGTTCGTATAATTGTCTCGAACACGTTTTAATGCAAATTAAGATTAAAATCAGGCGGCAGCCACAATGGATCGACCATCTGTGAAACAAGAAGAGGACTCGGCGATTGCAAAGTAAAAAATATTATTTGCAGACAGATACTGTAGGACAAAGCCCCAAACGTTGAGTTCCACCAGCAAATATGTGTCACACAAAATTGATGCCAGATACTTAAGAACTAAAGAAAAGTTTTGGCGATTACAGCTACTGGCAATATATGGCAAGTTACAAATGTTTTAAAGCTCAGGAGGGTTCTTACCAAGTATAAGCAGCCACGTGTTATGAGCGACACGATCACGATGGAGGGAGCTAAAATAAAAATGAACGACCAAAAGAAAAGACAAACAATTTCAGCCTACCGTTGAAGCACGCATAGTGTCTGGATAAACAACAGCAACGACAACAAAAAACAACAGCAACGACAACAGGAGAAACAACAACAACAACACAAAGTATATATTCTCCTGGTCCCCTACACAGCCGTTCTTTATCTCGTCACGAACGGCTGCGCAGGGGACTAAGATTCTCCTAACCTGACGTAGCTTTTTGAATCAGGTGTTCGATTTTTACATGCACTTCTTCAGCATGAATGGAAGAGGCTGGGGGAAGCTAAAAGAAATAAAAAAAAAATAATTGAAAAATATATATACGCGGGATTTCCGGGATCTTCTGTCGTAAAAATATTTTTTCATATCTTAGTAAACTCAGGAGTTGTCCCAAAATTAGTTTACAATCTAAAACGTCATGGAATAACTTTACTTAAGTAAAAAAGTAACGAGTAATCATTTATCTTCAACCAAAAACGTTATATCTTAATCCTTACAACGTTTATACGAGAATTGTCTTAGACAACCGAATTGATAATGTATATAATCACTGTTTTAGTCAACTGGCTAACCATCACCTCTTTAGACGTGCACAACTTGTTTTTAAACAGTCCTTGGGCCTTTTCGCCTAAAGTGTGAAAATCCTTGGAATTAAGTGATGACCAAGCCACGTTCAGCAAAGGATCAATCAATTCCTGAATGGAGACAAGAGCACACAAATTCGAACGAAAGCTGGGTGAAGAGTACACATCATGATTGATAATTAGTTTAATTAAAACAACTTCCAGACCACACCAGCTGAACTTAGCTCAGATTACAAAGATGCATCATAAAGTTGAAAGGCTAAATGTAATGAAATATTTACACTCCCCACATGTAAGACTTCTAGTCAAACGAATACACCATTTCGCTAATAATCAGTTCCTAGTGAATTGTGGGTAGATCCAGTCCTTTGTGGGGGCAAACGGCCATTTTAAGACGTAATTGTAATTTTGACCGTTTGCCTCCACAAAGGACTGGATCTACCCACAATTCACCAGGAGCTGACCATTAGCAAAATGGTGTATTATAATACTGTTCCTCAAACGATCAGTTTTACAAGCCTGGACTTCAAAAGAAACGCTTTTTCAAAGGTTGGGACAAGGATTTGCGCCGAACAGCAAACTGTACAATTTATGTGCGTGTCCCGGAAGAGTCAGTAAGAATCAAGAAACAATAAATAAATTGGGTTACATGCAGGTCATAAGGTTTGGTTCATATTTTTCACGCTCCGCGCAATTCAGCAACATGAATCGACGAAACTGAATTACAACGGTAATATTTTTGTTCTTTTTTGATATGAACGTCGTGATTCCGATTCAGATCTGTAATAGTTTAGCTACATTTTACAAGCTGAACAAGTTATAGATCCTAAGTCACGGGTAGCATGGTTATATATGGTAAGATGAAATTGAAATCGGTTCCGCAAGCACTTGTTCAACTAAATCCTTCAAAACTATTTAGTCCAATTTTGTTTTTCAAACGGACTCACACAACGTTTTTCAACTTGGCCGTCTTGAAGACCAATGTGTAAGGTAAGACTTAGGAGCATTCAATCGTTTTGAAACTTTGGTGTTAAGGTTGAGAAAAACATCAGAAGTAAAATTCAGAAGTAATTATTTCGTTGCCATGATGACCCCAATGTCAAAAGAACCAAAGCCCTATTAAGTCGTCATTACATGAATTAGTTTGACCTGACAAACTTATTTATTTATTTACTTGATTTACTAATAATCTATTTTGCTAAATTTGATTGTAAGTTACACAGCCCGCCTCGATTAGCTTTGCTATATGCTAGTTGTGTATTTCTCTAAATTGTAAATTTTAAACTATTGAAATAAAATGATGATGATGATGACGGTAAAGGGTTTGTTTGGCACTTTTAAAGTTGAGAGGGCGTGCCTCTCAGAAATGGCATTGATCTTAAAGGTGATGAAACAAGACGGCGAAACATATACTCACCAGAATGAGGGGGTTAGTAGGTTGCTTTTTAATGAATATCTCAATTACATCTAGAACCCTACCAAGAGAACAACACAGTCAATTTGGCTTCGTCTCTGCTTCTATTAGAAAATGAATACGAAAGATGAAAGGTGCATCTATCACGGGATCGCTGCCGGGTCCTTGCCCAGTTGAGCGGTTGTCTTTAATGCAACAGTGCAACTTCAGGGAAAGCACTCAACAGCGCCAAGCAAACAAACAAACAAACAATAATAAACAAACAACAGCGACAACAAAAACAAGATGAAACACAAAACAACTACAACAAAAACAGACTAGCTGACGGTCAGCTAGAGTTTTTAACTACCCACGAAACTGCTCTTACTTCATAGTCTGTGGGTACAAGAAATCATTGCATTATTTTTCTGACGAGTTCCACGCGAAACTAGCTGTTACAATCCGCTAAACATCCGTCCGCGATGCAATACGCACCAACTCAAACAGATGACATTACCCAAATGATTTACCCCAGCTTAAAAATCTTAAGTGATCCGAGCCCATGAAAGGCGGCACTGCTATGTTGATGGAGCTAACAAAGATATAAACTTACTTGTCCAAATCTTTTTGGGTTGCAGAATGATGCCAGGATATTTGTTTGCAGTTTTTAGCAGTTTCTTTTCAGAGGAAGACATTTCGCGCCAAAAAATTATCATGATTTTGTCTATAGCTTTCGGGTGTAGCCAAGCTATCAGATGAAATGCTCAAACAAGCGCTTCTTTAGAAGATACGTTAGCGAATAAACGGTTTAAGGTAACCTCTTAATGCCACGTACCTCAGCTTAAAGTGCAGGACAATCTTTCTGGCATCTGTTAGAGAGAAGAAGTAAAAAGAAACGCTGATAAAGAAAGAACAAGCAATTAAGCAAAGAAGGAATGCATGAATGAAGCCGAATTTCAGTTGAATTCTAGTTCACGAAAATGAGACTTTAAAAAAAATGATAAGAGCATAAATAGTGATATTCAACGTTTAACGTTTACTCGGGGTTAATACACATATAATGAAAAATATGGACAATGGATACTGAAATTCAGCTGGGGTTATAAACGTGTGAGCGAAATTTCCTGTTAGAAGGCAATCATTTACTCAACGCCTAAAAGATCGATAAATACTCTTTCTATTTAGAAGATCTGTAGCAAACGTCCGCACCTTGGCCGATTTCATGATGGCCTACACAACTTTGAAACATTTGAATATTCTTTAGTGAGGATTATTCAGTATATTGGTTAAAGTATCTGCTTTGGCATGATACAGCAAGTATACACCCAGAAAACAATTACGCCTCACCTTTCTTCTTATTTCTTTCCTTTTTAGCTTGAGTCTTAAAAACTGCAGCAAGGGCATCATCAAGCTTCATCATGGCTTCATCATCCAAATCTTCATCACTACTGCTTCCCTACAAAGAACAATCATCATTCTCATGTGAACTCCTTGGCCTTGTCCACGGATTTCTTACCGCATTTTCCTCAGGCAATACAATTGATCACAAGTTTTACCTCAAGGGGGCATCGTCACGGGATATTAGGGACCTTAAGGCTGGTTTTCACTAGCGACGGAGTCGGAGTCGGAGTCGGAGTCGGAGTCGTAGTCGGAGTCGTAAGAGCGCTTATGACCCAGTGAAAATCAAAAATCGGAGTCGTAAGCGGTGTCATAAGCTCGGCGGAATCGGAGTCGGAAGAATCAGAACGTTTCCATTTTCTTCCGATTCCGCTTATGACTCCGTCGCTTATGATCCAGTGAAAACTAGATTGTCGGAGTCGGAGGCAGAAGCGGAAGAACCAACCAATCACATTCCTTGTTCTCACACTCTCGGATTCCGACTCCGACAATCTAGATCATAAGTGACGGAGTCATAACGGAATCAGTATTTTGCTTCCGACTCCGTCGCTTTGATTTTCACTAGATCATAACGCTCCACGCTTCTGACTACGACTCCGACTACGACTCCGTCGCTTGTGAAAACCAGCCTTTAAGCACCGACGACGAATGGGACGACAACGATGAGTAAAACTGTTGGAGGACTGGGTCGAGGACGTCATTCAAGGCGTGAAAACCAAGTACGAGGGCATGTAAACCGAGCTGAGTCCTTGGAAGCAGCGACCTAAAACTGCCGAATAATATTGTCACATCTTCCTTTCACGAGCTCCAAGATCTATTTCTATTGAGCTACGGGAACGGTACTATAGATGAGAACGAATTTTTAGTCCTACATGAGGGGCTTCTGCCGAAAAATCACAATTTCTCATACGAAGAATGCGGCGGGTTTTCACTCGAAGAGATAAATGTGATGAAGGATGCCGAATTTTCGGCCAGATACAATCTAAAACGACTTTCACGGTATAAAAAATGTATTCTAAAAACATAAGCGAAAGCCTACATAAAGATACGAACCAGGAGAAAATGAAATATAGCGCCATTTTTAAACTTCTGAATTCATTTAATTTTCTACTTTCGCTGACACGCAAATTCCACAACCAATATAAGCAAACCCAAATCTTGGTTATAAGCACCAAATTCTCAGTAAAATCCAGTAAATACAAAGCTTAGAGGTTAAAGAAATAACCAAATTTTCATTTCGATAATTTAATATAAATTCTTTGCCTCAAACACTATGTAAATAAAATAAAATAGATAACCAAATATTCACGTTCGCTCAGGACAGCAAACCAGTGCTGTTATATATATTTTTTAGTAACAAAACGAGGCTATTATGTTTTGGCTTCTAGTGATGTGAAAACACATTTTAGCTTTTTGAATTGATTCTAAAATAGCGAGACAGTGTCCCAGTTAATATGTAATTTACTCAATAATCTGTCTCGTGGTCCCAACCTCTTTATCCGTGTCCACCACAGCAGAGCCAAGAGCAGCTTTCACCTCAGCTCTGAACGCCTCATCAACTTCCCCAGCAGCATCCTCTTCATCACCTGAACTGCTCCCTTCCTCCTCCTCCTTCTCCTCCTCATCGTCATCATCCTCGTCATCACTTCCATCTACATCCTCACTTTTAGTTCCATTTGCTGCTCCCTGAAAGGCGATATAAATTACTATTACCTAACAGGTAAACATGCGAGCTTGTCTGAGAACAGTGCCTAATAAGTCCAACTCTTATACGCACTCCGAGCTTCTGAATGGAAAGAGTTAATAAATGGCGGTAAAGGGACACGGAGATGCTGATACTGAAGTTATGTGAGCTGGAAAGGTACAAGTTAATATGGTGGTTTCATGACAGAAAACGAACATTTTACGCCAAGCTTCAATTCGAATAAAATTTTGAGCGAGTGGTTTGGGGGGCTGGTTTTCAATGCGGGTGCCCCGGGTTCAACTCCCGCTCTGGCCGCTAACTGGTGTTGTTCTGGGTAGTCCCTGGTTCATCTCCTCGGTTAGCCTGTGAGCAGGCTCACTTCTAAATAATTATCAATTCTTGCGCAAGTTGTAAATAGCCAACTGGTCTGCCTCCAGCCATTTGGGATTCTTATCATGTTAACTTTCTTTGGATTATTTGTTTCTCACATAGTTTGAATCATTATCACTGAAAAGCCCCGACGGGGAGAGGAAAATTAAGTAATTATTATTATTAATATTATTATTATTATTATTTGATAGTTCACACTTGAATTTCAGTACTCTACTAGGATGAAACCTTGCTCAAACTACTTTTTCGAAAGATTAAGTGTTAAAGTTTGCTTTTGAAAAGGAGCGAAAAGCCGAATAACCTTTGTACAACCTCTAGCTTGGAAGAAATCTAGGAAAGAAGAAAGAGTAATTCGTCATTGGAGGGCAGAGAAACTTACCATGCGAAGGTATTCCGTATTGCGTTTATTTTTCTTTCCAGTTCTATAAGTAAGACGGCCGGAAAAAGACAGCCTACCTTTTCGTTGACTTTACTATCTTCCAGTTCCTCATCGTCTTCCTCGTCCGCTGTATACGATTAACGGCGAGAAAAAGTAAAAATCTACATGTCAATAGAATAGTAAGAAAACCCACTCTAACCCACTGACATTCAGCAAATGGTAGTTCAATGTTGGTGTATGGAAAGCACTATAAACAGGTGTGCCCCACCCCCAAAAAGTAAACGGCATGTTTAAAGTATTAATCCAACGTTAGTTATAAAAGCAGTGGAAAGAGGCGGGAAAATCGTGCGCAGGCCGCCAAGCACGTGATGTGTACCGCGGGGTCAGTCTCAGATGCTCGATCCAGATATTTTTGCGTGCTGGATCCATCACAGCCAAGACTTTTCCGTTCTCAGAATAATTGTGTATTGTTTTCGAAAACTACATTCCCACAGATTATTTGGAACATGTTTTGTGAGACGGGACATACGGCTTACCGTCCTTATCCGTCCTAAACTATGTATTCATTTATATGGAAATTCCAAACACTGTCTACCACTTTGATATTGGTATCTTTCAAATCAAAATTCCTACTGTTTACGTTTCACAACTTACAAACCTGATTCATCAACAACTTCCAACGTTTCCGCCTGATCTGCTTTTCTAGGATCCAAACTCTGAACAGCAAACAGAAAGGAATGGAAGTTCGTTTTAGTTTTGTGTCGAGAGAAATATAAGTAAAGACAAACGGGTCTTGAAACAAATGCGCGCACTAACCTCTAAAATCATATTAAGGGCATTGAGTGTCAAATGCGGGGCCAGTATGGTGAATACTTGGTCAACCACGTGTCTGAACAGACTGGAGGGCCGTGTTAGTAGGCTTAGTAATACTTCAGTCAGCACTTCCACCCAGTGCGGCTCCTCTGAAATATGCCAACAATTAGAGAAATTGAGTTTTAGGAATACGAACCATTTGCTGCTTAACCCTTTTAGACCCAAATTCTTTGAACTCTTTCGGCAATTTTCTCGATGCAAATAATTAAAAGGGATCTAGATGTCCTATATGAAGGTCTCCCTTGAAACGTTTGCTGCTCTGGAATACCGAGGATTCAAGTTTTATTGTAACGTCACCAATTTGAACCGTTGTTGTTTTGCTCGCGAAAGTAACGAGTTGTAATCGGTAGGTACTCAGTTTATAAGTGTGTTTTCGAGCCATTTTTCACTGCAGAAGCTCCCAGGCTGGTAACATTAAGCTGGAATGGAGAGTAGAGGTAAACCTCTGAACGAAGCCAGAGGTGAGAGATAATTTCACAACGACTGGGACGCTAAAAGTGGCCGTGTCGAGTCATGGCAGCTCAGAAGTGAAGTTCGTCTCTCTAGCCGTTCTGTGATGGATTCTTGGACGTAGCAATGCAATTTTGGCGAGATTTAACTTGCAAAGAACACAACGCGTACCATATTTTGCCAGTAGGTCCGGATGGCTCGACACTTATGAAAAATCTGTAAAATGAAGACGGCGGGACTTCCATTTCACCGTGGAATCAAATCACCCAGAATGCAATCCGGGCGCCAAAGAAAAAAACAGAGGCTTTAAAAAGTGGTTCGAATCAAATAGCTGAAGCTCGCGACTCGTAGGCGTGAGAGGCAAAATTGGAGATAAATGTTTAGTCATGAGATCAAGGTTTGCTCTCATTAGAATATTTTGTTTTCCACAGGAGATTTTGAATTAAATTGAAAGCAAAGATGTGTTTTTTAGCTTTGCTCCAGGGCGCATAAAACAGCTGTTTTTGTTTTTGCTTGAAAACAAATAATGATATGGAAAGGGCAACGAAGGTTATTCCCAGTGTACTGGCTTTTAAAGCCTAAAGCAGTTACTGGTTGGCACTATAAACAGACCATATTAATCAGGACTAAATTTGAGAGCGTGGGCAATCTTGAAAGCGGTAGGCCTCTCTGTCGTACAAATCCGTACGATTGGGCGTTAAAGGGTTAACAATGTCCGACACTCAAGGACACTGTATACAGTCATATTGTATCATATCTTACCAGTGTTTTCTTCTATATTTTTCTGTCTTTCATAACACGCTTTCAGTTCCTAGGAAAAATGGAAACATATTGAGCAAGGACGTTCCTCTGATGGCCAACCTATTTTTGGTTTTGTTTTGCTTTTTAAATAATCTTCCAAGAAAGTTGTCACTTTTCATCTATTTACCCCAAGAACATGTAGATGTGCTTCGTCTCGGTGCGTTATGACAGAACTCACCAAGATAGCGACACACCGTTAATATTGCAGCTGATAATCCACAAACATGGTAAAGTGAGGACACAGTTTGTTGCAGAAGCTGCTGGACTAATCGAATCAGTGACTTGTTTAATTGGTTTGGAACATCAAAGATATGTTTCGAAATCTATGCATTGGGTGAATTGTACCTTCAGTAGGTCAATGGCTTGCTCTGGTTCAATAAACAACTGTAGTGCCATATGGGAGAACAGCAGCTCAAACACTTCATCCTCCTGTTGAATGGTTTCGCTCTTTCTCTTCTACCAATAATAATACAAACGTGGTTACTGCAAAAAAATGCCAATTACAAGAAGCGCCATCTGTGCTGAAAACATGAAAAGTTATTCTAACTCAAAACATGAAGATTTAAAGCCTACAATCCTGGCCAAATGTGTTGGGACAGTTCACGGTAGATGACTTCAAACAGCCTCTTTTAAGACCAGGACCGCGCAAGCCGAAGGCCCTCTCCCCCTGTCAATCTTGATGGCTAAGGTCGGGGGAGGGGGGGGGGGTGTCAATTACACTGGCTACCGTTCGCCTTTTTTTTTCAAAACGTAACGTAGTTTAAATTGTGGCTCTTAGAGCGAAAAGGGGGAGGTGTCGCAACAGCTTTTGGCCACGATTGTAGACCAGTTAAAGTGTATCGCATTTGGCCTCGATAATTATTAAAGCGTTAAAACGATACCTCACTGACCAGTGATACAATTTAGCCAATTCCCTTTACACACAGATCCCTTAACAGACTTCTTACCAAAGGAAGACAGACATACAAACAAACAAACAAACAAACAGACAGACAGACAGACAGACAGACAGACAGACAGACAAACAGACAGACAGACAGACAAAGAAATACCTTTTTGCGGATTTTATCGACAAGCTTAACTGCCCTCTTGAATGCCTTCTCTGCCTGAAATACAACGGGGGGAAAGATTGAAATCTCCACTTGACTTAGCTAAATTACCCCCAAAGCACAGAGCTCTGCGAAATTCAGTTCTGATTTTAAATAAAGCGGGTCAACAAGTGTTAAACGAACACTGCTCAAAAGGCCTTCTCTACATGACGAGCATCATTAACGTCTGAGGTGAATTTAGTAAACTTTATTTCGCATCACAGTAGGTACAAAAGAATCAAGCGAAAATTTACTTGTATACGTTAATGTTTTAAACTATAATGTGTACACACCTCGTCTGTCCATTGATCTGATACAACTTTGAGCTCATCACTGTCCAGAAGTTTCTGTCGAAGAGAGTAGTGAAACAGAATGATACAAGACAAAGTGAGTCCTCTAGAGTCTGGAATGGACAGAACATACACTCACCATCACAAAACTGGCATTTACCTTGGCATATTGAACAACTTTGTAAAGTTCAAACTGTTTCATTTCTTTGCTTGCTGAAAGTTCTTTCACTGCACTGACAAATCGCTGTTCAGACGTCTGTTTGACTGACGAGGCCAAAGCCATCTGCAAATCATGGACAGACAAAATAAGAACTTCTGTCATATCTAGTGTCCTGAATGCGCATAGTAAGCCAAAAGAACACTTTCTCGAGACAGAATACTCTTCGCGAAAAAGAACGAGCGCGCGGACCGAGCGCTGAACCTGACTTCCAGTGTCAGATCACGTTCATTACCAAATTTTCCCGCCACAACTCGTACAAAGGAGCGCAATCAACATGAATCAATAAAGATTAACGCGTATTCCGTGTTCTTCGAGTAAACATTATATTCTGTTTATTCTGTTATCGGGAGTAGAATGAACGAATTGCTTTTCCGTTCACCGAAAAAAAAAATTAAACAAACAAATAACAAAAAAGGAATCGGTCCCAGAAGAACATGAAAAGCCAGGGGCACCCAACGAGCAAAATCAACCAAAAGCTGTAGAAAGGCATTTTTAAGTACCTTATCGTGTTTGAAGTCTGTTTAAAGTGATGTTTTCAATAAGCTAGAAGAAGTTCATCTGTTCGGATTTCCTAGCTGAAATTTTAATTGTCCGAAAATGTTAGGGAACAAAATCTTCCTTTGAGAAAATGCAAGCTCAAATGAACTTTCCACGAACTTTCTAGGGAACTATTTTCTTTCCGAAAATGGTACCTGACGTTTTTGACTGCCAAAACCAGCAATTACGACCTTTCCGTAAACCTCAGGGGCTATGATTTCCCAATTGCGAATCTTTTAGACCACGTTTTAATTTAGTTAGGAAAATCTTAGTGCACTCTTTAATCGACGCCGAAAACCCAAGGCGAATTACCCTCCACCTATATATATCTACCGAAACTTGTCGTTGGGTGCCCCCGATAAGCGTCTATTCCGAGAATTTTTCCTCTTGTGCAGCAGTGAACGAGTTAATTTACCGGTACTCTCCTAGGGATTTGACCACTCGATTAAAACCAAAGAACGATCGAAATACTACAGAGAAGATGTTAGTACTCGTCTCCAGGTATTAAATTTTCACCAGTAAGCCATTTTAGTAAAATGCCGAACACTCACTGAATAAACTAAACCTAAGCTACATAGTACCTTCCACTTAATACAGACTGTATAGTCTGGTTCCAGCTAATAGGCCTTTGTACTGACCTTAGTGTCTCGTTTCATTGGCTGGAAGTACGCATGCTCAAGAAGGAAAAACAGCACTTGTTGTACCCAGTCGCCCTCATGCGAGACCGTCTTTTTCTTAACTAACTGGTAGAGCTGTTAGCATAACCAAAGCAAAAGGGTAAGGTATTTGTTAATGACGAAATGAGCACATCAACCGTCACAGACATTCATAAATTTAACAGACTCATGTTTCCTTGATAGATTCATCCCCGGCTGCACGGACAAGCATCAACAAATAAACTATTCCTTCAGAATAAGATCTAAAAACTAAATATACCTGGTTTAAAACGGCAATTCTAGTGGATTCTGCACTCTTTGCTGTAGACCTTAAAGGAATCACCAAGGTTTTAGCTACACGTATTTAACAATTAGTTCATGCGTCAGCGTGCATGCGTCGAGATACGAAGCACGCAGGAAGTTTGGAGGGCACGAGCGATGCGTAAGAGTTGCTCGAGGCGTAGCCGAGAGTAATTCTAGCTTCTTAAGGGCTCTGCAAACTTCCCAAGTGCTTCATATCTCGATGAACGCATAGCTGACGTATGAACCAATTGTTTTATAACATTTTCATCGCGGTAGTTAAATATTGTATAAAGAGAAAGTCCATCTGCTACGTCATCGGCGTGCACAGTAGGAATATGAAGCACGCTCGCACAATTGAATTTGACCACACCAATTTACCCGCTATGTTATAATAACAAATGCATTACACACGCGTTTCCATGCCAGAAAATGGATGATTGTTTTTCAGAACAGTACGTAATTAAAAAAGAACAGCAACACGTTTAAAGATTGCTACGCTGTACATGGAGCAAATGCAACCTTAGACCTCGGTTAAGGTACACAATGTGTAATGATGGAACCTACATGTGTACATGTATGGTGGTTGGTATTTTGTGACAGCTTGCTACTTTAATCCAACTGCATTACCTTTACATTCCTTTCCCTTGTTACATTTTGAAGCTGTTTTTTATAAATTGCTTAGAGGAGTATGGCCTTGACCTGGGCCAGGTCCACAGTGAGAGATATCAAGTTCCTGTCACGCTAACTAACATTTGTCTGAAAATATTAATCTCAGTCTTTCCCCTACTGGTAAGGATTACATGAGTTGCGAAGTATGGTAAAATAAAAAGGAAAAAGCCTTGTCACTCCAAAAGAATATTTGGTCTTTTTGGTTTTAGAAAATATTTTAAGAGACAGCATTCCTTACTGTGATTCTGATTCGGTAGAACCCTCAACATATCCCCGTTCAAAAATCTCCAGCAGCCACGTCACAAATGTCTGTGGTCCAGATCCTTTAAGCTTTAAAAAAAAAGAGAGATGAGAATAACAGACTTTTAGTGCAGTTCACGAGGTGATGCGACTGAGGAACATCAGCCAGGGAGAAAATACTATGGGAAGCTGCCAGTATTATTCTGGAGGGAGTACTCACAGTTCCAAGAAGATTTTCCACTGTTTTTGTTCTTGTAAGCTTGTCAAAGTTCATATTTCCATACCTGAGAATTTTAAAACAAATATACATGTACCATTATCATAATACTAACTTCACACTTCTGTAGCAAGACAATAGCAAACACAACAACTATTAACTGTCAGTAATTATTGGTAGATGCTCTAATAAAAAAAATGTATTTGTCTGAAAATGTGAGAGCTCGTCGCAGAACGAGGCTTTAGCAGTAGCAAAAGGAAAGCCTGGCTACAGTGTACTGCTAACAACAGCAAAGACTCCTCATAAAATTATGTTCCGTCAGTTTTACCCACAGTTAAATATGTGTCTCATTATATTCACATTTAAAATGTGTATAATGTATTTACAGTCATCACAGAAGACGTGATGGCACTTGAGAAGCCAAGGTTATACTTAAAAACCATGCCAGCCGATCACTTGTGTTCATACATTTTGGTTATTTCACAGTTCACATATGTTCGTTCGTAAGACAACTGTCTTGCACAAGGATAAAACAAGACAGCAACCGACAGCCTGATATAAGAGAAAAATCCAATGAACAAGCCAGGTACAAATGTAACTTCCAATGCTCCTCAAGGCTAAATTCTTTCAATTAGTTTAAAAAGACGTGTGCTTGTTTAATCACTTACTTTCCCAAAAGTTGCTTCAACACTAAAACAGGGACCTCTGTATCTTTATCTTGATTAACTAATGTAGGAAGACATGATGCCTAGGAATTGAAATAAAAACAAAATAATACCAATAATACGGTTAGTTTGGGTGACAGGAATTTTCCCATTGCAAAAAAGTTGCCATGCACTTACATGTAGGGTAGCACTATTATCTACAGGACTGTATAAATTAAGCAAAGCTATCGTTTGGCACCCTCCTCAGAGAATTGCTCAGACATACAATGTAGCTCCACAGTTCGGGACCAATCATTAAAAAAGAAGACAAATACCAACTTGCTGAGTAAGGGATCTAGTTCTAATAGTAGTGCTTCTCAAATGAGGCTAAATCTTGCCTTGTATTATTTTCCAGGCCTGTCAGAATTTCACTACATTTGATATAACTGCCAACTGGTTACACTGTAGCTCAGTTGGTAGAGCACCGGACTACCGTGCAGGAGGTTGCGGGTGCAATCACAACACTTGTTCCTAATAATTTGTGGGACGTTAAAGAACCCACACACTGTTCGAAAAGAGTAGGGACGTAGTTCCCGGTTTGGTGGTCTATCTCTATCTTTCATCTGACATTCATGTGTGGGCTGGGTGGGTGGGTCAGATCAAATATGGACTGGTATTGGCTGCCAGAGGTGCCTTTACAGGCTGACGTCCGATCTCACCCTAGAGAAGAATTGTAAACCGCCATGAAACTATGTGATATGTGCAGTATATATACCATACAATGAGCTACATGTACTTAAATGAACACAGACTGCAGACAGTAGTACTTCTGTTTTCACTGGGGCCATCTCTCACAAATGCCCCCATCCCCTTTAGGATTTTAGGTTAAATTCCAGTGCATCATCTATAGACTCCTGTTCCCAGTTGTTCAAAGACCGGATAACTCTATCCAACGGATAAGTCGCTATCCAACGGATAAAATGTATCAGTTTCAATACCCTTTATCCGCTGGATAGCGACTTATCCGCTGGATAGAGTTATCCGGTCTTTGAACAACTGGGACCTGGGGAGTCTGTTTTGCACGAGTTTAGTATAAATAGGCCTTTTTATTTCTCTTTTTTTGCAAAAACGGACGCCAGACATTAGCTTGGCGCCCATCCCTCCTCCCCGCAGTGATGACCTGCTTTTTGTCCTAGCTCCCGCTCCTTTTCACCTCTGGTCTTGCTTCTCCCCATACACAATGTAACGTATCCCTGCCTGGGGCATTTGGGAGTGAGGACACCCGGTGAGAATTTATTACCATCCTCAGCTCACGCGTGCGCATAGTAAAATTATGTAAATTGGACAAGAGAATGAGGAGGAATCCAGCTCCTCTTGGATTCGCTGCTCGCCACTCCACAGAACTTAGGCCGGAGAAGAAAGAAAACTGCTCGCAGTCTTCTGTGAACACTGTTTACCCGCTTTTTGTTTTTCTCAACACCACCACTGAATTAGAGAAACAGAACATTCATTGTTCTTTTCAAAATTACTCCCGATGGTTTCGCGATTTTGAGCATCCAGCATTAAGAATTATTGTTTCCTTTATGGCACCCTTTTAGAGCCGTTCTCTCCCCAGACCTAATGGGCATCAAAGCAGTAGCGCTATATAATTATTATGCTATAATGTGCAAACCATAATGAACTGAAGTCTGCATCAATTACCTCCCTGGTCATTATATATATTTTTTAATTTAATTTGGAACCAGTGTATACATGTAGTTGGAAAAAATGTATCCCACAATATTATTGACGGCTACTAAAAAATATTTTCCTGGGGGAACACGCTTGTTGTTGTTTTATTATCATGGACTCACTTACAAGCTGTTTTGCAGCCTCGTGAAGATAACTCTGTGAAGATGACAGGCTGTTTATGAAGCTTCTCATCATGTGACCACCAAACACCACCTTTACCTGATGTTTAATCCAAAAATTCCCTTAAGTAATAGTACAGCAAAGGCACATGTTATTCAACTAGCAAACAGAGGTAAATGTGATGTAAAACATCACATATAAAGCCGAGCTCCATCATCCAAGATCAATCCAAGTACCGGTACGTTTTAAAAAATACATGTAGCGCTTAGAAAGGGAATGAACGGGTCCACCATGAGTGGTGACCCGACATCCACCAAAGCTGGTACATGTGAATAGCCCATTGGTACAGTGTACCACTTCAGTCAAATAAAATTTCATCAGCACTCGCCCAGCACTGTAAATTGAATACTTACAGCAATCAGTCTTGTTTTTTCAGTTCAATATTTAAAATGTCCGACTCTTTCTGAAAATACCTTACTGCCAGAATCTATAGATAATGGTTTTTCCACCAGAACCATCAAAAGGAGTGCTCAGCATGGTATATTTGATACAATGCAAGCCATTATCTAGACTCACCTGTCTTGCACTGATTTGAGGGAGTATTTTCTTTACTAGTTGGAAACCAAGGAACTTTCTATTATGTGTTGACTGAAATAGGCAGTCTGCAATGGAATACAAATTGCAAAGATCAGATACTTTGATAATATAACTCATTCAAATGCCATCCAGATTAGAAAAAGAGAGCAGAGAGGCTGAAAGTATTACAATCATGTACCTCAGCCCATCCCAAGGGAGGGTTTCATGGCTCAGCGCATGTGCAAACTATAAGTAAACGTTCGCACATTCAATTCTGTTGTTTATAAAACAATCTGAAGCGTGCAGATGACAGGGGCACCCAACGACAAGTTTCGGTAGATATCTGTTCGTTGGAGGGTAATTTGCCTCGGGCTTCCAGCGTCCATTAAAGAGTGCACTCAGATTTTCGTAACTAAAACGTGGCCTAAAAGATTCGTAATTGGGAAATCATGGCCCCTAAGGTTTTCGGAAAGGTCGTAATTGCTGTTTTTGACAGTCAAAAACGTCAGCTAACATTTTCAGAAAGTAAATAGTTATCTAGAAAGTTTGTGGAAAGTTCACTTCAGCTTGCATTTTCTCAAAGGAAGATTTTGTTCCCTAACATTTTCCGGCAATTAAAATTTCAGCTAGGGAATCCGAACAGATGAACTTCTTCTAGCTCATGAAAACATCACTTTAAACAGACTTCAATCACCATTAGGTGCTTAAAAACGCCTTTCCACAGCATTTGCTTGATTTGGCTCATTGGGTCCCTCTGAGATGACTCTCGCGGTAAATTTGCCGTTGAAAATTTCATGGTCAGTGGCGAAGACGTGATGATAAAGGCGAGATTTCTCATTGGAATTCATTTTGAACGTTCCGATTCCTAGCATAAAGTACATATTTTTAGTTTTCGTATCAACCACAAGTATTTCAGTAATCACAGACTATACTTTTCAGCAAGCAGAAGGATAGTCTATATGCGTAGCCATACGGCTACAATGTACATGAAGGCTGGCAGATTGAATGATGCCCAAATTTCACGAAAGATGTATTGAACATCACATTTATTCTTTGGCCCAAAGGTTTTATCCTGGACAGGACGCACAAGTTTTGTACTCGCATCTGATTTGTTTCTAAACAATAGAATTGAGTGGGCTACGTCACATGCCGTGAACCTATGCGTTTAAACGCGGTCTTTAAATTGCCAAACCACTGATTCGAATTTGTTGTTATTTAACAAGTCACACTTATAAACGAAATGCATCACAATCTTGCTTAGCTCCTGACAAAAGCTGTAAAAAGAGAAATTTGGAATTAAGAGTACCTTCTACGACAGTGTTCCAGAACAGTTGAAAATCGCTGGCAGGTTTGTCCAGTAATGTGAGGAAGATCTCATCCCAAACACAGTGAACTCTTGGATGTGAAGAAATGGACTCCTGAAATGCATCAATAGTATAATTAGATACATAACAAAAACCCAAAAACAAACAAACAAACAAATTCTCTAGATTACACTTGTTGCCATTGTCATACTGTAAACTCAACTTCAAATAATGATGTAAACTCAGAGGCTGGAGATTCTTAGCTCGTCTCTCACAACTCCCCCCGAACTCCAGTCCCAGACCCCTTTGCCCTAAAGTGGCCTAATGGGGTCCTGGTTACAACTGTCACACCTTTCACCCCTAGGGAGGTAAATAAGACTGGAACAGTTAGGAACACAACAAAGCTCATGCGCAATCGTTGCTCATGCGCAAAGTTCATGAGCAATCGTGCTTAGGGCCTGGTTGTCAAATTCGCAGCCACGGTTGGTTAAGATGGACTCGGGGATTCCCCGACGACAGAAAACATGATGCACAACAGCACGAGCAATGGTTTTGGCTGACTTATCGGGAATAGGGATCATTTCCTCCGCGCAGGTAAGCAGATCTATGATCACTAAAACATAATGGTTTCCGCGTTGGGTGGGTTTCTTGCCAAAGGGGCCTTTGATATCCATCGATATCTCCTGCCATGGCTCTCGTGGTTGTGATGATAGCGTGAACTACGTATAAGGATGGGAAGGGGCAGGTCGGTTGCGCGCACATGGAACACATGACTGGCAATACTTCTGAACATCGGCGACCATGTTCAGCCAGAAATATTCCTGACGGATCAGGCTGGTGGTTTTCTCAGCAGCCATGTGGCCTGCATGGTCATGTTTCAAGCGTAAAACGAAGGGAATGATGGCATCAGAGACCACCAGCTGGTCAACGTGGTGTTTGTTAGTTTTGTAATTAATATACAACAGACCATAGTCTTTTTCCAGAAAAAGAAATTGCCTTTTGGTAGACCAACGGCGAAGTGCAGGATGTGTCTGGGAACTGCTTTCCACCACGTTGCAATACATTAATTACAATCCCTAACACAGGGTCTGACTGCTGGTACTCTAACTTGAAATTTAGCAACACTGAACAGGCCGTCGCACGATAACTTGTTGACAGAAGGCTTACGCGAGAGAGCATCGGCATGGAGGTTCGTAACACCAGGTCAGTGATTGATCACAAAGTCAAATTCCTCAGATTCTTCTAGCCAACGGGCATAGCGGCCTCGGGGATCGTGAGTGTTCCTTAACCACTGAAGACCTTTATGATCTGTGTGCCAGGTGAAGCGACGCCCTAACAGGTACGGACGAAATTTGCGTAACCCGAAGATGAAGGCATATGCCTCTTTGTCATGCGTGTGCCAGTTTAACTCGTTGTCGGCTAGCGCCTTGGATGCGAACAAAACTGGTTGATCTCTACCAGAGTCATCTCTCTGGGACAGAACACAGCCTATTCCCATATCAGAAGCATCAGTGCTCAGTTCAAAAGGTTTAGACATATCAGGCATTAATGCAAATTTCAAGTCATTGAAGGCGGCGTCCCTCTCTAAAGTCCAGACGAATTTCAATTTCCCTGTTAACTGGTTTAGGACATGAGCACGTTGTTGAAGATTAGGGATGAATTCACCATCGTAATTGAGGACGTGGCCAATTACGGATTTCACTTAATTTCGCAGGGTCGGGCTCGATGCCCTTTGCTGAGATTTGGTGACCCAGGAAAATGAGCTTCTTTTGACATGACACTTTGCTAGACTTGATAGTCAATCCTGCTGCCCACAGACGCTCAAGGACCTCCTTCAAAAGGTCGTAATGTTCGTGAAAGTTCCTCCCTCTGATGATGATATCATCCAAGTAGACAGCAATACCATTCCACTGTAAACCATTCATAATATCTGCCATGAGGCGTGCAAAGACAGCTGGGGCATTTTTGACCCCAAAGGGCATAATGCAAAACTGCCAATGACCAGATTCAGTTGAGAATGCTGTCTTGTGGCGATGCTTCGTAGCTATTGGAATCTGCCAGTACCCACTGTAGAGGTCTAAGGTTGTAAAGAGATTGGAACCATGCAGCGAGTCAAAGCATTCGTGAACAGATGGCAAGGGAAATATCTCCGTAATGGTTGCATAATTCAAGCCGCGAAAATCTGCACAAAAATGGTATGAACCATTAGCTTTCGGGATGAGTAAAATGGGAGCAGAATATGGTGACGTGGAGGGCTCAATGATACCTCGCTCCTCCATGTTCTGGATCTGTCGATCAACCTCTGCGCAAGAGAGAGAAGGGCGTTCGACGGAGCTTTATTGCGACAGGCACCTCAGTCTTGGTATGAATGTGGAAGTAGGCTCTGTTAGTGCGGCCGACTTCTGTGTCATTGTTAGCAAACACATCACGGTAATCATCAAGGAGAGTTGCTAGTTCCGTTTTCTCTGAAGGTGACACTTCACAATGATCCAAGTTAACTGCTACTGGACCTTTCTTAGGTGGCACAGGAGGAGGTGGGGGGTTCTCTGAAACAGTGTTGATATCGGCACCCTGATAATCGACTTTGACTGGGGAGAGTTCTCCAATTCTTAAGCCCGCGAACAGTTTAATTGGCAGATTACAGTTGTTCATGACTGTGACTGGTATTCGGTTTTGGGGGTCTGCAGCAACCACACTTGCACCCAAAAGAAGATTTAAACGAGCCATTTTATCCATGAACGGGGAAAATAAAACATCTTGGTCACATGGTCCATAGTCCGTAGCTGCGGCATGGACGAAGCACTGCGAACGGGGAGGAATGACTTGTTCTGAGATGAGGGAGGCAACTACTGGTGATAGCACAGATCCATGTGAACGTTTCTCCACAATCAACTTGGCATCGCCAAGTTAAGTGTCCGATGTGCCCAATCAATTCCAAAGGAGCCGAAACTTTCAAGGGTATCCATACCCAAAATGGCTGGGACGTTTAAATTGTGAATTACAAGTAAACGCACATTGTGTTTTGAGACATGACCTATGACCAATGTTAGTGACAATCTCACCTACACAGTGTAAAGGGCTTCCATTTGCTGTAGCAGGTGCACTCTGTGGAGGGCTGAGGTGCCACTTCTCAATGCCAGGTAATCAAGAGCTAATACAGGTAACATCTGAGCCAGTATCCAACAGCCAGGTGCATTTCACATTTTCAATTTTTCCTGTCACATGCAAGGTAGATCGCCTCTGAGACCATGGGCATCGTGAGGCAAATGAGGCACTATCAGTTGAGTTACGCACCAGTGGTGGCCTCGCTGCACTGGTGGAGTTTAGTTTAAATGTGGTGAGGAACACTGGCTGGCTACATGTCCAAGGCCTCCATGATTATAACATGTAATCAAATTTGGGGCTCTTCGTACTTGGCGACGAGGGCCACTGCGGTAAAAACGCCCTCGATTCCACCCTCTGCTCTGCACTGGGGGTAAGGCTACATTGACTTTGCAAACGCATGGTAGATCCACAAGAAAAACACTTGTGAGGTGATGACCCTGGGTTGGGTTGTTTGGAAGAAACAGCATTTACATCATCCACAACAGATTCTGGATGAACTTGCTCCTGAAGGAGGTGTTTTAGCCACTCAATTCATTACAAAGTGCGTCCAATCTGTTGGCATTCTTGGTAGATTCAATGGTTGCTACTCGCTCTACGGAAGACTGGGTATGAGCAAGGACTTCTTCAATTCGGCGGGCTTGTTTGGCGAGGTTTGCGTATGCTTCATCAGGGTAATCCAGCTGCAGCTGCTGAGGAAATAGGCTGAGGAATCCCCTGAAGAAACTGACGAGTAACCGCTTTCTGTGACGGCTCCGCAATACCAAACGCGTCTCGATACAATTGCTCCAAAACAGCAAAATAAACCAGAAAGGATTCACCTGGTTGTCGCAAGCGAGAAAGAAAAGCCTGTTCTGAGGACGCCGGGTCGGTGTTGTACTCGTCGAGGATAGCTTTCTTTAGCTTAAGCCAGTCCTTTCGATCTTCCTTTGGAACTGTAAGCAAAAATTCTACCTTGTCATCCGGGAGACCAATCGCAGCCATTGCTGCCATTTTGTTGTTGTTCCAGCCACGTGCAGCTGCATAAGTTTCTACTCTCAGAATCCATTTCTTGATGTCCTTGCCTTTCTTCCATAACAATCTACATCTGTCGTCTTCCATCGCACCGCTGCCACCAGTGTAAACTCAACTTCAAATAATGATGTAAACTCAGAGGCCAGAGATTCTTAGCTCGTCTCTCACAACTCCCCCTGAACTCCAGTCCCAGACCCCTTTGCCCTAAAGTGGCCTAATGGGGCCCTGGTTACAACTGTCACAATACCCATGGGCACCATTGTTATTCCCGTAATCATGCTCAATTTGTCATTCTTGTGCCCATAACCATGCTCAAGGTCAAATTCCTCAATGATACAATGTAATTGTCCTCATACTGACAAGTGCACTAATGTTCCTGCTCACTCCTCATGCTCAACTATGATATCTTCATCTGTTTTCACACCCCTGTACACTGTAGTCATGGTTGTCCCCATGCTCATGACAATGGTAATGATCATTCTCAAGCATATTATGATAAAGCTCATGCATATTCCTACCTTCTCATACCCAATCTTAAGCTCATTAGACCCTATTCCAAAATGGCCGCTATTTAAATATTCTTTTGTGTATATTCAAATTGGCCCAACTAGACTCGATCTTGGCAATAAAATTCAAAGGAATATCTACACTGTAATCTTGAAGGAGGTTAATTGGGCCAATTTGAATATACACAAAAGAATCTTTAAACAGTGACCATTATTTGCATAGGGTCTATCCTCAATACCATTCTTATGTTAGTTCTCATCTTCATGACAAGACAAAGAAACCTTTCTATTCCTGGGCAAAATTTGATAAACTGGATGAGTAGCCTTTTATTGACTAAATTTGGCTAAATTGCACACACAATCTAATTAAGGCTGTTGTCATTGCTATAGGTTTAATATCTCTCGCAAAACATGCTTCCCTTTTGTATTATACATGTCTGTAAGAATAAGAGGTCAGATGAGATGAGATGAGATGTTTTTATTTTTCACTGTTTACATAGAATTTACATTGCATTAGTAGAAGTACGATTATAAAAACAAAATCAGAATAAAGATAAAAAATTAACGAAATTAAGATGTGCGCAGTGACCAAAGTAGCAGATGCTTCCGGGTTATGGTTGCCGGAATGTTGCAATATTCAATAAGAACAATTTTGTATTCAATGTTTCGATATTTTGTTCAATAAACCAAAATTATATTCAATGTTTTGATATTTTGTTCAATAAACCGAAATTATATTCAATGTTTTGATATTTTGTTCAATAAACCAAAATTATATTCAATGTTTCGATATTTTGTTCAATAAACCGAAATTATATTCAATGTTTCGATATTTTGTTCAATAAACCAAAATTATATTCAATGTTTCGATATTTTGTTTAATAAACCAAAATTATATTCAATGATTTGTATTTCTATTCAATGCGCGCTTGTTCAATTCAATAACTGATTTTTTGTTCAATGCGTAATTTTATGTTCAATAATTTCCGCAGTCCATCCTGGTCAGCGGATGATGAACGACCTTGTAGTTACCCTATGTATGAGAACACCTAAACATGGCGGCCGATGCTATGTGCCTGGTCAGTACTACGTGCGTGATAGTGCTTTCGTCTTTTGGATGTAACCTGCTAGAGGAGATTGAAATCCAAGATGATAACCCTTATTTAGGCTTCTACGAAGCCACACTTCGCTTTAGTAGACTCGAAATGGCATTATCTGTCCTGCGTTCACTGCTCGATATGGATTTGTTCTTCGATAAACACCAATCAAGTTCTAGGTCAGATGCGTACTTTGCTTGCGGAAATGTATCAATACTGGAACGAGACCGTAAGAGACTGTAAGCTCGCCAGACTTTGGATCAAGCGGGGAGAAACTACTGCGGATGTTGTGGTTTCTACACCTGGACAGATATTGCTAAAATGCTACGAATTTCGCGGTGTACACTGTATAGAAGGACAAATGAGTAACCAGGAGAATTTAGGTGGGCTTCCGGACATTTCCTCGTTTCAGTATTCATACATTCGCGCAAGCAAAGTACACAGCTGACCTAGAATTTTGTTAGTGTTGCCATCGAAGAACAAATCCATATCGAGCAGTGAACGCAGGACAGATAATGCCATTTCGAGTCTACTAAAGAGAAGTGTGGCTTCGTGGAAGCCTAAGTCAGGGTTATCATCTTGGATTTCAATCTCCGCTAGCAGGTTATCCAAAAGACGAAAGCACTATCACGCACGTAGCACCGACCCGGCACACAGCATCGGCCACCATGTTTAGGTGTTCTTCGTACATAGGGTAACTACAGGGTCGTCCATCATCCGCTGACCAGGATGGACTGCGGAAATTATTGAACATAAAATTACGCATTGAACAAAAAATCAGTTATTGAATTGAACAAGCGCGCATTGAATAGAAATACAAAGCATTGAATATAATTTTGGTTTATTAAACAAATACCGAAACATTGAATATAATTTTGGTTTATTGAACAAAATATCGAAACATTGAATATAATTTTGGTTTATTGAACAAAATATCAAAACATTGAATATAATTTCGGTTTATTGAACAAAATATCAAAACATTGAATATAATTTTGGTTTATTGAACAAAATATCGAAACATTGAATATGAAATTGTTCTTATTGAATATTGCAACATTCCGGCAACCATACCGGGTTGCTCACTGCCACGTTAAACTAACTGGCATAGACAATAAGCGTAATGAAAATAATTTTACCCAGAGTAAAGGTGCTAAAGTAAACAAGTATAAGTGGATACATGAATCAAATGAAACAATAGAACAAAGAAACTAAAGTAAACTAAATCAATGTATTCTAGGAAACAGATTGCGAATTTAGCAGATATACATGTAGCTTGTATTGTTTGGAAAAGGGGTAATAATATAGTTTTTTTAGATGCAGTGGAATAGTCTCCCAAATTTTCGATGCAATGAAAGTAAAAGTAGAGGCTCCATAATTATTATGTATAAGTGGCCTACGGAATAAAAGTGTAACTGCCTAAGGTGTACCTGCAGAACAGCTCCAATCTGTTTGTAATTCTGCTTGTCAGCAATGAAAGATGATTTCCATGCAGCCTTCACAAGCATCTTATCAATATTGTCCTGCAATAAAGCAGAGATCTGTTTTGCTATAGTACTGAAGCAAATACTGTAAATACAAGAGTACACTTGACATTATCACCCTTGATGCATCGTGCACTGCCACCATTAATTCTGTAATTTCATGTAACATGAAATTACTCAGACTTCGAAGCCCTTGTTTTTATCACTCTTGTTTTATTGCATCATGAACAAATCTTCAAATTTATGGCTGTAATGTTCTCTGTTTATTCTTCTTCATTTTCCTTGTATTATTTTGGAACAATTTGTGTGTATATAAATTTTGGCCCATGTAAAGTCAAAAGAGTCAGTGTGGCAGTAGTCAGTTGCAGTAACTTCGCAGCATTGTTTTATGTCAAAGTGAGGTTCAAGGTGGCTTTACAGAGACTTGCTTTTCAAGTTTGGTGCTTTTTACCTCAGAGCTTTCAAGAATTCGCTGAGCTTGTTGGAGCTGACTTACTGTGATCTGGAAACTGATTTGATGGCGAGTATTGAAAATAATTTTACTTGGCTGGACAAATGTTTTCCACATGTTTGATGTTTTACCTCAAGGTCAGTTTGTGTAATGGGTTCTGTGGTTTTGGTCAACTCTTTAGTGTTTTTAATCCGATTTGTTGCTATGTCTCTTTATCGACTGCCATTTTTTATGCCCCATTGGGCACGTAGCACCGACCCGGCACACAGCATCGGCCACCATGTTTAGGTGTTCTTCGTACATAGGGTAACTACAGGGTCGTCCATCATCCGCTGACCAGGATGGACTGCGGAAATTATTGAACATAAAATTACGCATTGAACAAAAAATCAGTTATTGAATTGAACAAGCGCGCATTGAATAGAAATACAAAGCATTGAATATAATTTTGGTTTATTAAACAAAATACCGAAACATTGAATATAATTTTGGTTTATTGAACAAAATATCGAAACATTGAATATAATTTTGGTTTATTGAACAAAATATCAAAACATTGAATATAATTTCGGTTTATTGAACAAAATATCAAAACATTGAATATAATTTTGGTTTATTGAACAAAATATCGAAACATTGAATATGAAATTGTTCTTATTGAATATTGCAACATTCCGGCAACCATACCGGGTTGCTCACTGCCACGTTAAACTAACTGGCATAGACAATAAGCGTAATGAAAATAATTTTACCCAGAGTAAAGGTGCTAAAGTAAACAAGTATAAGTGGATACATGAATCAAATGAAACAATAGAACAAAGAAACTAAAGTAAACTAAATCAATGTATTCTAGGAAACAGATTGCGAATTTAGCAGATATACATGTAGCTTGTATTGTTTGGAAAAGGGGTAATAATATAGTTTTTTTAGATGCAGTGGAATAGTCTCCCAAATTTTCGATGCAATGAAAGTAAAAGTAGAGGCTCCATAATTATTATGTATAAGTGGCCTACGGAATAAAAGTGTAACTGCCTAAGGTGTACCTGCAGAACAGCTCCAATCTGTTTGTAATTCTGCTTGTCAGCAATGAAAGATGATTTCCATGCAGCCTTCACAAGCATCTTATCAATATTGTCCTGCAATAAAGCAGAGATCTGTTTTGCTATAGTACTGAAGCAAATACTGTAAATACAAGAGTACACTTGACATTATCACCCTTGATGCATCGTGCACTGCCACCATTAATTCTGTAATTTCATGTAACATGAAATTACTCAGACTTCGAAGCCCTTGTTTTATCACTCTTGTTTTATTGCATCATGAACAAATCTTCAAATTTATGGCTGTAATGTTCTCTGTTTATTCTTCTTCATTTTCCTTGTATTATTTTTGGAACAATTTGTGTGTATATAAATTTTGGCCCATGTAAAGTCAAAAGAGTCAGTGTGGCAGTAGTCAGTTGCAGTAACTTCGCAGCATTGTTTTATGTCAAAGTGAGGTTCAAGGTGGCTTTACAGAGACTTGCTTTTCAAGTTTGGTGCTTTTTACCTCAGAGCTTTCAAGAATTCGCTGAGCTTGTTGGAGCTGACTTACTGTGATCTGGAAACTGATTTGATGGCGAGTATTGAAAATAATTTTACTTGGCTGGACAAATGTTTTCCACATGTTTGATGTTTTACCTCAAGGTCAGTTTGTGTAATGGGTTCTGTGGTTTTGGTCAACTCTTTAGTGTTTTTAATCCGATTTGTTGCTATGTCTCTTTATCGACTGCCATTTTTATGCCCCATTGGGCATTCTAGCTTTACATTCAGTTTGCTGCTTGCCTAAACTGCATGGAAATTAATTTCTCTTTCTCGCCGAGATCCCACGGTGATCGATGAAGACTACACCACTTTTGTTTCCTCCTGTGTTTTAATTCGAGGCTCAAAGTTTTCCTCCTTTTGTCAAACTGCATGGTTGACTGCATTTTCAACACAATATAAAGCAAAAGGACAGGATAATTGAATGAGAACGTACATGTACGAGTATTTTTCTCACTGCAAATTAGAAACCATTACCCGACAACAGGAGCTGCTGACAATAAATGTTTTCATCAAATGTTTTCTTGCGGATATTTTGTCACCATCCTCGCCATATAATCAGCCAGTTTTATCAATAACGGATTGTTCAATTCTTTACTGTTTTGATTTTAAACCTGTGAATGGATTGTTCACAGTTTTAATGAAGAAATATGAAGAAATATGCAAGTTGAATTTGTAGCCATTTGCTTTGCCTTTAAAGTTGGCCAAGTACATGTACATTGTAAGTAACCCTGAGGACACTACTGTTTTGTACAGTCAAACCTTGCAAGGACTGGAGCAAAATTAACATCCAGGATAACTAAGAGTCCAGATAATCAAAGATATGAATGTTAAGGATATCGAGAAAAATACATGTACAGTACATAAAACTGAATCAATTAGGAAATCGAAATTTAATGTGATTAAGGGTACTGTATTGTACCAATGAACTTCATGCAAAAATTTTGGTCTCAAACGTTCACTCATTGGAAGGAATACAAACCTGTTTCCAATGCTCTTTTCAACACCTAAAATAATTAAAATTATGTCATAATGATCTTTCCTGGAGATCTTCACCATGCCTTGTTAATATTCATGAAAAAAGACCAGAGGAAATAATTCGGAAAATCGAGGTTCAGATATTCAAGGTTTGACTGTAGTTGTGAAATTAAGTGACCTACTGCTGCAATATAACAATTATTACAGTAGTTGATATTTAAACAAAGAGTTATAAATTATGTGTAGTTCTTCAAACTATTCTTGTGATACAGACCCCCCAGCACCTCTGAAGAGTGAGAACAATGAGAAGAGTCTCAGGCGTGGCTTGTGCCCATCCACTCTCCAATATCTCCTTGACAGATGGGTAAACAAAGTTTCTAAAAACAGCAGTAGACACCTGAAATGCAGTCAAAAGATTCTGATCACAACAGACATCCTAGGACATAATGTACTGTACATATGCAATTCATCTGAAAAGACGCTCCATTACAGTAGCAAGTGGTTAGACAATCAAAACCATGTATGGCAATTGGATCATGCTGCACTGTACAGTTTTCATCACTTGTATTCCTTTTTAAGCAAAAGAACAGAGGAAGATGTGCTCTTACTACTAAAAATAACACCACTATGCTAAATTGACATGCTAGCTGCAGTACTGTTGAACAATTAGAACATGGAAAATTTAAATGCTTAGTGAAAATTAAATAATACATGTACTTTATAAACTTGATGGAACAATAAAAGCAGAAATCATTATAATTACACTGTACATGTATTTCATGTTTGTTAACTGAATGATTGTTTTTTTACCCAACTGTCCATAATGTAATCAAAGGCCTAATGCTCATACTCTGACAGTACGTGTAATGTAAGTTGCTGGTCTTAGTGCACCAGGGACCTTAATTAGATTTGAGAACAAGTACAAGATGGAGGACAAGCATCAGCCTATCAAAAATCTCAAACCAGTCAACTCCCCAGAACCCTCACTCTTCCTTAAAAAGTAGCATACCAGCAGTTCAGATAAAGAAATCGAAGAGACAAAATTGGTGCCGCAAGTAAAACATTAATATCTAAGGGCTTGTTTATACATTGTATGAGGTTTTCCAGCTTGGTCAGACGGGCTGGCTTGGCTCTAGCCTTATTTCTTCATAAAATTTTGGTTGCGTTTATATGAGAAGGTGGCTGGCCTTCGCTCAAGAAACCGAGATCTGGCAGGCGGACCAGCCTACCTTCTCATATACATGTATGAAGAAATATTAAAGGCTAGAGCCAAGCTAGCCTGGGAAAGTGGCCAGCCCACCTAACCATGCTGGAAAACCCATATAAACAGGCCCTAAAGCATTCAAATTGGATCTGAAAACTCATGCTTGTTGTTGTAGTGAGATCTTAAGGTCAACAACATCTGTACAAGTACATGCAGCTTACCACAGGAAAGATGTCCACAATGACCTTTGCACAAAGTTCTTGCAAGTAACTTTTTTTCTTGCTTAGTTCTTTGACTCTCATTATCAACAAACTCAGCCATTCTGAATTGGATGACTATAAAAGAAAAGACTAATTATTAAAAAAAATTATACAAACAAATATTACACAGTGTGTTAATAAGTCAGAAAATGCACTCTTGTGTTGCTGTTCATTTTATATAATGCAGTCTATTCTTTTTAACAGTGTTCATGCACAACATTATTTTGTACTTGCTAGTACTGTAGCTTTCCTGTTCAAACAAAATAATTATAACTTGCTTTAATGCATCACTTTAAAAACGTGCACTTACTGTATGTAACACAAAATTAATAGAGTGCTAAAGTGTGATGTCACAAATAGTAGAATTTTTGAAATTATGGGATTTGTTGAGATTTTCGGAAAGAGCAAGATGAAAGATACTAACTTGCCAAAAATCAGTATTTAAAGGCAAATTGGCTCTGAGATATTAGCATTGTTATGCTCTGCTGACTCTATACAAATCCTTCTAAATTTGACTCGGTTCATAACGTCAGGAACTGAGTAAAATTTAGAAGGATTTGTATGGAATCAGCAGAGCATAACGGTGCTAATATCTCACTCTCAAACTGTAAGAAAAAGCTGAATTTTGGCAGGTAGGTGTTTTTGATCGTGTTCTTTCTGAATATTTGAACAAATCCCATAATTTCACAAATTTACTTTTTATGACGTCATCACTTTAGTGCTCTATGAGAACAGCAAACAGTGCTTGTACGGCTGTACATGCAGGGCTCCAGTTAAGTTTGTAAAGCAGGGTGTCAACTAGGAATTCCTTTGGGTCAAATTCCACACTGCACCCACTAAACCATTATAAACTTTCTATAAATTTGTTGGTTGCAGGGTTTTTGACCTGAGACCCCTCTCTTATCTGGAACACTGACATGCACATGTATATTCCCAGGCACTGCTTCTGATCTTGTTGATAGTGTACTAATCAATTGTATTGCTTTAATTAGCAATTTTGCTTTGAAGAAGGCAGTCACACACAAATTGTTATGGAGCCCTGAAGCATTTGTTACACACACAGCTGCACAATGTACATGTGTAGCTGCAATGAAAATGTAGCAGTAAGCAGGTAATGTCATGTAACTGTGTTCTGGGGCCAAACCACAAGATTGACTTGAGTCTCACATGATTCAGATACAGTATTTGGTGAGTATGGTCTGAGAGTTCAATTCCCACACAACTGACTTGCTCCTTTGTTCTGGGGCCAAACCACAAGATTGACTTGAGTCTCACATGATTCAGATACAGTATTTGGTGCCTCAATACTTGCACATGTAGAGTAGACCAACAATAAATGTTACTTGTCTGGTACTATTCAATTTTGGGGCACAAAGGGTCTGAATCAGAACACAGTAAGTACTGTACATGTAAAAGTGTATGTATCAAGTGTTAATAAATATCACACAAGTGAATAGTGCTTTTTGTGCACTCTGATTGGTTAACTCGGAAGTGATTAGCAAAGTACTATTCACCTCTGAGTAGCCGGTGTGCAAGATTTTAAAATTTCTGACTGCTTGTTGGTATATTGTCACATACCGTAAAAACTTGTGTATAAGCTGCATCTTTTTGTGGAAATTTTGGCCTCAAAATCATGGGTGCAGCTTATATGCGAGACTACTGCTTTCAGAGGGAGTAAACTGACTTGCATAAAGATTAAATGCAATGCTTTCTGTAGAAATTGTGGCTCCCAAAGGAGCTGTTTGTATCTTCAGCTTCTAAACCTGAATCTTGCTCACCAGTAGTTCTAAACTCAAACTCAACAAATCTTCATACTTCCACAAAGCTGCTTACAATGTTGTCTTCAACCAGTCACTTTAAAACTGAACTCTCCACTACCTGCGAGAAAATACCATGCTATTCGGGAGAACTTGTGAGGCAAATGGCCGACCGTTTCGATTGCCTTTTATTACTTGCATGGCATGTTTATCCTTTGGGTTGTTTAACTCTCATTTAGCGACAAGTTTTTCTTGGATCGATGACTTCCATATGTTTATATAAACAGGATATCCACGCATAGCTGATGCATAAGCGAATCTTTCCATGTTGTAAGCTACTCTGGTGTCCAGACTTCCCTCTGTATTAATGTCTGCATGGTTACTAAGCAAACGTTTTGAACCGTTCTCCTGCACTTTATTTTTGTTCAAATTTCATTGTTTTCATTTCAACTGTGGGCTTTAACAATGAAGACAACTGTTATCAGTCCAAAGAATTAAGGAAATCGATTAAAGATCAGCTTGTAAAAGGTACAGTATTTTAAGAGTTGTTTAACGTCTTTGACATAGTCCTTTTTTCAGGTTTTTATTTTTTTCTCAAAATCATGCTACAAAATTGGGGGTGCGGCTTATCTACGACTAGTACGGCTTATACACGAGTTTTTACGGTATAAAGTAATGTTTTGGCCCACTAATTATTCAGCTTGTGGTATGTCCTAAAACAATAATTGTTTTAGTACATACAACCCATAATTATTATTCACCAGTCAGTGTTGGTGAAAGTGGTGGATATTTAACTTGCCGCTTTGTGGCTTGGTAAAATAATATCCACCACTATTCACCTCCACTTTGGTGAATAATAATATTGTTAACTATAACCCCACTCTAATGTCTGCATAATGTGCATGTACTATACAATTGTATCCTCTAATGTGAATACATTGTTAAAAGTATCTTACCCATGCTTTTGCACTTCGAGTGACCTCCAGGCTTTTTGCATTTAATCTGAGAATTTTCTCAGGGGAGAGGCAGTCGAACTCAGAGAGGACTTCAGTTAACACTGTTGCAAATCCCTGCCTTGCTCCTTTCCGTGACGATGCCAACCCTTTTACAAGTCGCGTCACACTATATTTCATCTCCTCACAGCAGCAAATGTTGTCACTATCTTCTTCTTCATCCATTTTATTATCTCTCCCATTTGCCTTTAATTGAAGTGGCAATACTGAGCAATATTTCAGTGCAATAATGTGTATGTTGTAAGTGAAAATGAAATTCAGGTCAAAATGAAATCCCTTTGTCTCATAACCATAATTATTCATGAATCATGAATAATTAGCGTTAGAAGACAAAGGAAATTGATTTTCAACCTAGGTTAAAATCATTTTGACCTACAACATTTACAACAGTGTACGTGTACATGCAAGCTAATAATATTAACACACACAATCTGGCCGGGGTCAAAGAGAAATTAAGTAGCGGTTGGAGGTTAAATTTCACAGAGTGCTTAATGATTTTCACTTTTGGTGTTAATCTGGTTGAACCTTTTACCACCTTAAGCACAATCGGACGAAATATATAAGCTTATTTCCTAAGGCATGGCATACCCCTTCTCTGTAGTATTCCTTTTGAGCTTCTCCCAAAGTACACAACAGCTGCGAAGCCGCTTTCAAACGCTTCGCTTCATCGATCGATGCAAGGTCCCAAAAATGTGAAAGAATGTCCTCTGGAGGCATCGTGTCGATTTCCTAAATTTATCAACAAAGTATAAAAGCTCGCTCAACACGTGCATAATCCGCCATATTGAATTTATCCGAGGGATACTGGAACGAGTGAGCCGGCAATGAGAACTAGTTAGCGGCACTTATGCGTAACGCATTTTTTTTATGGGTATTCACTGACAACAACATGTGCTTGATTTATCATTTCCGGCTGGTGAAATAAACCTTTTGCAAGTGCATCGTAGTGAATAACTGCAGAGATCGTGACCTGATCTGAAGATGCTTAGTTCTAGAGCCCTTACAAGAGTCCTCAGTTCTCCTTGTGAGGTAAAAAAGGCTGCCTGAATCATGGGATAGTTCTTGTATGCAGAACCCCAACCGTACCCCAGGATTTTGTAATTTATCTTACCGTAACTTATGTAAGCTTATATTTTTCACTGTAGAAACTGCGATTTGTTGCTTTTTAAGTGTTTGTAAGCACTTTCAATGCGACAGAGAATCTTTTCGCCTGCGTGTCTCAATATGTATGTCGGGTGTACAGCTCTATGCAACCATAATGCAACTGTGTGCACTGACCGTACACATGTGCGTTTATTTTTATTTATTTCTTGTGCATTACATTGTATTAATTTTACCAATTAGAAAACAATACACACTTGAGATCAAGAAGTAACTGCCGTTGCATGTGACCAGAATGCAAGGGTGTTGAGCAGTTTTTCTTAATGCTCAAAAGTATGTTTACACAAGCTTTATTCCAAACATGTATACAAGGATCCTTGCAGCTTCATTCCTCTGTGTTTTTTGTTTATAATTATATTGCTGTTAAAACTGAGCCAAGAGAAAGCAAGGACTCAGCTCTTACTCATGTTGCTGTTTGGTCAAACTGTCCCAAGTCAACAACAACAACAACATTTACTTATACACAATTTGTTTATGTGCAACAGAGTTTATCGGGTTCTGCTATCCATGATTGCAAAATTGCTGTTTTCCATGTGGAATTGCCAGTCCCCTCTGGATACACCCTGTACTTGTATTTTAACTTATCTTCATATTTTTGTGTTAATCCATTGACTACCGCAGGTTTTTACATTTTCGGAGTGATTTTCCAGCTATAAACGATGAATAGCAATTCGTGACTCTTTATTTGAACTACCAGGGAAAAGTGGTGCTGTCCTAAGCCACTGGAGGCTCAAGGTTTCTGAAAACGTCATTTTGACGTAGTTATTTTTATCCGTGAAGCGACAACAATGGCCCAAGTTCGGTTTGCTTGCAATTTCTGCTAAATTTACAGCCATTTTTCATCTTTAGTGGCTGCCTGATGAGCATCATTAAGCGTGACGGTAGCTAAGAGTCCACTTTCTCAAAGAATCGAGCAAGGTGATGTACTTTGTTGTTGAATTTGGCTTGTTACTCGACGAACTGGGAATTTGGCCGGTCGAACACTTAGTACCTTTGGGACTCGACTATTGATGAATTTCTCGACCTACCCGCCACATATTTTGGAATTTCTGTGTACTGAAGATGACTACGAGCAGGAAAATTTTGGCGGTAGGTCGGAGTGGCTATGTGAAAGAATTGGGGAAGGAACGGGCGCTGTCAAAAATTCTCGTTAGTTCCCAGCATGCAATGCGCTCAAGATGTTGAAAATGTCGGGAAGGCCCGAATGCACCGGAAAATAAGGCTGTATCTACGCTCGGGAGAAGAATATGAACAAAAAAAGTCATTTCTAAGCTAGAAAAAGGACTGAATTTCGTTATGATGGTTGAATTTTGGTTTTTGGACTGATGATTTCCCTAAAAAACATGAAGACAAAAAGGGGCATTTTTGTTGTTTCTCTTTGACGTTAAAAACGGCCAGTTTCGTTCTTGTCCAAACTCAAAAGGCCATATTTGGTAAAAATCGCTACGTTTCTTGCATTTATTGGATATCCAAATTTAAAGGGCATTCCATTTCGTGCTCACAACTAACAGTTAAGGCAATATTCGTGCGATTGAGAAAGTTGTAATGTTTTGAAGCATGGGAGTTTTTTACGGCCGGTTTTGGCCGGCACGGGTGCCAATGGGTTAAGAATGGTTTGGCTTTTTTCTCCGGGTTCTCCGGTTTTCCCCTCTCCACAAAAACCAACATTTTTCCAATTTCATCTGCTTGTAAATTCCAATTTCATCTGCTTGTAAAGCACATTTGGTGTACACATGGAAAATGTGCTATATAAGTTCTAAATTATTATTAGTATTATTATTATTATTATTATTATTATTATTTTCATAATTTTCATTAATTAGACCCTCCTTTTTGCTTTAAGTTTTAGTCAACGTACATGTGTTGAAAGTCAGCGATACAGAAATGCATTAAGAAACCATGAAGAGATTGAAAAACATAATTATTTTATATAGTTTGAGGATGCGATTTGAGTCTACAGTCGAGCAAAGTCTTTGAAAAGTTCAAAGTCGTTTTTATCCAGGAGGTTCGTTCAGTACCCAGGAGACCAGATAATGCAGTAGAGTTGGCATGCTGTAAGTGCAGTATGTGAGAATGAAATTTATACATATGAAAATCATATAATTGAACTGCAGGTTAAAGAATGATCATTCACATATTCAACAAATGCAGTATGTTGACAAATAATAAAAAGGTTTTTGTGCTTTCTACAGGTTTTTCAACCATCAAGGTTTGCCGTCAGATCACTGGCATATGGTTATACTCGAAGTAGAAAGAAACAGTTACCTGTGAATACAGTAAGTGGTGGTTACTATCTTTTACGTGGCAAACTTGCTGTACTTTGCTAATGACCTAAATTAAAGCTCTTAGTTACATGTATACTGTTCCATTGCTTTAATCCTTGATCACCCCCCCCCCCTCCCTCTCCTCCCCAGTCATACACTATATCACTAGGCTTCCTACAATATAGTTTATTGTACCTTTTGGTTTCTTTGTTTCAGGTTGTCAAGTTTGTTCCTCAGCAAGAGGCTTGGGTTATTGAGAGGTTTGGTAAATTTAACAGAATTTTAGATCCAGTAAGTTACAGTTTCAATGCCAATATTACAATGTATTTTGTGCAGTCTGAATTACACGTGTGCTTAAACCTGACTGTAAAATTGCACTGCATCTGTATTGCACAACATACCCTACATAAACATTGACTTAAACTCATTTGTTGCTGTCACTAGGGTTTAGCCATACTTCTTCCCATCATTGATGAAATCAAGTACGTACAGAGCTTAAAGGAAGTGGCCATTGAAATTCCATCTCAATCTGCAATCACTCTTGGTAGGTTAAGTTTCCTTTGATCTGATTGCAAGTACTGTTAATACCAACTTGACTTTAATTTCTGCTGTCAGTTAATGATAATTATTGTTATTATTCTTCAGACAATGTTACTCTTCATCTTGATGGAGTTCTGTACTTAAGAGTAGTTGATCCCTTCAAGGTTTGTTGCTAAGTAATTTATACACATACTCTTTTGCATTGTAGTTTATTGATTACAAAACTACTCTTCCTTAAGCTGCAATATTAAAATTTTTCTTTTTTCTGTACGAGTTCTACATGTACATGTATATCATTAATTATACTACCATGTGACTGTCTTGCAGTTCACAATTCTGAGGACAATCAGAAAGCATTCTTTTCTCTGTTGACTGGATAGTACATGTACATGTACTGTATTGTAGCAATAACAACAACACTGGCTACTATCTTGTGCTCTGTAATGTTCCATTGAGACAAACTGTGTTTCTTAATTTCTTGTTCTGAAAAAGAATACTGTATGTGAATAACCTTTCATAGGCTTCTTATGGAGTGGAAGATCCAGAGTTTGCTGTGACTCAGCTAGCACAAACGACTATGAGGTCTGAGCTGGGTATGTTGTAACAATGTATTCGTATAATTATTTTATAAATCTCACTTTTTGTCTGTATTCTCTGCCATTTATTAAAACAACTGTGAATGTACACGCAACTTGCTTTCCAGGTAAGATCAGCTTGGACCACGTGTTTCAAGAAAGAGAAAGACTGAATCACAATATCGTAGGTAAGAAAATGTCTTCAAGTCACCAAAAAATTATGTAATTGTTGCAGGTAAAAATTAAATTCAAGTAAACATGTTTTTCCTTGGTTGAATCTCAATTCCCTTTGTCTCCTAGTGCTAATTTATGATTGAATAATTAGTACAGGGAGGCAAAGGGAATTGAGATTCAACCTATGTAAAAAAAATTACTGGAATTTTATTTTTTTACTTAATGCAACATGAATTACCAATGAACATTTGATTGCTTCTTTGCATATTTATTGACATACATTGTACAATGCCAGTGATTCTATGAATCAAAGCTTGCAGAATAGTGATCTCTTGACTGCCAGATGCAACCAAAGTAATTATTAATTTTCTTTTATTATAATTCTACATAAACAAGGCATGGTGTGCTCAATATTCCTCACACATACTCAATATCCTGTGGTATATGCAATTTTGTGTGTCAGGGAGAAAATTGGCAGATGTTCCTGGCAGCTTCTCTGTAACGCGTCAAATTAATTAAACTGTACATATCGTATTGCCACCAAAATATATACAGTGTTTCTCTTTAGAAATATCCCCTGATTTTAACAAACTTGACCCTTGGTCTCGTCGGCTAAGTATCAAGTAATGCTCTGCTCTATTTCTCAGAGTAATTATTAATTAAATCATATTGTTGCAATAATGTACTTTAAAGTGTTGTCATACACCTGAAATCAGATTCTTCAACAACTATTGTTTACTGGATCTTTCTTCCCTCTTGTAGAGGCCATCAATCATGCTGCTGAGGTGTGGGGGATTAGGTGTTTGCGATATGAAATCCGTAAGTTGATTGCTTTACAGTCATGTACGCTGTACATATATAACTATGTAATTTTTGCATTTTAAGAGAGTAGTCATTATGCCGATCCTAAACCTGAGATCAAATTTAACCTATAACATAATGGTAATTACAGCATAAAAAAAACTTTTCGTTTTTGTCTCAGGGATGATTTCATGTGTTTTTCAGTTTCATAATGCTGCTTGCCTGACATGTTTCCTAATTTTTCCCTGAAGGAGATATTCAGCTCCCTGAGTCAGTGGTTGAAGCCATGCAAATGCAGGTTAGCATGTACATTAATTTTTAGATTAGCTTTGTTACAGGTATATAATGTAAAGTGCCTTTATAGAACTTTTGATATTAAAAAGGCACTATGTAGATCTATCATCATCATCATCATTATTAATCACTTTTTGCCGTCACAGCAGTCTTTTCAAAATCATCAAACAGCTGTACATTATGTTTAGATAATTATCTGGTAAAAGAGTTGCATTTCATCAACTAGATGTGAAATTTTCGACTTTGTTGTATTCACTTACTGATATGCAGCACTTGCATTTTTTACTGAAGCAATGTAACATAACATGTACACATTTTACTAGTTTCCATGTTTTCAAAGTGTACATGTATGTTGTGTTTAGTGTCACCACGGCAGCATTGATTTTACGAAAACATTGATACTTCAATCATTAATCTAAAACCAAAACCTGCAATAAAAATTTCACCTTGATTGAACTCGGAGAAGACATCTTTTAAGAGGCTGTTTAGCATGACTTGTAATAAATCAAACTTAAGTATTGTGCCTCCTACTGTTGTTGTACATACAGGTGTTACATTCTGTGAACCTCCTGACTGCCTGAGAAATACTTAAAGGAGCACGGTCACAATATTTTGGGTCATTATTACAGAGATAAAAAAATGCACTTAAATAATGCGAAACAGTGAAATACCAAATTTTCAGGGAAGATAAGCATCAAAGAGACAAGAATAAATGCAAATATGGCGAGGATGGTGAAGGATGGAGAAGATTACCTTTTGAAAACTTTCGGCTAAATTTTTCAAAAGGTAATTTGTAATCCATTACAATCTTCTCCATCCTGTCACACTTCTCTTTTGGAGCTTTGAGTTCAGTGGCTCATATAGCCACCTTGATTTTGTTATTAGGTGGAAGCTGAAAGAAGGAAAAGGGCAAATGTTTTAAAGTCTGAAGGTAAGTTAATAAGTTGTTCTTATCCCTCAAGCATTTTTAACTTCTAGGGCTCGTCTACATTTCGCCTCTTGCAGTAGAAAATGCATACTTGTATTCTTTATAATCAACATCTAACCTTTTCTTTGCCATTTTTCATAAATTATATGGCAATATTATACTTATTTCTCCTCAGGCGAAAGGGAAGCCGCCATTAATGTAGCAGAAGGAAGGAAGCAAAGTCAGATTTTAGCATCAGAGGCCAGAAAGATGGAACAGATAAATATTGCAACTGGTAACCAGGTGTCCTTTCTGTGCTAGCGAACAATACAGGATTTTTGAACACAATTTAAGACTTTTCTTTTGTTTATTCATTTTCTTAACAGTAGATGTAAATCTAGTACCAACTTCAACCTTAGAAGATCACATACACCCTGTACATTCTCTGATTCACTGATGTGTCATTTATGTTCAGGTGAAGCAAATGCAATCATCGCAAAAGCTCAGGCACGAGCAGAAGGAATACAGAAGGTATCCTTGGCCCTTCAGGAACAGGTACTCAGAACTCGCGTATGGCTGTTTAATGGAGTGAAATATTTGTGGGTATTACCTTTTACAATTTCTTTGGAAGGTACAAAGTCTGACTAAATGGCCATAAAAGTCTTTCGGCATTAGTAAACTCCAGAATCCACAAGATGTGAGTTATCACACAACTGCCATTCCAGGTCTTACAAATAAAAACCCTCAAGGCAACTCTAACAACACTCAGGTAGACTCAAACATCAGAGTCTTTCGAAGCAAATATTATTTCATTCATGCCCCACCCCTTCGTCCTAATGCTTGCAATGCCAATTTGCGGGTGATTGAGGAGTTTAGAAGCCCTGTTTACCGGTCTTGTCATGCTATGTAGAAATAATTTTCCAGCACCCTAATGTTTCTCTTACATACAGTACAGTATATTCTTATACCATTTTGTATAATTTGAAGAAAATCCTATTGGTTGTCTCTTGTGAAACTCAAATTGCAGGAACGTCAATGTTGTCCATTCGCAAGTAAATAAGTACAGTATGAATGACTGTGTCTTGCTTAACAAGCAGACAGAGGCACAATAAAAGTTGAACGACGTGTTCACACGGTTTTAACACGATTTAACATTTTCGCCCAACAAACGAAATGTTAAAGCGATGTTGAGATGATGGTCGTTTCAACTGGCTTTCAACAATGTTGAACGACCTTTTCAAATGGTTTTGTTGAAGGAATGTTGAAGTAAAATGTTGAAACCGTTTAAACGGACTTTCAAGGGCTGTTTTTTTTCTTGATGGCCACACAAGAGTGAGGGCTGAGCAAACCACTTGAACTTAAGTTACTACAGAGCTATGCAACAACTTATTTTGATCTGTGCATTTTTTTAGTTGGGTGAGAAGGCAGCCAGTCTAAATGTGGCTGAACTTTACGTAAATGCCTTTAGCAACTTGGCCAAGACCAACAACACAGTTGTGTTGCCAGCAAATGTAGGAGATGCCGCTTCCATGGTGGCGCAGGTGAGCTGTATGTTGTGACTTAACGATGCGCCAAACGTGAACAATACAGACTACAAGTCGTGAGTTCCAGAGTCGTCAACAAGCTATCGAACACTGTAGGATTTGAAGGTTCCCAGGACCTTTCAGTCACCGGTGGAGTGGTCCAACAACTGAGCTATGAAGTTTCCTGGTCAGCTGGTTGTGGTTGCAAGTCCTTTCGAAGTCGATAGTTTTGCGATGACGTTGAAACTCACGAACTAATAGTCTGCATGTATTCTTGAAGCATGGATGAACATCATATAACGATTTGTCGAGAACTCCAAAACGCCCAGTTCACAAGTGAGCCTTAGCAGAGATTCCTTTTCTAAGCAAGAGTGTTTACTCGTTTTTCGTCTTTTCTCCTAAAACTCTCCATTGGATTCATTCGAACTGCAGTATTCAACATTTTGATTACAAAATCAAATGAAGAATGATCCTCGCAGTTGTGAACGCAACTTATGTAATTATTGCGAAAAGAAGCCGTTTGAACCCGTGACCTCGCGATTTACCGGTGCGATGCTCTAACCAACTGAGCTATGAAGCCACTGACATTGGGAGCAGGTCAATTGTGGGTTCATATGTTCCCGTGAAAGAGAAGAGTGTGAATGATGTATATAAAATGAATCATATATGAACTGCGGAAATGAAATCAAATGAAGAATGATCCTCGCAGTTGTGAACGCAATTTATGTATTTCCGGTATCGCGAGGTCACGGGTTCAAACCCCGTTGAAGTCCTGAATTTTTTTCAGGCTTCTTTTGGCAATTGCATGAAGGTACTTAACGATCGACTGAGAAAGCAGGCATACGCTTGGAGCAAGGAAACGTAGTCATGTTACTGCTCCACGTTGGTTATCAGTAATCTGACAGTCTACATCACGTTTGAATCAACATAATCGTTACGGATTTTCGTGCTCAGTTTCCAGCTCGATTGAGTGCGCAATTTATTCTATAAACCTTGTTCAGCCGAGCAGCTTCTGCAACAAACTGTGTCCGTACTTAATACCATGTTTGTGGATTATCAGCTGCAATATTAACGGTGTGTCGCAATCTTGGTGAGTTCTGTCATAACGCACCGAGACGAAGCACACCTACAGTACCACTCAAGAGCAAGTTGCCTCCCTCGCCCCTGTATACGCTTCAGATTATTTCCAAAATGGCTTTTAATTTTGAAAACCTATGGATCATGTAGGCTATTTACTTAGCTGTACGTGTGCATAATCTAATTATTGCAAGAGTGAGTCATGTTACAGTTAGACTAGAATCAAAGAATCGACTTGATCTCTAGCGTTGTACCAGCCTAGTCCCTAGGCGTTCTCGGCTCGGTCAAACCCAACTGTCAGCGGTGACGCAGACTCGCCGAGAACGCCTAGCAAATACTGCCATATCCACCGTAAACAACACTGAAATATGCACGAGATCGTACGTTACAATAATGGCATAATATACCTTTGAGGTTGCTGCACAAAGGATGGGTGTCCACATCGCACTCGTCTGAATCTACAAAAATTATGGTCACGATAAAAAATGTACGGCGAAGTACATGTAACTTTAATTAATATGAACACGGCCGTAACTTTGAACGGAAAAGCAACGCAAAATAACGGACTAAAAAGGTTATTCGACAAAGTTAGAACTTACCGTCGTTTGTGGACACTTCCATTGTACGGATTTGTCGCATCGGTCGTACGCTTTCACACGATACGGCGTGGAAACTAGTAAATTCCAACCAGGGTTTTTTTTGCGCTGAAATCAGGGGTATCCTGGCAATATTTGGTGGGCGGTCTCTCGCCCACTCCTTCCCAGACTTCGCGCGGACAAGGGTGGAAAGAGGGAACGCTTAGGGACTAGGCTGGCGTTGTACTATTAAAAAAGCAAATCAGGCAATCTCGATGAACTTAGTTCGGATCCTCAGCAAAGCGTTGTCTATAATCGTTGTCACATTTGGGCTTACTTAAAAATTGAAAAACGATAATGAGCACTCCGCGGAGAAAATTCTGTGCCCTGTTATCTCCACCGGAGAGGGGAGCAGGGTTGGCGCAGTGGTGAGAGCGCTCGCCTTCCACGAATGTGGCCCGGGTTCGATTCCCGGACTCGGTGTCATAAGTGGGCTGAGTTTGTTGGTTCTCTACTCTGCTCCTCTTTTCTCCGGGTACTCCGTTTTCCCCTCTCCCCAAAAACCAACATTTGATTTGATTTCATTTGATTTGAGTTGAGTTGAGTTGATTTAATTTGACTTTATTTGTTTCTGTATTTGCTCGGCCCCACTAGCCTTTGTGCTATAAATACTACCGAGGGTAAATAAAGGTTATTATTATCATTATCATTATCAGAGACTGGAGTCTGCACTTTTGAATGGATGTGCTCGTCGTCTTATGACTATTAATAACAACCCACCGTCTAATGTACGTATATCTATTCATGCCTAAAATGCGTTATTTACTCATCGTATTTTCTAATTAGTTGAATTGGTTGTATTTTATTACGCTATCTAGGCCATGGCAGTATATGGTCAGTTGACTGGGAAGCCAAGGGATGATCCCCCACCCCTCCCCCTGGATTGTCAAGTGGTCCACCAGAGAACCAGGGACCGAGCGATGGCGGTACGACGATGGGTAGTGACGAGAGTTCGCAAAAAACAGCAACCTCTGGTACAAAGGCAAAGGACTTCCGGCAGGTCGAGGGCTCACAAGACGTACATATGAAGTGGACACCGCCAGCGAATCACCGTAAACCGAGTAGCGCGTCCACGTCACACTTCACTGCTGCTACATCACCTACTAGAGCACGTGAGTTCACCTGGGGTACAGGCGATCGGCTCTAAACAGGCCAGGAATTGGTGGCAGAGGATTGAATTGTGCGAGAAAAGTAGTCAAAAGAGTCAGTGATGCGGACAGCGGAGCAAGTGTGGTTTTAGGTGTATCAGGGTCCTGAGTAGGAGAAGCGCCTCTTATTGAAACGTTTTGTATTAATATAGAGACCCTTATTTGGACTCCAGTCCCTGTTACTAGATAACAGGTTCTATCGTTCTGCACGTAGTATATCTGCCCAAGTAAATACCGTAGTGCAAATAATTGCTTCTTTCAAGGATACTTTTCCCTTGGTTAGTACAGGGACTGGCCATACTAATAATGCTATAATAAAACTGCGCGGTCGAGCTGACTATAAGCTCGTCTAGGAGTCGACTCAAGATCTCGTCTGTTGCCGGAGATGCCACGAAAGGCCAGTCAATGAGTGATTTCAAGTCATGCTGTAAAAATAGCCTACAGAGCAGGCGTATTTTCGGGTAAGAGGCTGAGTATTTTCACGAAAAAGATCTTGGGTTGTGAACACGGAGTTTGGGGAGGGAGTCAAATGTGACCGTGGGAGTAGGCGTCAGGCAGAAAGACGGCAACCGGGAGGGCGCCTTCCCCGCCCCTTCACCTCGGTTTGAAAATCCAAGATAGCGACCTAATCTGATACGAACGACCTTTTTGTATTGCACTCGCCCGCCAAAAAACGCCAGCATTCCCAACCCTACCCCCAAAAAGCATTGTCAAAGTCGTATTGAATTAACCCGATAGAATGATCTTTTAGCACGGTGTTGCTATACGTTACTTCGAGTGTTTGGTTAACAAATCCCGTCGGTGTCATTTACTTAACCAGTGAGAATCAAAATCAAAACCAAGCTGGGTTTATTTATTTCCTTTATAAAAAATAAATAAACCCAGGAGTCATATCGTAACTTGGTGAAGCGCGAATGTTGGGTGAGTTTAGTCCTGAGAAGGACTGTTTGTGGTTTCATTGACTCCGAGTCACCACAAACACGATCATGCTTCCCCAAGTTGTGATATGATATGTTTGTTGGGCTGTTAGGGTCTGTTGTGGCTGACCGAAGTATTACTGTGGTTTTGGTTTCAAGACACTTACTTGAAAATCGCTGTAACCATAGCCTGCGTAGCTGGCGGTTTCGTCGGTGAGCGCGCGTTCTCCTCGCCCAAGCGCTCCCCGAGGAAACCGCCAGCTACGCAGGCTACTATAACCACACAAACAGTAATGATACACTTTGCTTTAACAGCTAAATGGCACCATGGTAACGCAGTTTGCTCTGATTATGAAAACTACCCCTTTATAGCAATCGAACCTTCCTAAGTGGAGGTCCCTGTGACCTGATTCAAATACCCTCTTAAAAGAGCTGCCCAACCTGTTTGGCTACACTTGACCGCCGATAAATGAGGGTTCAAAAGCAGTGTCTGGCTTGGTTGGCTACTTATCAACAAGTTTGAACTGCTGTCAATAATGACGTAGTAAAAGTGGAAAAATAATGGATGTAAATACAAGTAACTTTAAAGGCAATTGCATAACAAAAGTCTATTTTTGGCCTCCTCATGTTATTCTCTCTCATGGTAGCTTCGATTACAATGAAGCCAGTGTCGAACGAAATATCTTCGGCCTGTTGGAGCTAGACTGTCTAACCACAAGGGTGGTAAGAACACAGTTCATGTAATCTGCCCAGGACTCGGATTGTAACTCCCGCATTGACAGCAAATCATCAATCATCTTAGATATTGCTTGAGATGGGGACTGGAACAAGAAGCAGACTATAAGGTACAGCCCGCATTCTCACTGTCCAAGAGAAGTGTGGTTTCCGTTGGCTATAGTGCCATAACAGAGATATATAGTACACTGTATAATACCCAAAATGACCAGCTTTGTTAATAGCTGACAGACGTCTTAAAATGGCGGTTATTATCCAAGGGCTTTTCAGATGAAAAAAAGGAAAACTAATAATTGCTTTATAGTGGTGAACTAAGCTTTCATGCGTGCTTTCTTAGTCTAGCAAAATTTTCGCGCAGTTAAACCCGAACAAATGACCTAGTGGTAAGTCCAAGGGATGAATGACATGAGACTAAATCTCTGCCTGGGCGGAAAGCTCGAAGTTCAAGTAGAGCTTAAATTACCTCCACGTTTCGCCTTTTTGGCGATTGTCGTTGCTATGAGAAATCATCTTTCCGGACTGCTATGAAGCGTGGCAATCTGTGCTTCTTGCTTGCAAGGATTGCAGGTGGGCATCGAATGGGTTGTCCACGTGTATTGATGGGAATTGTCTTTTCAAAATGTCTAGTTCTCGTTGCATCTTGTCGGCTTAGATTACGGCTAAGACGAAGATTTCTATGGAACAGCTGTGAATTGAGAAGGGCCACTGGGACTGTGGACTACTCGGGCTCGAACGTGGCTCATAGTCGTACCTAAGTGCGCAAGTCACATCTAGTTTGCTTGCCGACGCGCCTTACTCAAATAAATTCGTTGAGAGCTGTACCGTAATTTTCCTTTTGATAGAAGTGATGGTTTACGTGAGTGAGAAAATGGATCACTTCGAGACAGGTTCAAAACGTCCCTTGACCCTTTTTTTTCCCACCGAATGCATCGCGTCGGTTGGCATTAAATTACCTCGGCTTATTAACCAAATTCCTTTAACACTGACAGATTAAATCCCTAATCTAACGCATAACAATCCTTAAGCTTGTACTCTCTCAGGATCGAGGAAAAAAAGCACATTGAAACAAATAACTCTCTGCTGGGTCCTATTGATTGCTTGTTCAAGAAATACACTCAGGTTATAACCTCCAGATAGCAATTGCTGTTATGTAATCGTCTGCGACCCCAAACGCTGATTTTTGGACTAATAATACTTTGGCGATTATACATGGTTATTACAAACAATGGGCCGTCGCGGTTTGTGCCCTCCTTCAGTCTATTGTTTCTCGTCCTTAATTGCCTTTCAAATACAAACTTTGAGTTTTAAGCTGCTCGGTTTCATCTCATGGTCACGGTTACGCTGTGGGTCTCTTTTCGCGCAATTAAGTTCAACGTATTCAGTTTGTTCGCGTCGGGCGGACTTGGCTTTGAACGAAATCGGATCACGTTTATCGAAAAAAGGCGGTCATTACTGGGTTACTGAGAACGTTCAAGATAACGTTAAAAATAGCGGCCGATTGGAACAGATTTGTTTTTACTGATTTGCAAGTCACTAAATCCATTCTCTTCCATTCGCCGATGATGAAACTTATGCCGTCTTTTGCGGGTCCATTTTACGTACGGAAGGTAAGATTGTAAATACACATAGTCGTACACAATGTTTAGAGCACTTGACAACAGTTATTATTTCTCGGTAACTGTGAATAAAAACTAAACAAAAGTTGTCAAATACTCAGGTTTACAAGCTCATATAAATAGTACGCTGGATTCTCGTCAAGTCTTCCAATTCGCAAACTTCTCGTTCATTTGGTACACTCGTAGTAAGATAAACAATTTAGTGGCTTTAGTATGACGATATTCTCAGTTCTTTAATGGCATGGTTAGAGATTGCCTTAGATTGTAGTGCTATACTGAGATTAAGACGAAACTATTCTACCTGGTTAAACAATTTATTCAGAAACATTTCAAAACAGTTTGCATGACTCAGATTTTTAAAACTCCAGTGATCCCTTTACAGGGCAATTAATCACTGCTTCTCTTGCGAGACTGACGACCTCCTATTCCAGTAGATGCTTTGTTCAAATGCTGTATTTGCAAAGTTCTCAAGTAAAGATTTTAATTTACCACTGTTATTGTCTCTCGAACCGACAAAGAGACATGAATAAAACATCCGGTATGACTTGGTTAATTACTTCGAACTTTTCTTTCGCAACTTCGTGACGAATACCGCAAAATGCTCAGGATAATCAACAAGACAATTAACAACTCATTTCGTGTATTGATCTAGAAGCCCAAACACAATTACGTTCTTATACGAATTTAAAAAAATGTTTCAGACACAGACTGATAATGATGACCCTGGCATTACGTGATGATTATCAGTAACATGGAAATACCTTCCCAAGAAATGCTTTGTTGCGGCAAAATTACACTAATGTCGCAAATTTTCAGCTTCATCTTCTCAAGGTACGCTGTAATGTTTCACCAGCTCAAACTTTAATCTCCTTAAATTCTAAACGGAGATATCAAAGAAATATGCCTAATGATTTGACAGTTGCAGCATAGACTGCGTCCGTACTTGACATTTGATAGTTTTGCCATGTGTTTGTTAACAGGGATCTGTCCATGGCTTAGTAGCAGTCGGTAAACTATTAATATAACTGGGGCCGGCTGTAAGTCGAACAGGATTGTGCATCTCCCGACCCTGCGCTGTTATCTGAATTGCTGCCTAATAGAGGGAGGGAAAAATAAATGCTGACAAATGGTGGGAATCACGAACGTTTTACTTCCAACCTTTCTCCTTACATCCTTTCCCGCTTGGTTTCGTCCGCCGACCGTTCGTTCGACCGTTAAACTTCTAGCACGCTACAACTTCCATATGCTGTATCAGTCTTTAATCAGCATTCTTTAGCCGGTGAAAAGTAACCCTGTGTATCTTTCTCATTGCACAGGACAGTCATGCCAGGCTCTTCCAAAAATGAGAATTCAAATATGTTCAGAGTCAGTCAAATTTAGGGACGTTCTTTGTTCGTGATTAATATCTTTTTCCAAGGGCGTTTTTTCACACTGGTGTGTATCATACAGTTATTCTGTTTGAACGGGTCTTTCGCTGGCACTCGTTCAGTGTTCATTTGTTTGTTGGTTGGTTGGGATTTGACCCGATTGTTAATCCCCCTTCACGACCGTACATTATGTTTAATGAGACGTGACTTGAGAAAAAAAAATGTTTTAAAAGTCAATCCACCAATAAGGTGGATAACCTAAATTGAGGATTTCATAGATTCAGGTTGATTCGTACGCGCTAGTATCGGCATACAGTTCAAGCATACCGCCATTTGTAACAGACTGGAATCGATAGTGCCGCGAGAGCGACGTGGGATTGTTTGGGGAGTAGGAGAGGGGGTACGTTAAGTTAAACGAACACGACGGAATATTTTGATCTTTTCCTAATCTGTAAAATGATAGATCAGAGAAGTTTCTGAAATTATTACACAAAGGCGACACATCAGCTTACATGCTTCGCATATTTTACGTAAGTCTCCACCCACCTCACCCCCCTCCCCTCCCGTCAAACAATCCCACCATAGTTGCTTGAGTGGCTACTCAATCTTAGACCGTCTCTATTTTCCTGAGTTAGCTATTGGACTACAACTACACTGCCAAATTCCCGCTGGTACTGTTTTCGTTGCGTTATGCACGTATAAATGACAGACAGTAGTTTTATGGACACAAGATACATGGTTTCTAAAAAATAAGTTCCTCTTATCAATTCTTTAAAACAAGATGACAATATATATCTAGCGCAGTCCGAGAAGCAAACTATAGGGTAAAATTGTTATCATTAATATTAAAGGTTAAGGTAGATAACCGGTTGTTGCAGTCTTAAGCAGTGCCGAGGTTTAAGTTCCTTTACTAACAATATCTCTTTAATTTCCTTCACAGCTGTAACAATTAAGACGTTCTACACCAGTGCACTGAAAAGAATGAACGATCTGTCAGCTCCATCAGACAATCGCTCTCAGTCAGAAAAGATCACAGAAGCATTCTTCCTTGGGGTTCTCCTTGTGATCGCTTTCCTAATGAACGCTACAATATGCTGCGCCATGCTAAATCCGTACCGTCTAAAGAGCCCTGCAAATTTGTTCCCATTTTCTTTAGCAGTGGCGAGTTTAAGTTTGACGCTTTTATACACTCCCTTTACCATGGCGTCAGTGATTATGGACCGATGGCCACTCAATAATAAATGGTGTCAAACTTCTGGCATGCTGATAAATATGTTGTCTATGGCGTCCAACTTCTCCATTGTCACCATAGCGTTTCATCGTTACTACCTCATTGTTAAGCCTCTTTCCGTCACTATAAGCATTAGCCGAGCAAGGAGCATGGTGGCATTTGTGTGGTTCACATCTTTTGTCACCGCAATCCCACCTGTTTTTGGGTGGAGCTCTTACAGATACATTCCTGGAAAAGCGTCCTGTGCTGTTGATTGGGAAGATGGCGGACCAAGCTTGGTATATTCCTTTTATCTCGTGACAGTAAGCTTTCTTGTGCCATTTGGAATTCTCATATATATTTATCGAAGCATTTATCTCAAAACGAAGCGCCAGCGTATTATAACAGACTACAATACCCTCCAAGGCTTCAACAGTGAATATATTTCGGAGAATCCGTCCCGGAATCCACAAACCATCCCTCAAAAGCTGATAAACTGGTTCAAGCCAAGGAGGAGAAAAAGCTCGCAATACAGTCTTTCGTCACCTTCATCTTCTGGCAGAGGAAACCTCTATTCGCCAGCAACATCGACATCCTTTTCCTTCGAGCCATCTGCCACCACGGAAAAAGACAGGGAAATAAAAAGAAGGAGAGAAACCATAAAGCAGACTTTAAAGCGACAAAGCTCTGTGTATGAACAGAAGACTGTTCAGAGCGCCTTGATTTTGCTCATATCATTCCTGGTGAACTTATCACCTTACTATATCGTTGGGTTATGGTCGGGTTTCTCCCAACGAACCCCACCTAAGGTACTAGACTTCATTGTCACGCTGGTGTTTGTTTGCATGACGGCTGTCAACCCAGTCTTATACGGGTTTTGGAATCGCCAAATAAGGAGAGTGGTGTGGAAGTCCGCCATTGGTCAGTTAACTAGTCAAGTTTGTAAGTGCTGCAACGTGGACTTGAATATACGGGGCTTCTACTCAGTCAGTGGAAGAGAACGGACAAATGACGGGCTTGAATCGGACCGATGACATGTCCGTCACTGTTTGGTTGCAGCTCGAAACAAGTATTTGGTTATGTTTTTGCCACTGAGAAGATTTCAGTTCAATTCGTAACCATTGCTGATACGTGATGTGACCATAACAGGAAGAAAAAACCCACAACTGTTCACACTGTTCAATATCAAGACAGTTTAGATACTTTACGATCACCATGATGTTGAAAGTTTCTTATCGATTTCCTGAAGTTCGCATTGACAGAAACGTTTTAAAGTCAGAAGCGCGCAAATTCACACATTTCCTCAAAGTAACATTTCGATTATCTATGTAAGCAATATAATTGCTTCCTTCTGTAGTACTAATAAAATACTTACAAACCACTTCCACAAAAAAATACAAAATCTCACACTTTTTAAAGACCACAATTTGTTTCAGTAATCAAAGAATCAGTTATTTTACGTTCAAGGTTTTATCTTTCGCTGCAACATATAACAATCAGCTATTTTAGCGGGGCGTTTTGCACAGGTTCGTAACGTTAATTAAAATGCATGGGTGCTAAATGAAACATGCTGCTAATAAACAGATCTGCCCTTTTAGTTTAGCAACCCGAAGCGTGGGGTGGCAGCTAGAGAGCTCCCTTTGCGCATGTCTAATGATCATCCCCTGGTCATTTAGATTACTGAGATGCATCGATCGTGAGTTCAAACAATACCCCTGGCCCTGACAACAAAAGAAGCTACAGGTCATATAGGGACCAATGAAATCAGAGGTCTGGAAGAGGTATAGGATTACTCATCGTGAGGTTCGAAAGCAGAAATTAAGACCTGGGGGAATAATGACGTTACTCATATTGCATCAAAATATCGGCTGCACTGTTGCAAGAAGAGCATCGTCATGGTATCAACCACAGTCATTGCACATTGATCCGTGAAAGCAAACTGTATGTGTTGCCGACACACAAGAAAAATCAGATCTTAAAGGAGCTACGTCACGGTCTTTGGATTTTGAAAAGGTTTAGCCTCAATTTTTCAAAAAGGTCATTTGTAATCCGTTTCAATCTTTTCCATCCTTTACCATCCTCGCCATATTTGCATTTATCCTTGTCTCTTTGGGGCTTATCTTCCCTGAAAAATTGTTATTTCACTGTTTAATTCCCATTAGTTAAATTCAGTTTGATGTCTGTAATAATGACCCAAAATATCCTAACTGAGCTCCTTTAAGGCGAAGTCAACTAGCAAATGGGCCCAAACCCCAAGTTAATGTGAACAGAGATGGATTTAAGGCACATTGGACCCCTTTATATGTACTTTAGCCGGTTCAGTATCTTTATTGCACGAGTGTATCTTACCCAAAATACCCGCCACCACCCTCCCCACCCCTACCTCTTGCAATGAATGCAACGCTCTGACATTGTGTACTATACTTGTTAAAGTGTCTATATCGTCTTCTATTTTTTTTGTGGTTCTGGTATATACATAAGGAGTAGATAGCTGTTCAAATTTTTTTTCGAATTCCGCCGTGATTTTGCCCTGAAATCGTCGTTCAAATTTCCAGCTTGAGCCACGCCCATCAAACTTGACCGAGCTAGTAAGGGGCGTGGGTCTATTCCTGATCTGACGTCACAAACTGATTTGCAGCTCATTAAGTCTTTGTAAACATGCATGCAAAGCAGTTTGTGACGTCAGATCAGGAATATACCCATGCCCCTTACTAGCTCGGTCAAGTTTAATGAGCGTGGCTCAAGCGGGAAATTTGAACGACGATTTCAGGGCAAAAACACGGCGGAATTTGAAAAAACCTTTTTGAACACTATCTACTCCTTATGTACATATCAGAAGCACCAAAAACCAGAAGACGATATAGACACTTTAAGTGATACGTTTGTTTTATGAAATCTTTTTTCAGGCGAGCCACCTCTCATTACAAAGCTTAATTCAGTCGAACCTCCTGTCGCTTACGAGGGGTCAGACCGGATGGGGTCTGCATTTAGCATTAACATGTATTGTAGCGCGGCTATAGCAGAGATTTATCCCCGATCCTTACTCTGATTAGTTTCAGGAGTCAACATGGCGTCGATAACTTCGCTGAAATCAAAGATCAAAAGCCTTAGATATAACTTTGACCAAAAATATAACTCATTGCATTTACAACCCATTTTCGACTTAAGAAGGTTTAGGCTTTTGACTTATTCACAGCATTTGAGGCATTTTATTTGGTCGTCATTTTTACGACCACAAATTTAATTGTTAGAGTCAAGCACGTGTCCTCAAGATAATTTGTTTTCTTATGACCAATTCAACCTGTTTGGTTTCGCTTTCGTGCAGTATAAAGCGTATGTGGGTTACACGAGCAGTCGTACTCCTCTCCTCAGATCACTAGCGCTAGCTAGCGTAAAATTAGAGAAGAATACGATGAGGGAATCGGAGGGATTGGGAACTTCGCGTATCTCGTGGCCCTCGCCGCGCGCTAGATCCAACGGTGCGCTACAGAAGTAGGAGAAGATGGGGAATGCAGTCTAATGAGGGTGGTATACGGGAAAACATCGGGTCTATCACTTTTAATTAAACGTCTCCTATGTTGGTCGACGGCTAATTTTCTCTCCCCTGCAGACTGGTAGGATTAAGTGACAAATGCTCACTCACCGGATCAATAGAAAATTTCAAACCGTCGCGACCGCCACTTACGAGTCGTTACGAGAGGTAGTCACTCAGTACCTAGCATGGCACAAGAGGTGACTTTTGAACCTAGACATGTATATTTTATTTTTCAAGTGGAATTTTCAATGATTTAGTCAAAGTTGTTACATTCGGTTGCATTTCGCAGAGTTGATGGGTGACTGACTCATCCTGAACAAACAGCCCACTTTAGAGGTATCGAGTTAGTGGAGTTAGAATTTTATGGTTTTGGACGGTGTTTGGCATAGATTAGTCTGAGGCGTCTTAAAATGTTTGAATTGAAAATCTATCAACCTAACTGGCTATCAGTCTTTGTTGCCCCCTTGATTGACGCAGCCTGTCCGGCGTACCCAGAGTTTTCAGTACTGTGCGTGGAAAGGTAAAGCGTTGACTGCAGTTTGCTGTCTCTTGGAGAATTTAGGTATTTCGAAGGGATACTCACACCGTTGCCGTACACCGCTTATGACTTGTAATTTTATTTTCGTTTGACTTTCTCCAAAAAAATCTTATTTGCCATTCACCGTGTTTTTGGTTGTATTATTTTTGTGCACTGGAGACAAAAACTGGTCTCTGTACATAATTTTCCATCCCAGATGCAACATAAGACTATTTTATTCTTTTACCTACAATGTGCAGCAATGAAAAAAAAAAAGAAGGACTGTCGCCCGAACTCCGGGGAAGTTGTGAACTCCGAGTGAATTTAGCACAATAAGTCACCCCAATATGCAATCAATTTAACCCGAATTAATATCTTATAATGTTGGTTATGAAAGCCGGTCATATAAAATGATCAGCTTTAATGAGGGTCTGGATGGGGGATGCAAATGTCAGTTGTCAGTTAAAATCTCGTCCATTTGTCAGTTGTCAGTTAAATTTTGAGGCATTTGTCAGTTGTCAGTTAAGTAACTGTTAATAATTAATTGAAGACCTGAAAACATTCGTGATTGGCCCATTTTAGAAAAAAATACATATAATTAAAGTCAGAACCCTTATTTTCTTAAATTTCTTTGATTTCTACTGTTTCATCATCATACATAAAAAGCATCTCAATTTCTTGCAAGGAACTGCATGAGTTGTCTCACATGTTGAGGTGCCAGCCGTTATCTTCGGCCTCTCTCTCTAATTCCACTTCAGTGTAATCTGCAGATTGGTCAGTGTAAACTGCTGGCGGTAGGGCCCGCCCCTGCCTTGTCCTTTGTGGTTTTACCTCGGACAATTCTTTGTCTTACAGGATGATATTTCTCAATGAATTCTTTCATAGCCGTTTCAGTCTCAGCACTGATCTCCGCAGACGGAAGAGGTGGTATGAACTCTATGCTAGCAAAATCCATGCTGGTCTGTGGGACTGGATAATATGAGTTTTCGTGGGTAAAACGCTTTGCCCCCCAGTTTGTTACTCTCTTCAAAGACTGGAAATGGTTCCAAAATCTTTAGACTCGGCAAGGCAGTAATAAAAGTCTCATGCTTAACACTGCGTGAAGATTCTCGCTGTGGTTTCTTTTGTGATATGCCTTTGTTTCACTTCAGCATCTTAAAGAGACACCTGTGTTTTCTTTCTGCTTTGAGCTTGGATGCCAATGCAAAACTGTGATAGAGAAGTCCCAGTACTCTCAAGACTGACACAGTACCACTCTGAGTCTAGAAACTATAACTTGATAGTGCCTGCAGCAACATCCGATACAACAAGTGTCTTATCCTGGAATGAACAAACCCCGCGAACCGGCTCACTGAAATGAACATGTTTGATCAGTTCCGTCACTTGTTCCCTCTTCTCCAGAACCGACCAAAGTCTTAACTCATGGTTTTCTCTATACGGGATAAAAAAAACTTGACCTTTCGAGCTCCTAAGTCAATGAAAACAATTCCGTTTTCAAAGCCACAGAGCATCTTGATTTCATTACACGTTTCCGAGTTGTTTTTTTAAAACAAGTCAACTTTCAAGGATGAGAAGCTGCATACGTACAGACCACCAGCAACACCAACTGAACAGCTAAGAAGTAAGCCTGCGGCCTTAGAACACCAACAGAACCCGGGCAGTTGAAATGCCATTTGGGTAGTTCACAAGTGGCAATCAGCCCCACTGTAGTCTAATGTCACTTGGATGCTACATCTTTGAGCATCATTTGCACACAACAATCTATTGCACTGCTGTACTGAACAATCAAGTGGTAAACGGTGAGTTAACTGTGATAACTGCCAAGGCCATCGTTAGTTGCCAGTTCTTTCAAGCCTAGAAATGCTACCAGATACTTCTTCAAAGACTCTACCATGTACATACCCTTATCAGTTTATGTTGCATCGGAATCAAGACGATAGAAGCCAACGAAAGCTTTAATAACGCCACCAGCAGCCATTTCGTTTCACTTCCAGGACCGTTATAGATTTATGACCTTTTGGCCTGAAACGCGTGGCCTTCAATTGAAGAACACGTTTACAGATATCTCAGGGTCAAACGTCTCAAATTTTACACGGTTAATTTTTAACAGACTTATTAGAAACTCAGCGTTATAGTTCCGATCTAAACATGATCCTAAACGAATGAATACTAAAGGAAAAAGGGTTAACGCGATATTTTTTTAACCAAAAAAGGCTATCAAAAATGAATTTCAAACCAACATCAATGCCAAAAGCCTTTTGTCAGTTGTCAGTAAAACCGACTTTAAATGTCAGTTGTCAGTTAAATTTTCGGCTATTTGTCCGTTGTCAGTTGTTTTTTTGGCCATTTGTCAGTTGTCAGTTAACCCCATCCAGACCCTCTTTAATGGAAAGGGTTTTTGAGAGGAGCGGCAAGTGGTGTCTTTTCTATTAGTGAATAACAAGAGGCTACAATTAGCCTAAACCCGGGCTTGCAAAAAACAGTATTGTATCCCTAACTGTCTTTCTTACATCGGACGCATTGTGTTTAGCTTGTGTTGGAGTCTATTTCTTTAGACCCCTATCAACATATATTCCTCTAAAATACAGCTCAACCATTGAGAACAATAATTATAACACTTGTAAAAAATATTTCTAAAAGAACAAGAAAAAGAGAAACAGAAAAAATAAAGCCCGTGATATATATCACTAACAGACATCGAACCCGGTTTAGCTGCGTCGCAGGCAGGAACAATGACCTTTAGGCCACAGAGGTTTATCATTATGCAGGGGTGATAAAAATAGTGTATTGATTCCAAAAAAAAACTAAGTACACTTGTTTTCGCTTCGATGGATAATTGTTTGAGAAAGGAAACGCTTATCGAACGATGTAGGATTTTTTCGCATAAATGTGAATGGAGTCTCGGTGAAATGTGAGTAGAAAATTAATTAGCAGAGTGAAACTGTTTACAAATACGTCAATCCAGGGTCATTTGAAACACAAGAAAGGAACGTTTCTGGACAGTTTCAAGGGACGCTAGTACATTTGTAAAAACTAATCGCTTATCATTCAAAAATTAAAGTCCAGAAATTAAAATAGTAAATTAACTACCTGTCAAAGTCTCAGGGGTGTATGATATCCCGTACTTGAGTTATTCAACAAAATGTACATCTCAATGGAGCGGATACGGGGAACACGGCAGTCCATCTGGAGTTAAATTTTGGTCATGTTAAAAGCTTTCTTCTCGCTGTTGAACTTGCAAACATTCGTGTAGACACTTCTCTTAACATATTAGTTGTTCAGACTTCAAAGACACAAGGTGAATCGACGCTTTCCGATACGTGACAACAAGTATCATTCTTGCTGTTGATATGAGATTTATACTTCCGAATCACTCGGCCGTGAAAGGTCAAACTCCCTTTGTCTGTATGTCTCTAATTTTTGGCGCTCCCCTCGCGTCGCGTCTCCTCGCAACTTCGCGCGCGTACGTGCCCCCACAATCCGTCGCCAAAATTAGAGACTACTCGCTGTCTACTAAAGCAGACACGGGGAAACACGGCAGTCCATCTGCCGTTAAGTTTACTCATGTTAAAAACTTTCTTCTCGCCGTTGAACTTCCAAACATTCGCATAGACACTTCTCTTAACATATTGTTTGTTCAGACTTCAAAAGCCACAACATGAATCGACATTTTCCCATACGTGACAACACGCATCACTGTTGTTAAAAATAGTTAGCGCTTGCGCAGAAACGCCGGAAGTGCCATTTGTGGATGATACTCGACGACGAAAAAGAATTCGAGAACCGTCGGTAGTTCTAGACCCGGGCGCCGCGCGAGACGCGCGCAGCCCGGGTAATAAGTGAAATAAATGGACTACGAAGCTAGAACCAGATCAAAAAATGTTGACACACTCCCATTAAAAATCACACTATTTTCCTAAAACTCTCCCTTGCCAGTTACTGCACGACAGGCAAGACTCCCCACTAGTTGTACAGTTGTCAAGAGCGGTCCATCACATTCTATCGTCACTGTTATTACGGCAAATTGCTGAGGAAGTACTAGACAAGTGAAATGTAGACATAGGAGGCTGCAGGCGCGGATCCAGGATTTTGAAATGGGGGGTGAATATTCTCCACCTCAATCAGAGAAATCAGAGAAATCAAATATTATTTCAATATTTGAGGGATAAGAAAAAAAAAGAAAGAAAGAAGGGGGGCTCAGAAAAAAAAAAGGGGGGGGGGGGGTGCAAATTCACCCATTTCACCTCCCCTGGATCCGCGCCTGGGCTGTGACCCATAGACACACCAAGGCTGTGAGAACGCGTTTTGAAGTAACAAGGTCTTGATAATCGCAGGTGCAAAAAAATAGCCAGAAGTCTATCGACAGCTATGGTGCAAATGTTTAGGTACGATACAGAGGCGAGGAAAAATGAGAAGAAGTGAAAAACAGTTCTACGATAGACTGCGAGCAGTCAGTTTTTGTTACTGAATTCATACGCGCGGAAACGAAAGTTTATATTATGCATATGTTGGGGTTCCTTGACGCTCAGTTCTTAGTTTCCGCCACTTCTGAATACAGATCAGGCTTGTACGTACAACCAAGCCTGAATTTTTTCAAGCTTTATTTCATTACTGCTTAAGGGGGGACTTAACTTAACCTAAACACCGTTTTTGCGTCGCTTGACATGGATTTGACGTCAATCAGTCTCGTTCTCGTTTCAGTCAAGCAATCCAAAATCCCTGTGCTCATCCCACGAAGCTGTATTGTGGGATATTTTGTGAATTTTTTGGTGATTTTTGGGCATATTTGGGAAGAGATAATTTTTCTCAAAGGATTTGTTAAATTTAGGGAAATAGGGAATATTGAAGATTTAATGAAGGTTTAAAATTGGAATTTGAAGTGGAAAATTAGTAGATGGACACCAAAACAGTTCCCCAGCAACCTTCAGTGCCCTTGTGGGGTGTCAACTGTCTGGTGGTGTTTCAAAACATTAATTTTTGTACATTTTAATCCCTTCTTTAAACTCCTTAAAATTTCACTCCAATTCACCTTAAGTCGCACCTAAGTAGGCAGTGTTCATAACTGCGATGATCATTCATATATCCATTCTTGAATCCGCAGTTCAATTATATAATTTTCATATATTCATTCTCCGTTCTGAATATCTTGCGCCGTTAATCCCAGAAGGGCCTTAATATTTTAAAATACAACAAACTAACATATATAATTGAAAAAAGGCACTAAGGTGAAAACTAAGTGGGAATTATTCGTACTGAAGGCAATGCTTCCCTGTAAAAGCCGAATAAAGCTGTTGCCTCAAATCTCTCATCAGACTTTATTACTTTGTCATTTTAAATACGTTTTATAGAACATAGAACGAGGCGTCCTTTTCCGACTTAGGCATCAATCAATTATTAGGAAAGCAATTAAGCGATACAATTTCTTTCCTCGAGTGTTAGAGACGCGCTGAAATTACTGAAAAAACAGTTCCCACACAAAATAACAAATAAAACATTACACAGTATATAAGCTAACAGACCGGCCTAAAAGTTACCGGGCTCGTCTCGTTGCATTTAAGGAACCACCAAGTGGGGCTTGGGCGAGTTGTACGCTTTGGCTCCTCACTCTACTGCCCCTCCTTCCAGGGGACAGTGACCGGTTTAATGAGGTCAGTGGAGGTGCCAGTTGGTTTTGTTTAGGCTTGGGTGCTAGTGAGGCTCTCTTGCCCCTTGCTCCATCACTGTATAGCTTGCTTGGGGACTCTCGCGATGCAGAGCGGACTTTCTCAGGTTTTGGCGGTGGTGGATTGAGTCGTTCTGAAAGCAAAGTAGAATTAATGAAGCAAGAAAGGAAAAAGTAAGACAGACAATAGACAGAATGATTGATAATACAGAAAAACAGACATATAGGGAATCACGATCTACAAACAAATCTCTAGTCAGTCGCGGAGACAGTTAGACATACCACGCATACAGACATACAAAAAGACAGACAGACAGGCAGGCAGACAGACACACAAACAGACAGACATATATCGAACTTTCGCATAACATCGGTCAGCTCTGTATCCATTGCTGAATTGAGAGAACAATCAATGGTAATAAGTCCCTGGTTAGCGGTTACCAGTCTAACTTTTTAAGTTTGTGTTATTGATGACTGAGTTAAGATTGATATAGTTCCACTACCAAGGAAAGCCTTGTTGGATTCCATTCCTTCCAGCAAAGGAACAAAGGTCATATTATCTCCATCAGTCTCTGTAAAGTAGAGGAAAAAAATAATTAATTAAATGAATTGATTTAGACTGGATAGAGATTGTTTCCGATTCTCAGGTAGAAAGAGAAGGGTGTACTCTTCGTTAAGTCAATCTCACTGGAATAAATGGCAAAGTTAGCCTGTGTTTATTACAAGATTTTAATTCCAATGGCAAACATTTTCTTCGCCTTAAATTAATACCCCGGCACTTGCGGTCACTGTATGCATTTCTGGGGTTCTTCTGGGCAGACATACATTTATAATAAACTACTGATTAAAAAACCTTTTTCCACGTTGAAATCGAAAAATGTATATACTATTTATGAACGAGTGACATATTTTATGCCTCCGTAGTTTTATTTTGGTTTAGGTTGTTAAATTTATATTTTTCAGGGAGAATAGAATTCAACGTGTACGATGAAATATGGAGTCTCTTACTTTCTCCTTTGACAAGAATAAGAATCTCCCTTTCATTCAGATATTTGGTGCCGTACTCAAGGGGATGGCGCTGTAGATGTTTCAGTAGGCCACTTTCATCAGAAAGGTCGATAAAATCTGTATCGCAAAGAAAAAAGTTTCAGCCAGCTAAACCTTAGGGTGTTTTCTTGGAGATATTCAATGCTTTAATCATAAGTTTCATTTTCGATCAACGTAGGCTTTGTGTTCAAACAAAGGTCATGGGCCAAAAATCAGTTTTCAATCGAGTGTCGAAAGCAATTTCGTTTAGTTTGTCTTGCTTTGCTACGTTCTGGGATTGTACAAAAAAAAAAAAAAAACGGGATCCGCTGTTCTTTCATCTCCACCAGTTGGAGGAAACATCAAAACCAATCTTGACCAGCTCACCAGCACCGCTTAAACTTAATTGCTTCGAATTCTGATTGGTTGATTGCGTTGTCTTTTGTGATTGGCCAGTGCAGTTTGACAACGTCCAGAGGGTTGAAAATTCTCCTTATCTTATCCTATGATGATTCCAATAACCCGCCACTGATCAGGTTACTTGGAGTAGAATACAATGATTATATGTTTGTCTATCACTCTACCAGTACGTAGTTTTTCTTCTTTCCCAGGATAAGGTCAGATAAGGGTTCTTGTCCTCGTTTTCTTTTTTTATAGCAACTTTGATTCGATTTGGTCTCCCTCTTACGTGCGAAATAGGCAAGATCCTTTCATGGCTAACCCTTTTAAAGTTGCTTTTTATTATCACTTCGACCGAGTAATCTATATTATCATTTTATAATATCTTGTAAAAAAGGGGGTCGTTCTTTGTAAGAGTTTGGTATTTAAACTCTCCAGTAACTTTGAAAAAGTGTTATCGACTTCAGTAGTATTTTAAAGGTCTTCAAGTTCCTTGCAGTATACACCGGTCTCAGATACCTTAAAGGTCAAATGAACCAAAATTTCGAAACCTTTTCTTCGTGTCATTTCAAAGTGAACAAACACTAAAACGGACTACTTGAATACAAAATCATGTAGAAATTGTCCTATCTGAGCTTTTAAGAGAGCAAAACAACAGGGAGTACGGAAATATCCGAAGAACAAACGAAAACGTTTCTGAAATGGCCGCGCGCTTGACATGGAAGGAATGGAAACAAGCACGTGTTGTTGTGACGTCACTGTTGGCGAGTAGTTGAGGAGCTCGATCAATGCTGTAAGTATTCTTTGCGATCTGTCGTAAAGTTCTTTGTTTTAACCTTTCGTTCTGTCTTCGAAAAAGGCCGAGGAAGTCGAGCATGTGGTTTTTAACGTAGAGCCGTACTAGTATAAACCAATTAATGGCAACGGAATCGTATGCTGGAACCTCCGATGACTCGTCCGAGTGCAAAGAATACGATGTAAACAAGGACCGAATCGGTCAAGTGGATTGGTGAGCGTTTGTTTACTCAATATACTGTAAGAGGTCGCCTTAGAATGGTCAATAAATACGTTGGAATCGCCTTTGAAGCATTTGTTTTGTTCTCTGTGGTGTTTAATTGTATTTTTGATGTATACTGTGAAACCATACTTCCATGCAATGCTATACCTCACAATTAACTTAATGTGATCTGGTAAGCTGAAGCCATAAAGGCACTAAGGCCACATGGTAGCGGGCATTACCCCTTAAATCCAGCCACATCCCACAAGCTTTACGTTTTCACTGCTTGTTTTATGGATATGTGGGTACTTGAGCCTGAGCATTAGCTATGCCATGCTGATGAGGCCTAACAAGGCCGAAACAGCTGTCCATGGCTGCTAATGCTTGGGCTCAATCTTTGCTTTGGTAGATTTAAGGGGTAATGCCCGCTACCATGTGGCCTTAGTGCCTTTAGAGTGGCTTCAGCTTACCAAATCACATTAAGTGGTGAGGTATATCCTTGTCACTCCAGCCACATCCCACAAGCTTTACGTTTCCATGCAATGCTGTTGTTTTGATCCGCGTTTCTCCTTTATTAATATTCACCATACTATGAAAAGGTCGCCGTAGAATTACAACTGCATGCAGTTCGCTTTCATTTCACGCATTTTATCTGCTCCCTGTGTTTTTTTTGTACATTTTCACTGTTTATTGTTATGCAATACGATAATTTCCATGCAGCTATTTTTGTGAGTCCGATTTCATTCCGATGACACTGCGTGAACAATCCCAAAGGCTAGAGCACATGTACAGTCATTGTAACAGGGGTATCCGTGTAATTGACAAAATGCCAGTAAATTAAGTCTTATATGCTTTTTTACTGAAATGTTTACTTTTCTTTACAATCTTGACTTGAGCTTAAAATGCGGGTGCATTTGTGGAAAGTGTCTGCTGTCGTGAAATCTCAGCAATGAAGTCAACTGATAAGATACCACATTCCATGTCCTGTATAACTGAGAATGAGAATTTTACTGCTGTGTGCACAAATGCAGCTGTTATTTAGATAACTTATAACCAGCCACTAAATGAGTATGTATATGTATGCTTGTAAACATTGTCATATTTTTTGTAAGCCCATCACCACTGGCATAAGTATGTGTGTCTGGGAAAAGTTTCTGATTTTAGGTAATGCATGAATTATGTGGGATTGTTGTAAGGAGGTCACCTACAGTTGGTTTATGTCAGTAGCAAAATGGCAAGGGAAAGAGCATAGTCATAATGTGGTCTAGAAATGAGCAAGCTTGTGAATGGGTGGGCTGCACACTGAGGCTAAACATCTGATCTCATGGCTATTACCAACCTCCCTGAACGTTTTCCATTTGGTATATATTCTTTTATTATACCTTTATGTATCATTTCACTACTTGCAATAACTTGCATGATGTACATTTAACATAATTCATTGTCCCATAAACTCCATCCAATCTAGATGTGGTTACTTGTACCATTTGTACAGATACATATATTTATCATACCACCAAAACTGCTGCCAAAACAAATCAAGTATTCCTTTAGGATAAAAACACTTAGATGATAAATTATTATGTCCTTTGACTGTAAAATGAAATATTATATACCTCCAGAGGGTATATAACTCATGCCACTAAGAATTTTATGAACCAAATCAGGATAAAGGTTGTGAAAATTTTGTCACCCAAGGTTTCAGAGTATGTTTTTCCTCTTTTCTGTCAGTACATACGGATATGTTGCCAAAAGGCAATATACCTATTGGATACATGAGAAGCTGTCATCTTGTTTGGTAAAAACAGAGAGAGGTTTCCACATGAAAATACCGTAGTTTTTCGGTTATAACGCGCACTCGGCTATAAAACGCACCCGCAACTCAGCAACATTTGGTAAAAAGACGCACCATAAACTGAAAGTAACTTTAGAAGGAAATACATGTGGAGCGAGAACGAAGTTGTAGTAAACAAGAACAAAAATCCGTGCACAAATATACAGCCAAAAAAGTAGAGGGAACACATTTTATCAAGTTTATTTACTTGCGACCTACGAAATAACCAAATGTTTGTAAACAAAGCAAGAACGTTGCATCCTGATTCGATTCAAGCGAAATTGTCACATGCGCGAACGAATAAAACTAAGGCCCCGTTTATATGGAGAAAAGTTGTCCCGGGTAAGAGGGTCACCCTCCCAGCCGAGTCAACTTTAGCGAGCGTTTATATGAGAAAAAATTGACCCTTTTGCCCGAGCCGGCAGCACTCGCGCATGCTCTGATTGTCTCACCTTGACCCGAGTTGACCCGGCTAGGCGAGCCAAAGTGTTTATATGGAGAAAAGTTGTCCCGGGTAAGAGGGTCACCCTTCCAGCCGAGTCAACTTTAGCGAGCGTTTATATGAGAAAAATTGACCCTTTTGCCCGAGCCAGCAGCACTCGCGCATGCTCTGATTGTCTCACCTTGACCCGAGTTGACCCGGCTAGGCGAGCCAAAGTGTTTATATGGAGAAAAGTTGGCTTGGCTAGGAGGGTGACCCTACCATCGAAAGAGGGTGACCCGGCTAGGAGGGTCACCCTTCTAGCCGAGCCAACTTTTTGTTTCTCATGTAAACGGTTCGCCAAGTTTTGTAAAGAAATGTAGGAAAAGTTGGCTCGTCCAGGGTAGCTCGGGTAGGCGGGTGATCCTTCTACCCGGGACAACTTTTCTCCATATAAACGGGGCCTAAAGCTGATTCACTTGATTATTCAATAGCGTAAATTGTCAAACACTAGCGACGGGAACGCTAGAGGTAACTGACCACAAATGTCAGTGCACAAAAATGGATGGATGGACGAGGGTTTGTTTAATTTCTTTAGAAAAAAAACAGTTTACATTTCTCGCAATGGAAGTGTTTGCGATGTTAGCACTATAACTTAAGTATCACATTACAGAGCACCTGCTTTTAAGCACGCCCGATATGCAAAAACGGCTTTGTTTTGAAAATACTCGCGATGTTCTTTTATCTCGCATTACCAGTTTTGAACAAGTTGAATTGAAGTTCTGCTTGCCGATATATCGTAAACTAAGGCGACAAAATTAATTTTCAAGTTGGAGCAATTGCCTAGCTTTCGGCTCATAAATCTGAGACAACTTGTTCCTGTGAGGTAAAACTCCCATCTAGGTTAGCATAGGAAGAGGACACACAGTTACTCCGCTTTCTGGGATATTATTATCCAACCACTAAGATCATCCTCCTCGAATGTAAACAAGCGCTTACTTTGCCGAAAGGATGCGAAGTGAAAGGCTCTGGCCAAATATATTTACGGCTACTGTACATACGTAAATTCGATTTGTACGCCGCTGATAAGGATGTCAATGGTTTGCACGGACGTCTAAGGCTATGTCTACACTATGCCGGATAGCATTTTATGCCGTTGTGAAAAATACTACGGCCTGGTGTGAACGGCAGTGGCCCAAAACCGCCGCTATCTTTCCACTAGAATCCAATTTTCAGAATTTTTGCTCCTCGTTGTTGATTTCCGTTTCGGTTCGATTCTTTGTTCACACTACTCCAGAAAGTGGCACGAAAACCTATCCGATATGTGACGATTCACTTTCAAGACCGCAGCGGCCCAGCATCGCTCCGACGCAAAAATCGTGCCGAAATCATCGTTTTGAATGTGAACAAAAGCCCTATCCGATATGGTTTTCGTGCCGGCACAAGAGCTATCCGGTATAGTGTAGACATAGCCTAAGCTCTTCATATCGCAGCAAACTTCATACAAGATCGAATTACGAGAGAGAGCAAAAGGATCACTCTGCATTCAGCTATTTCAAACAAGATGGAAAATGTCTACTTCTAGCTTTCTGCGTTTTGCAAACGCTGAACGAATAATATTAGGAATTGCTGCTTGAAGTCGTCCCGTTATCCAGAATTGTTGTCGGTGTTGCTTCTTTTCTAGCCAATTTTTGTTTCGGATTCCACGTTTTTATTCTTGAAAAAAGTGGGCACGGCATCATCTTTCAAGTCAGTCCTCGTGGCTTTAAAGCTGGAACGAACGAACTCCTTGCCACGAGATTTTGTTTGAAGCTGTGTGGTGTGAAATGTAAAATGGTCTGCACAAGCGATTCCCTCTTCAGTCTTATGTAGTTTTGTGTCATGAGGAAACTTGAAAATACTTACTTTACACTTGGAATTGTTGCTGCAGTTTATTGCAGCACAAAACACAATGCTTTCCTCTAAGAAAACGACACTAATTTCAAGACTCACTTATAGTTTTTAATGTTCCCGCAATTTTTCAGCTCGCCAACAGTGACGTCACGACTGTTAATTCCGACAAATTCCCGACAATTGAACCGACCGCTCTACGAATACGAAAGCCAAAACGAAGCACTTTTCAGCCTCCAATATCTCTGGGATACAATACCCGATCACTCTGAAACTCCAGAATATGTTTATTTCTTACTTAAGCTACAAAATTCAATAAAAATTGACTTCAGAAAAAAACTTTGAAATTTCGGTTCATTTGACCTTTAAGGCCGACAGCGCCAACTGTCCTGTCACTTGAGCGAAACCGTCTTTTGTGTGCTAAACAGTGAGTGTCAAAAGAAACCTTGCTGCTGAACCGATATCGACATATAACTTACTCGACTGTGACTGTTACTTATGTTTAAAATCTGCCATACACTTGGTAAACAATACTATCAGATATGAAATAATTTGAATAAAATTTGATACTTTCAGCCTTTCCCTGAAATCACTCGCATAAAGTAGCCCGTTGATTTCGTAGCTGAAAAAAAAAAAAGCTCAATTTTTTTGTCCATAAAAATTTACCGCAGGATAAATTATATGTATTTTTAAACAGCTAAACAAACTCCGAGTTACCATCGTCGTCGCAGTCGCATCTCTCCTTGATGTTGCTGAGTAAAAGACAATTTCGGCAGTCTGGATTAAAAAGCTCACTCTTATCATCTAAGGAGAGGAAAAAAGAATACCTCTTTACTGTGTTATTCAGCTATAGGCAAATTTAGATCAGCAGGTGGCTATTTTATGAATGCAATCTGTCTACAACATGGCAGACTGTCACAGTAGTCAATGATCAATTTTTTTAAAAAATATCGTCGTTTTTTGCGTTGTCACAATACACGAAGGAAATTTTCCGAAGCGATAACTGTCCTAGGCAAGAAAAGATCAAGAAATTACCAGATCAAAATGTGAAAGTGATGATATTACCTTGCGTGTATTTGTGGGGGGAAATTCATGAAACAAAAGAGAGAAAACTTCCGTTTCAACGCAACACTGTTTGCTCGAGTAGCGACCTAATTTCCATAACTGACGGTGTTGTTAGCGTTGCGCTTTGTGATTTATATAGCCAAGTATACTTTTCATCGTCTCAAAAAAAAAAAAAAAACCCGCATTGCTTGCAGACTTTTAACATTTCGGACGGTGGAACGGTCGTAAAGACATGGTACCGGTTTATTACCATGCCCTAAGACAATTCAAGCACATACATTATAGATAGCGGCATTGTTCAATTAATGTCTTTGGGATATCCCCTTCATTTTCGTTTTGCATTGTTTGTAGCATCTTGCGAGAGAATGTCCTCTTTTATGTCGCGTCCGATTTTGAATCTTAAATTGTGACTCTAAAACCTCATTTCCTACCATACTTTTGTGTGCTGTTGTCTTTTCCCGCGCTTAGTTAACTCCTTGAAGTTATATTTCTGCAGGCCAGTTATTATATGACGGGAGGAAAAGTTGATCTAACCTGCAAACCGCACTGTTATGAACATGTTGAAGCCATGCAGTGAAGCTTTCGAATGGTCATGAAAAATATGTTACCTCAAAGAGTTGAAAGTCTCGATTATTTTTTTTTCCTGCTCAGTAGAGTATATATATACCGCTGAAACAAAATAAACGCTCTTCTTCTATTGTTTTCCCTAGAAACGTGAATTTATTTATCTTTTCTGGCACCTCGGCACCTGCACTTGACCGAGAGCAGGCTGGGTCGAGACAAAAAAAAATGGCCGCCAGTGCTTGTGAGTGAAACAAGACGAACTCGAAGTGGAATTTCAAGTGTCTTGGCTGCTGGAAAAAACCATTAATCTTTGCCAGAGTAAAATTTCCAAAACATTTCAACAGTTTACAAAATCTGTGCCGCCAATGATGGTTTTGCTTGCTGTGCGGCAAGCTGTAATCGAGCAAGATCTTGGTGGAATTCGAGACCGACATATTTGTATGTTCTTTGTAGATCGTACCACAGATGGTCTCGAATGGATGACAGCGAAGACAAAGTGCAAAGCCCTGCTGAAGCTTCTAATGCCACTACGTTAGAGAATGATACAGTCGCCGAGTTGAAAAGTCAAATAGATGGGTTGAAACGTGAGCTAGAGTCTGTGAAGAAGAAACTTCACAAGGCCGAATTCGAGCGAGACAACGCGCAGAAGAATGCCGAAAATCTGAAGAGTGAAGTAAAAGAGTTGAGCAAGAAGCTGCAGGAGGAGAGGAAGAAGAACGCCGAGAGCAAAGGAAAGAACAACAACGAACGAATTCAAGGTTGGTTCCTAAAAGAGGCAAGTGCATGTAGGGGCGAATGGTGGTGGGGCTTGAAGCAGCCTTTCAGGGGTAGAGTGTGGGAGGGGGGTTAGGAGGTAGGGTGCAGCTCTATTAAGTCCCCTGTCTCTATTAACCCCCCCTCTCTAATAAGGCCCCCGTTTGGAATTCCGTAATAAGCCCCCCATCTCTAATAAGCCACCCCCCCCCCTCCCCCCCTTTCTGGGACTTGAGATTTTGTAATTAGTCCCTCCTATTCCTTCTTACAAAATCCACTTGTTGGTTCGTTTTTAAACAAATATACACTCAAACACATACTACTGTTTGCTGCTCTTTATTAAATAATAAAGTTGCGCTGCAGTTGTTTGAGGTTCGTACAAAAACTATTTTAGGACAAAAACGGCATGTTTAAGATTTGAAATAAGCCCCCCTCTCTAATAAGCCCCCCTCTCTAATAATAAGCCTCCCCACTAATGAGGCCTGAAATTAAATAAGCCCCCGGAGGGTTAATAGAGCTTTTACGGTATGTAATGTGACAATACTAGTGTTTCTGCTGCAGGAGCTCAAAACACTTTGGCTAATTAATGCCCTGTGCACAGACAGACTTAATATACATGTACAGTGAACCTGCTTATCTTAAAAGAAAGAAAAAAAATATAGAGAAGGTCACTGCCCTGTGGATCTGATGTGCACCTACCCACTCACCTTAGAAAAATTGCCTGAACAGCCCAAATTTATCTTGTGAGACCATCTTTAAGCTGCGGCTACACAAGTGATTTTTCGCTCGCGCCGGTGATGCGATGTTTTCAATTTTGTCGCGTCACCAGCGCGCGATGAAAATCGCAAGTGTAGCCACCCTTGAACTGGCAACGCAACAGGTAAAAAGTCGCAAGAAAAAAATCGCGAGAAATTGAATGAGTTTAACTTTTCGCGATTCTTTTTCTGCGATTTTTTGAGCTGTCGCATCACCTGTGCGAGGGTGGCTACACGGGTGATTTTCATCGCGCGCTGGCGACGCGACAATTTTACAAAAAATCGCATCACCATCGCAAGCAAAAAATCGCTCGTGTAGCCGCGGCTTTAATTGTAACTTTTTGCCATTAATATTTTACCAATTTTAAAAATGGAATTCCCAACTGGTTGGAAAGATATGGTGCTTGTCATTTAGAGACTGTAGATTGAATGGTGACACTGGCAAATCAAACTGCAGGTTATTAAATGCTGATTTGAGACCACATTTTGTAGATCAGCTTGGTTGCATTTGTTTGATGTGATTTCAATTGATTAGTCTGCTGTCAGCATGAAAAAGTTCTCAAACTATAAAAAAAGCTTCAAAACAATGCAATTGATTTGTAATATTTTACATACAACAATCTTAGCTAATTATAGTCAGTTCCAAGGGGCAGCTGGAGATGCACATCATACATGTACACACACTTGGAATCTGATGATTCCCATGATTTTCTCTATGTTAGATGGGGAAGCTTGCAAGTTGAATCAAAATAAAAATGTTCAGAAGTCAGAAGAGGTCAAAAGCAAGGTAAGAACACTAATGGTCATTCTTACATGTACATTTCTCATAATTAGAACATAATATTTTATAAGTGAAGTAGGTGTGTTGTTTCTCATGGAGGGTGTTTCAGTAATAAAGCACAATGTTGAGGTTTACTGCCTGTCTTCAAGGGTGTCCCTCAGGAAATAATTTGTACATGCCCTAGTTTAAAGTAAACTCTAGCTAGCATACTGTATAACAATAGAAAGCTTAATAAATGTAGTTTTTTGGCAAAAATATAATATTACTTACTTTTTTTATGAAATGCCAATGAGCCGTTGAACTCTGAAATGATTGTGATCTGCTTGAGTGAATTTTATCAACTTGAAGTATCAAATGCCAGAGAAACAGTAAACTATCTGCACAGTGTTATTCACAAGGCGTCAATGAACAAAACGATGAGGATTTTCTGATACACTGTATATTGATAAGCTAACTAGATATCTGCAACCAAAGTTTTTTACATCATTCTACATTTCGGTATCAGTTTTAGTGGATTCTGTGATTCATTCCAGGACCTTCGAGCATCATTGGAGGAAGCAGCTGCTGATGCTATGAGTAAGAGTGGCTTTGTGTATGATCACCGCACAGGACTCTACTATGATTGGAATACTGGTTATTATTATGACCCTGTAAGTTCATTGCAATGCTTTGTAATGTATTTATGGTGGTTATACAAATGGGTGCCCCCTTAGGGCTTGGGCCATTGTGCTCCTAAAAGAGAGTGGCATAAATGCTTCTAGCACTGTTCAATTATGCCAAATAATTAATTATGCCAAAGTTCTTTCCTGATTGCATAAATTATCTGGCTACAAAACAGCAATGAAAAAACTTGTATTTGGATATTAAAGGGTTTGGTTAAGTTGTTTTCTAGTCATTAATTTTTATAATTCAGGGTATTGAATTACTTTCGTCTGGTATAATTTCATTTCAGTAGGTTTCCATTCAGTTGATTTTTCTGCAAGTGTGTTTCTCTCTGGCTACTGATTGCATAAAACTTACTGTTACCATTGGCACTCAGTCAAGTAGATGTGGATATCATTTTATATTATTTGTTTTCTGAAATTTTTAGAGCAGCCACCTCTACTATGATAACACTACTGGGGTCTACTATTACTATGATGAGAAAAGTGCTATGTACAAATTTCATTCCAAAGTGGACTTAACTAGCATCAAAAAGAAATCAGCTGATGAGGAAGCTAAAGGCGGAGATAAGGAAAAGGAGAGTGGTGAAGAGTGTAGTGAAGATGAGGAAGGAAGTGACCAGGATGTGGAGGGTACGTAAAACTGTAGCTGATCGGGGAACAAACAGTGTGGCTACAGTGTACAATGCAAAAGGAGGATTTTGACATGTAAGAGTTTGTTCCAGATGAAGGAAGAAGGCTGGAAGAAGGCTGGCAGTGAGAAACATAGTGTATAGACATACAGTATGGTGCAGAATACACCATTTTGCTAATGATCAGTTCCAGGTGAATTGTGGGTAGATCCAGTCCTTTGTGGGGGCAAACGGTCAAAATTACAATCTCAAATTATGTCATTTGCCCCCACAAAGGACTGAATCTACCCACAATTCACCAGGAACTGATCATTAGCAAAATGGTGTATTGAAACTTTTCTGAACAGACATGTAGCAGGGTGGATAGAATTTTATCCACCCTGCAGCATTGTTTGTAAGCACTGACTTGATTAATCTTTGTCTGTTTGTTTGATGTTTCTAGTCACTGAGGTGCAGTTTCCTTGTGTCAGGGCAATTGTAATCAAGTCTGAAAAGCTGAAAGTTGGAACTTTGTTCATTGTAACATATACTGGTGGGACAATTGGGAGGTAAGAGTTTAAGGCGAAATCCGCTAGAAAATCGAGCAATTTCAGGTTTTAGTGGACAATAATCTGGTACCAGAATAATTTTAAGTATTTTACAGTCATTTTTACATTTTCTTAAAGCTAAATACATAGGTAATTGCCTGACATAACACCGAAAACAATTTCCCATGGGAACGAGAGAAAATAAATTTCAAAGTTTAGAGAACTTGTGCAAACACAGGCAAAATTTCATCATCAGTAATTCATTTCACCAGTACTTTCAATTGTTTCATACATTACTTCAACATTCGTTTTCAACGTTTGGTGTTGCTAGAAATGATTTTTTTTGAGAAGATATTTAAAACAGTCGTACAGTAGTTTGCAATATGATGAAAATAATCTTGGTACAAGGTTTTTGTCCACTTGTTACTCAAACCTCTGGTGGATTCCGTCTTTAAGTTACTGATTGCCATATAGATTTGGTATACAGGGCAATATTGTTATCAATTGATTTTCAAAAGTAATTCATGTTTTCTTTTGGTTTGCCTTAATTATACACCTTGTGATTGAATTGACCTGAATTAGTGAAACCCCTGCCACTTTCTCAACCAATGAGAAACAAAGATACCTCACAAATTAATGTGATCTGGTAAGCTGACGCCACTCTAAGGGTACTAAGGCCACATGGTAGCGGGCATTACCCCTTATATCTACCAAAGCTTTGAAAGATTGAGCCCAAGCATTAGCAGCCATGGACAGCTGTTTTGGCAATGTTAGGCCGCATCAGAATGGCATACATGTAGCTAATGCTCAGGCTTAAGTACCCACACATGAATAAAACAAGCAGTGAAAATGTACAACCTGTAAAGCTTGTTGGATTCAGCTAGGGTGACAGAGATACCTCACAAAGTAATGTGATTTGTTATTAGCTGACTTTAGCCACTCTTTGGGCACTAAGGCCACATGGTAGTGGCCATTACCCCTTAAATCTACCAAAATAATCTTTCAAAGATTAAGCAAAAGCATTAGCAGCCATGGACAGCTGTTTCAGCCTTGTTAGACTTCATCTGTATGGCATAGCTAATGCTCAGGGTCAAGTACCCACATAATTATGAATATGAATAAACAAGCAATGAAAACGTAAAGCTTATGAGATGTGGCTGGAGTGACAAGGATACCTCACAAATTAATGTGATCAAGTAAGCTGAAGCCACTCTTTGGGCACTAAGGCCACAAGGTAGTGGGCATTACGCCCTAAGTCTACCACATAATGTTGTCTGTATTGTGAATGTTGTTTGAAAACAGTATCATCTAAATATCATTTTAGAGGAGAAAATTTATGTCCAGCAAATTTCTTTTAGAAGACAATGTTTGAGTGTGATGTTAGCTTGTCTTGTAGGGAAAAGGACTTTTCACATGTTATTAGAATACCAGACGTTGAAGTGAGCAAGGTATTTGATTCATTTTATCTCTAGTCTTGGTGTTCAGTGTGTACAGGGTAGCTAAAGAGTTTCTTGTTTGGTTATTATTTTACTGCACTCCGCCGTTAATGTTTGTGAAAACTGTCGAGAGGTTTTGAATCTGCTGGTCAGTTTAACCACAGTTGTACACACCAGTTAAGACCAAAACCTATTCAAAAATAACAACAACAACAACAACAACAATAACAACAATAATAACAACAACAACAACAATAACAACAACAACAATAACAACAACAACAACAACAACAATAATAACAACAACAATAACAACAATAACAACAACAATAATAACAACAACAACAACAACAACAACAATAACAACAACAACAACACAGCAAACAACAACAACAACAACAGGAAACAGAGGAAACTAAACACATTACCGGTATAGTTTTGGAGACTAAGGTAAACACGTGGGTACGTACAGTGTTAACTGAAATGCACAAGGAATTAGTGAGATTTCATTGTTTTTCAACATTGCCATGGTGAGGGAAAAATTATTGAAAAACAGATTTTCTTCACGTTCAGAGAAAAACCAGGGAATTGTGTACATTAAGTCAGGGAATTCTAGAGTGTACCTGAAAGTCAGTGAAAAGCCAGGGAATTTTACTTTTGGCTAGCACTTAGAGTTAGGAAGGAGATTTTGTATTACATGTATACTACAGGTAAAGTCGTTTCAAAAATTCCTGCAAGCAATTGATATCTGTGGCTCCAATTGCTGGCTTTATTGTCCAGGGTATTGCCTTGGATGGTCAATGAAAATTGGTTTGTGGCTGGTGAAAAGTGAGGAAAATGTCTGCCAGGGTATTTTTTCTATCCCAATAAATGGCAACACTGGTTTAGGACCCTGATGTCTGAAAATATTTTGTGGCGAGCAAAACATTGCATGGTTTGCCTGTAGTCTGTAAGATTTCTTAGAGACGGTCATACAGTAAGGCCGTTGATGCAAAGGTCGCTTTATCTCTAGAGCTCTCTCACTTTCCGTTGTGCTTGTTTGATACAAATTTGTATACTGAAATTTTATTACATTGTAACAGTCGCAGTGCAAGATCGAGTTTGATAAAGAAAGGCGTCAATTCTTCATCTGTGATGTAGGAAGCAGAAATGGAACGTTTCTCAACGGAGTTCGGCTCTCTGAGGTACAGCTGATTTTCCTTATTTTAATAAAGTGTTGTTCAAATAACTATATGATTTTCATATATTCATTCTCATACATGCATATTCACCACTCACGGGTATATAACGAACCAACAAAATGACCAGCTCCCAGTTGGCTTGTTAGCTCAGTTGGTACTGAGCACTGCACCGGTATCGCAGAGGTCGTGGGTTGACAAACCCTGTACAAGCCTGAATTTTTTTCAGGCTTTATTTTCACTACTGCTTAAGTAGTGTTCATAACTGCGATGATCAATCACATCTTCATTCTTTAATCCGCAGTTCAAATAAATGATTTTCATATATTCATTCTCACATGTTGTACATGTGTCTTCCAGCAGGGCCTTTGCTTTAGCGTGAGTCAACTGGGGGGCTCCAGAAAATTTTTCAATTAAAGTCCTCTGAAATGGCTAGAAATGCAATTAAAACTAACATGGTGTGGTGAAACTTATGATACTTTCAGCAACAAAAAGCGGAGTTTTAAAACAAGAATTTAATAACCTTTTCGCTTAACTAATCATAACTGGCAATTAATAACGTATCCACAAAGCTCAACTCAAAATACGATTGCCCTCGAGTCGTCCTACTGTTGAAAAGTTGGGTGCTTTACAGCCCCTCCCCCTGTGCGGTGCCCCCAGTGGATTCCAATTCCAACTGCTCAGCTGAGGGAGAACCCTCGTGCTGATCTTCCTTTGTCTGAGTTGATGTTCTGTGTTGTACATGTAATCTATTCATTAGCACTATTGGTTATGGAAAAAAATTTTCAAGGTTTTGTGTTAAGGACTTCTAAACCAACGGAAGCAATTAGGGCGTGTTAACCTGTTTTCTTGATTTTGTTGATTTGTTTGGGTGAAACTTGTGACAGTTATTTAGCCCAGCGTTTCAAACTTCCCGCCCTCAACCTAGTTCTGTATTGTTTCTTCTGATTTACAGAGCAAACAAAAGAGCGAACCTCAGGTAATTACTCATGGAGATGAGCTCACTCTTGGGAGCACCACACTGCATTTACACATTCACCAAGGATCACAAACGTGTGACTCCTGTGAGCCCGGTCAAGTACAGGCCCAAGCCCAAGCACAGACCCAGGCTGAGCAAGGAACGTCATTTGATCTAGATGATGAAGGTACCGTGTGGGATTTTCAAATAGACGTGAGCCTTGCTACCTGTTAAGTACAGATGTGGAAAATAATGTTCTTCATAAAAGCTAATATTTTATACCCGGAAAGAAGTATAAGATTGCAAATTTTTATTTTCTGGTCTTTTTTGCATCTTGGGTGCCTTTAAGAGACTACATCGATGGTTCGTCCTTTTTTATAATTACACTATTTTTTGACACAACGGTCGGAATTATTTTTTATTTTATTTAATCTGGTCGCTTTAAATTTGACTCGTATAGTCAGATCGTCATATTGTGCACATTTTCACATCTAAGAGTAAGGGCTGTTATGCTTGGCACTTTCAACATATTGAGTTACACTGTGGTGCGTTATATTCTCCTCGTATTTTTTTACTCAAAGGTCGATGGGTGCTTTTACGTTCACTGTTCTTGTGAATTTTGAGCAATCATGCAATAGCCATACATAATTTTTGTTGTTTTTGATGAGCGCTTTTAAAAGACTGTAAACGTTGGCCATGTTTAGTTAAAGTTTTTGGTTCAGGTCTTTTTTTGTTGGGCGCTTTTAAAAGACTGCAACAGTGGATCGTCTTTCTTGAAAGTCTTCTTCTTGTGGTAAAACTCAAACACTTCGTCCTTCTTAATGGCAACCATTTCTCCATAGTCAATATTTCCGTCGTTGTCTGCATCAAGGATTCTCACCAGTTTCTTCAGTTGCTTTCTTGTCATTGGAATGCCCGTTTTCTTAACGCCATTCATGAACTCTGCCCTAGAGATCTTTTTACTGTTGTCTTTGTCCAGTTGTCGAAAGAAGTCCACCACACGTAGGCCCCTGAGTTCTATGTACTCCAACAGCAAGTTCAGAACGTCCTGTGTTAAAGGAAAGGAAATGTGAAAGACACTGTTAAATTTGTTTGTCACCTCACTCTGGAATTCAAGGGAGTTAATCGCGTGTAAACCCGCCTGTGATAACTATTTTGCTTGTGCGTATGCTTTAGGCACAGTGTGAGCCAGATCTGAGCGCCCCCTAGCCATGACGAGTGTGTAGAAGCGTTGTGTTTGTATACTTACCACTTTTTTCTTCATTCTCTTTACCCTGTCTTTCCCCCTCATCGCTGTTCCACACTGTACACTCAGGTTCGGTCTTTCATCAAGCAGTTCCTCCAACAAATCCTCAAACTCCGCATTCACGGGAATGTCGTCGAAATAGAGCTCTTCGATAGCGCTTTCCTTGTTCTTAGCCACGGCACTTAAAATCTGATAAGCTCCCTCGCTCTGAAACGGGTTCTGTCCAACTCTTAAGATCTGAAGAGTGGAATTCTGTGCGACACCATTTGCCAGCCACTTCGCACCGACAGCAGAAATCCGATTGCTTGAAACGTCCAGTTCTGTTAAAGTATTGTTTGCACTTAGTGCTTCTCCAATGGATTTCGCACCATCATCTGCGAAGCCGTTCCAAGACAGGTCTATGAATTTCAAGGCGCAGTTATTTTTCAACCCGTATCCAATTGCGACTGCACCCTGTCTCCTCAAATGATTCCAGCTCAAATCCAGGTATTCTAACCCTACGTTTGCGTCGATCGCCGGGCCCAGCAGTTGGCCTCCGAGCTCGCAGAAGTTGTTGTGACTGAGGTTCAGGGATTTCAGCGTGTAGTTTTCTTTCATCGCTTCCACAATCGGCTCCGCATCCTTCTGTCCAAACCCGTTGTGCGACAGGTTCAGCTCGAGAAGCTCGTTATTCTCTCGCAGCATCTCCGACATTGCATACGCCCCTTGCGTACGGAGCTCATTCTGCGAGACATCCAGCTCCGTGATGAACGGATTTTCCGTCAACATCTTAGCGATGTAAATGGCGCCGTCGGCGCTGATGCAGTTGTCAGAGACGTTCAGCGTCAAGACGCGGTTATTCTGTAACAAGGCTACGGCCACAGCTTCGGCCCCCATTGGCCCGAGATTGTAGTGCTTCAGATTCATTTCCGACTTCTCCAGTTGTCGGAGAAATGGCGTACAGGGGATCAAGCCGAGGTTCTTACAAGCGGTGAGGTATTGCTTCCTACCCTGGTTATCATCCTTACTGTCGTCTTCTTTGAAGTCGCTTTCCAGGTCGGTGTCGTACTCTTCGTCACTGCTCTCTGTTTGTTTTTCTGGGTTCACTGGTTCTTCTGGCAGGTCCTCTTCCTCTTCCGGTGAAGAGTGTGGTACTTGCCTTATGCAGTCCACTCGAACTGGGTATTTTGTTGACATCACTGCAACCTTTGAAAACCAAAGTGTATCTTAAATAGATAGCTTTTTCCTCTACTGCATGGCCTTTGTTTAACACCATATAGCACTACACTGTATATATAGGAACAACAAAATGCAATGCTTGTTAGCATTCATTTAATTATCTCGCTAAACCGATATTTATTCTCATACTGTGAAGCTAGAATCACTTTCTGTCGCATAATAATCAGTTATAAAGAAAGCTCCGTGAAGTCAAAAGTACCGCATATTAGACAACTCAATACGAAAACACTGCTCGATAGCGTTCATTTGAAAGGAGACAGTTAGGCTATCATCCTCAGAGTCACAGTTAGATCTTTCTAGTAAAGAACACTAAACGAACACAAGGCACTACTAGTCGATAGCATTCATTTATGTGGTCGCAATTAAGAGCCTAGTGTGTAAATTTTAACATAGGAAAATGCTTTTTAGTTGTTCATATTTAAATTGCCACAAGATTTCGCCTACAAACCGATCTCGGACAGAATAATAAACAGGACCACAGAAAAATGCGACTCAGTAGCTTTCACTTGAAAGATCGCGCTAACACACTTCAGGATTTTTCCCACAAAACTCAAGTTAGAACCGTCTTGGACAGCATCGTTAACAACACCACAAGGAATATTAAATGGACGCTCTGGAAGACTGTCACGTAGCTCCTCAAACTGACATACGGTGCGTCAGTGAAAGACTGGCCGTAAGAAGTAATATCATGATTTACTTTCGACTACGGCAAGTTTCGTTTTTCTTTCTTGTTCAAGGGTCATTTTAATGTATAAGAGCACTTTTAAGTTAAGCACTTTTGAGTGAAGTTGGTATCCTCAATACAGTTTTGTCTTAAAATATTTCCATGGCTCTTAAGATGTGCTTGTTATAGACTTAAGGTAAACTTGTCAGTATGTCAAGGGGGTCATTTGGGAAGAAAATGCTTAATTTGAGCTACAAAAGTTTCTAATGATTGGGAAAGCTACATCTGTTTCTCAATAAGAAAGTTCTTAATCTGGAGGAGCTTCTTTACAATTTAAATTTTGATTTGCCTTGTTTTGGAATAACTTACTTTAAATTAGAAATAATACTATCCTTCTCTTGCTCAGTAACCGTAAAAATTTCAGTGCGATAACAATATTTGGCCATTGTTAATTAAATTGTATCCTTGTAACTTGCGTTGCTTTGTTCGACAAGAATTTTTAAGATCCAACGCAATTTGCTTTCCTCGTATAGTTTGACTTTCGCAGGCGAGCGCGTGACAAAGACAAGTGTATACTTACCTTTTCCCAGGAAGATTCAACTCATATGGAGCAATTTTTAGGTTAATGAAATGTGGATTACGTATGCGTAAATCGAGGATTTTCCAAATGACAGTCGCATTTAAACACATCGTTGCCAAGGCGAATGCGCAATGCTGCTGTGGAAACGGCGGGAGGTGAGAGCGAATATCTGTTCATAACATTCTCAAGGTTTACAGAGATCTTTTGTGACAATGGAAAAAAGATATGAATCATTTATCATCTGTATAAACATCGGACAGGTGGACTTTTCTGGTTTGAATTGACATTAGAATTTATCGAAATTTTTTTTATCGCATGTTGAAAACGTCACTTCGCCGGACTCCTATATTGTCACGAAGAAAGAAACAAGATGAATTAACTTGAACCGATTGCTTGTTTTGTATTGAACGAATTCGGTAGCGGTTATTTTGTCAAACTTGTTATAAAAAAGAAATCCCAATTAATATGATAGACCCGCTTGCATTTAAATGCTTGTAATGTATGTGCCATCCTTCGCGCCATCTTAACCCGCCAGTTTTGCCAGCTCTAAAGTAAAATAGTTGCTCAAACTAAATCAGTTGTCGATAATGATGACTTATTCTTCTGTATTTTTATAGCGATATTTCTTTTGCTGTCAGTTAGAAATTGCTTTGTGTTATCTTGGCTAATGGGTTTGGTGCCTACAGAAATTATTTCGAAACGTAAATGCAGCTGCTTTCCCAGAGATAATTTATGCACCCCGGAAAAAACGTGAGGTAATAAATTACAGGTACCATTGACTGTTGATAGTAAGGCTCTATACTTGTTTCGGTGGAGTCGAAGCTAAGCCTGTCAAGCAGGTGCCAAAATGAAGCCCCTGACGGCAAAAAGATGTACTTAAGAAATTGCATGTTATAAACGCCGACAGTTTACAGTCATTTCAAGTTACGTATCTCGCGAAATAATGCTTATTGACGCTTTGAAACTGAAAGCTAAATTTTAGTGGCCTGATATTGGGTAGTAATAGCATGATTGTCTTCTCTAGCACTCCAATATTTACTTTTATTACACAAGAACTACCTGCTTGGTGCACCCATTTGCACCATTAGCTAGACAATTTAGCACTTCCACTGCCACTCTTTTTTTTTTTCGTCGACAAAATTAAGGCCCGCGGTGGAGGCGGGTTTTTTGTTTTTGTCACAAAGCAGGTGGCTTTCGTTCGAAATCGTATGCTCTTGTTAGACTTTTACGGAACGGACAGAGTATTGCTGATCCAGTCCTCATCGACCAATGTTGCAGGGATCTTTCAGGCTAATCGCAAACAGTTCCTATGAAGCCTTGTCTTATTACGTGTCTGCGATGACGCGTTATCTTCAAGGGATCTAACGTTTGATTATATTTTTTGTTGTTGCTCCCTAACTAGTAAAGCCCGAGTCTGGATTCTTGATTCCACACGCGGATTAAGCCAACAGTCCTTCGCTTTCCTTTACGATTTCTAATAAAGGGAGATTTGTCATCATTCATTGAATCGGAAAGGGTGCTTGTAACACTTAAATGGAAAATCCGAAGTTTCAGTTAGAAAATTAACTAGATCTCGTCATTCCATGTAGAAAGGTTTAGAAATTTTGGGCCACCGGCTCAAGTAATGCTTTTTACTGCTTTGTTCGGGCTCTCAAATTGGTTCTGGTACATTTTACACGTTATTCTCCTTTCTCTAGGACAAAGTTAATCTTTTGGTGTTTTCGCTTAAAATTTCCAATCGGGTTGTCTGTCTTAGTAGTAAGACCTCACATTGTTTGAACAAACAAAAATGTCAACGGAACCGAACCTTTGGCTCAAATTTGTTTCAGGAGTTTATCTTGAGTATCTGTGAAATATCTGTTTTATTTCATTTTCAGTGTGTATAACCAAGGTGGTGCAAGGCAATAAGCCCATTAATTCATCATCAGTTAATGAACAGAGGAAGTCCGTTCTAAAAAGAATAAAAAAGGCGTATGCTTTAGAGGTGAGGATTTTTTCTCGAACGTTTCTTAAGCTGACTTCCATTGCTGGTTACAATAAGCAAAGTTACTGGTTGTTTTGATTTGATGGATTAAAGATCATCGTAATTGCGAATAGAAAACCTGACTGGAAAAAAAAATTGAACCTCATTTGAAGCCGTGACTTCTGCGATACCAGTACGGTGCTCTGTCAACGAAACTACCCGTTAAGGACGATTAAATGCGTGCCGAAGAGGTGATGGTTGGTATATATAACTTTCAGTACGATTTGATAGAAAGAAATTATTTCCACCTCTCCCCTACACACAGACATACCTTTCAGTACTCGGCATTGTACTACTAAAGAAGTCGTCTTTTGTGCACTAGGAAAATTACAATAAATGGTTTAGAGGTTGCGTTTCGGGAAGTTTGGAGAAGGGGCTAGTAGCAAAGTTGGGTGTAAGTCGAGGGTGTAAGTTGGGCTTTGATTGTATTTGGGATAGCATTAGGATTATGATTGGTGGCTGCGTATTATGGAAACACCACCTTTTTGGAAGGAAGTTTTGCGTCGAGAACTGTTGAGCAAAATTTAGCTGCTTCGAAAACTGGAAATATAAGGTAGTGCCATAAGTTGTTGCTATTGTATTGCGTAGGTAGGATGTCGCAGATAATTTTGGCAACTAACGTAAATCCACAGGTATGCCTCATATTACGATTAACAAGTCCATTCACTCATAGGAATCCGACTTTTGTGAACAAACCGTCGATGGAGTTCTCAGTGGAAAGTACAAAGATCGTGCCGAAGTTAGGTTTGTATCAATTTTGTGAGCCATTTTGACCAAACTATACGATCTGCATACAATTCAGACATTTTGAAAGAGTAGAGAAAATCTACGTGCACCAGAGTTACAGGGAATGCTGTATGGTGTTTTCCCTCGGTTTGGTGCCTTTCATTTGGTTTTAACTCTTATAACCCGCCGACTGATTTAGCGCGCTCTCCTTGGACAAAAACACGTATCGGACGCTTTATGTTCTGTCCGAGTGTATATTCCTCCCCGATTTTATCGATAGTTACGGAATATTTTCTTAATCCGATCAGCGCTATAAAGCTTTGTTTCGTTACCTACAAGCAAGCCGTAGTGATCACCGTCGGCGTTTTCATCTGTTAGGCGCAATTTTGAAATAATTCGGAGGTTATTCCAGGTGTCGGTGGTGGTAATGGTGATGGTGATTTAGGTTTATATTAATGGTGGTGTTGTTATTGATGGTGGTGGTCGTGGTGATGGCGGTGGTGGTGGCGATTGTGGTGGTGGTGGTGGTGGTGGTGGGGATGATGATGGTGATGGTGGTGTTGTTATTGATGGTGGTGGTCGTGGTGATGGTCGTGGTGATGGCGGTGGTGGTGGCGATTGTGGTGGTGGTGGTGATGATGATGGTGATGGTGGTGTTGTTGTTGGTGGCGGTGTTGGTGATGGTGGCGTTGGTGTCATCACTAACGCCATGGGGGTGGTGGTGATGGTGTTGGTGATGGTGGTAGTGCTGATGGTGGTGGTCGTGGTGGTGGTGATGGTGGTGATGGTGATAGTGGTGGTGATGGTGGTGGTTGTGATGGTAGTAGTGATGGTGGTGACGGTGTTGGTGTTGGTGTTGGTGATGGTGGTGGTGGTGAAAAAACAAAACAAAAAAATAACTGGCAATGATGACCTTCCGCTCAGGTTGTCGAGACGTCATTCAATGTCGTCACTAACGCCTTGGTGGTGGTGTTGGTGGTGGTGAAGGTGATGGTGGTGGTGATGGTGATAGTGATAGTGATGGTGATGGTGATGATGGTGGTGGTAGTGTTAATCGTGATGATGTGGGTGGTGAAGACAGCCTTGTTTTTCTCACGCTAGGTTTTTATTGTTTTCACGGAGGTCTTAAGCTTATGACGTGGTAGCGTGCTGGTTGAATGCATGCATTGCTCAAGGTTGTAGAATTGGTCAACTTTGGGGCACACTCATGGTGCGTAAGAACATCACACCAAACTGTCAGAAACGAGAGTACAAGAAATGTGTGGCAACCAGCAACACTCTCAGATATATAGCTTCTCAATTTAGCTTTTCCTTTATTCATTGTTTTCTTTGAATGCTCGTAACAATAGTGTTACTACTTCATTCATCACCTTAGCTGTGCTACTCTTCTGCCTCCTCAGGCGTACAAAGGTGGGAAGTGATGTTCCTGTGGTGATTGCTGATGACGCCCCTGCGTCTGTTCACAGGTAACTGCTATTTTAACTTCTCAGTTTGTCTTCAAACCCCCCCCCCCAAGAAAAAATATGGGATTGTTTCCCCCCTCCCCTGTCCATTCCGTTAAAAGAGATTTGTTTAAGCATACAGTAGCAAAAAAGAACGATGAAATCCGACATTCCGAAGTGATCATGACTCCATTGTCAAGCGAACTATGTATCAGATCCTGCAAATTACAACATTTAAAGCGATCTTGGCTCGAAAATTAACATAACAAGGTGCGACAATTACACAAATACTTTCGCACAAATAGAGTCTGATTGCACGTTAAAATTTGACTTTAAGTTTCTTATAAAAAGCATTTCGTGCACTAAACAGTCAATTTAGTGTGTACATCTCTTAAGTACCTCGAAACGTCTCAGCAAGTCCTGAGGGACCGTCCCGTGCACGTTCTTGCAGTGTTTGGCAATGGAGGAGGACTGTTGTTTATGTCCTTCTACACGATTATGTAAATGTCCGCGTGTGTACCCTACATAACCCACATCACACAGGTCACATTGAAAACTATAAACTACACACTGTTGATTTATAAGTGGCTTTGTTTCATTTACTTTTAGTTCTTGTTCAATTCTTCAGCTCACAAACATGGGCTGGATGGTGGTGTGCTCTTTTAGGCTCAGTATTCTCACGTTTGAAGTATCCAAAACACCTCGTCAACACTAGCATCAAAAATTTCCTTCACTCAAAGGTTTGTGACCAGGAGCAGCCCTTATCACCAACTAAAGCGGCAGGTGACACGGTTTGTGTATTCTTGCCATTTAAAGACCAAATCTCAGCAGATACTGTGAGGAAACAACTAAGGGAATTGAGCCTGAAAGTGCACACCACTAACTTGTATGATCTGATACATAGCTCCCTTAACAATGGAGTCATGATCACTCCAAAACGCCTTTTCTGTGTTAAATTATATAAATAAGGATCTGCGAAAATCATAGGAAATTAAAAAAGAAAAAAGCTCCAAGAAACGATGCAGTGGACTTGCATCCGATCAAGGGGGAAGCAGTAATACTTCTAGTTGCTTTCTTATATAGAGATGAGCATGTGTGGCATTGGACATTAAACGTTACCTTAAAACTATCTGGGGCCGGTTCCTGAAAGGTGTAATAACTCTATTCCAGGGATAAATCTACCTTATTCCAAAAGGTATTCCTGGAATAAGGCAGATTTATCCCTGGAATAGAGCTATTACAACTTTCAGGAACCGGCCCCTGGTTCATAAATCTGACACGTTAAACGGCATCGAATTGGAAAACAAGGGGATAAATACAAGTTTCTCTTAATCAAGTCAACCCTCCTAAAAAACCCTTGCCCAAACATTGTCTGGATGAAAAACCTTACCCCGTCTTTAAGTTATAAAACATCTTCAAGCCAAATACATGCTGATCATCAGGTCTTGAGGAAGTAGCCACTGAGGTGCACATGTCTAGACAAATGTACTCTACTATTTCTACTTACTAAGGAAAATAATATAATAATGAATTACACCATATTTGGTAACAGGGTACTCTTGAGAATGAAGCTTATACATGTTTCTTTGTTTGTTTCCTTGTACATATCATTTGAATCTCAGACCAATAAGTACAGATAATGTTGGACGCCAAATGTTGGAAAAGATGGGCTGGAGTGAGGGAGAGGGACTGGGGCGTGAGGGTGCTGGGCGCCGAGAACCAGTAAGTATGCAGTGGTTTGCACAAAGCGGGGAATGCGTGGTAACAACTGCGCGATGATTCCTTGATTCCTTGGAGAGTGAAAAGACTATTAAAGAAGGCCGTCTAACAGAGTGCTCTGTTTTTCTGTCCCTTTATCCACAGACTGAAAAGTCAAAACCATACCGTGCAGCATAGAAAACAATTCCTCAAAAACGTTAGCTCAAAAGGCTTTATAACAGGGGTCACACGTGTGGCTTTCGTCCCTAAGAACTAGAATCCAACTTAGAACTGCTTGTACGTGAGACATACGTAAGATAACAAACAGCTCCACATGGAAGGGCTGGCAATAGCTATTAATCTTGAGTTCACATTTAAGGTTTCGAAGTCGCAAGGTTAGTCAAGACCAGTTTGCTCTCTTTTCTGCAGGTCATCGTGGAAGTCCGTGACAGCCTTAGGGGACTAGGTACGGGTGTAAAACGTAGCCTGGACGATGGAGACGGGAAAAGTTATATCCGGGCCAAAACCCGCGAGAGGTACGGCCAAACCATCAAGGTCATTTCCTGGCCCCAGAGATTCATCGCCGCTAACAGCGCAGAGGAGAAACCGTTACCGGTCTCAGTCGAAGATGAAGGAACTTCATCAAAAAGGGAATCCACGTGTGAAACAAATGATACGCCTGTTGAATCAAGCAAAGAGGAAACAATGGATATTTTTGCCGAGTAAGGGTTTTATGTTCGCAGTGTGGCACATTGAATGGTTTTATATGTTGAGATGAGACCATGGACAAAAGAAGACGTTGAAGGAACTTCATTTGAATTTTGTGAGCTATACAACGTTTCATTATCAGTCAAACCCTAGATAGGCTAGGGCAGGTTCAGTGAACTGCAGAAACAGGGGGGTGTGAAATGATACGAGAACTTACATGTAGGAGGACCCACGGGTATGCCCCCACCTCCCCTCCTCCCGTAACCTGTGAATAAAAACCTGAATGATCTGAGATGCCGTTTTCTCCCCCCGACAATGACAATCGCACTAAAAAACCAAAGCAAACTGTCCGAAAAAGCGGAAGCTAAAATACTGATTCCATTGACAAGAACTCAAACGACATTGTACAGATATTGTTATTAGGGAAGACAAGCGTAAAGCTGTGGCCCCAGCCCTAAATCGTCCTCCGTTTATTTGGGGCCACATCCTGACTAAGTCGATTAAGCTTTCGTGCAGACATCCTACGATAAAACACTTTCATTTTTGCGGCGCTGAGCCACTGAAAGATGTTTGCGCGTACTTTAATACATTAGTGCGTTGGTACATTTTCTACTTCTGTTCAAAGCAATTCCCCATTCAAAGTTTTTCATAGAGATTTTAGTTTTGTTTTTATTTGACTGAGAAGTTATCATCATAAGAAAGGGTGCGCACCTAGCCTCGCTTTGATAAAAAGGCTCAAAGTACCTCGGGATTTGCCCATTTTGATTGATACTGCGGTCCGTCATACAGCCGTATTTTACATAGCATATTTCTTTGTGATGTTTTGGAATCGGTCCGTTTAAGGTTGTGGTCGTGTGGCTTAAAGCAACGACAAATGACTTGTTTTGCCCGTTCCTTTCGTAATTTTTGGAGGGGAACACGAGGGTGTTGGGGGCGGGAGTGGCAAAAGGGTATGAGTTCCATAACGGACGTTACACCATAACCGACAGTGGTCGGTAGTTGCATCTTCTCGCTAAGGGCTGGAGAGGTCTCACTATTTTTTCCAACGGCTATCGTCATTGTACATGATTAAACAATGTCGGAGTGCTTTAAAGGGGAAAATAGATAAAATCATTAATGATGAGAGTCTTGTTACAGACAGACCTGGCGTTCATAAGACTGGCAGTGAAATTCCTATTAAACGTAAACTTGGGGGTTTGACTGAGGCGAGGCAGAGAAACAATATTACGCAAATTGGCACCCTTTAGAAGACAGTACCAATCAGTGGAACCATGCACGTTGTTGAAGTTCACACAGGAATGCAACCGGCGAGGACAAGAATTGTCACGCAGAGAAAGAATTGTAATAATTCTATTATTAGGGCCAGGATTGAGTTTGAAAACCAAATCACTCACGTCCAAGACTATGAAATGTAGCCATTGACTTTGCATAATAAGCTCATGGGCTTTTGTCTCGTCCAATTTTAATCTCTAGTGGTCCGAGACGAGTGTTTGAAATGTCCACACCCAAGACAATCCTGTAATCTTCGGCGGGAGAGCGGTGTTCGGGTAAGACAAATCACGACCACGAGGTAAGATTGGGGCCTTGGAAAAGAAGTGAATCTCCAGGAAAAGCTCAAAGTTACGAGGAGACATCCCAAGAGCGATTCCAAGTCGAGCGCAACACGTTTTTGAACAATTCGGTGCTTTTGTTTCAATCAGGCTTTTATCCACCGGCACACCAAACTCTGCGAGTGTTCACTTGGCCTGTCATTCGTTGCAATTTAGGGTCGGAGCGTGGTAAATTCGAGACTGCGAGAGGGCGAAATCAGACTATCATTTTTTAAGCAGCCCTAGGCATTTTTAGGCTTACAAAAGAAATCGAGACACCGAAACGGCCTCGTACAACGATTACCGTCTGCAAGACTATGGAAATTTGGCCTGTGTTTTGAGAGACCATTCGGAGTACCTTCAAGGCCTTTTTACAGTATTCAGTGCAAACTATGGACTAAGGGATAAGGATTATAAATTCACTCTGCTCAAGCCCCGTACTGATTATCTAAAACGTAGTTTTTGCTACAGTGGGGCATTGTTATGGAATAATCTTCCTCAAAAAGATTAGATCCTTTCAATCGTGTAAAAGCGAAATCAATCGCCTTATGTCTACCTCGTACTCCCACACGTCAAACAAGTAAATCAGTTTTTATTTTAATCCTTGTACTGAGATTTTGTTCCGAAAATAAATAAAGTCTATGAAAATATAAGAATACTTCACAAATTAATGTGATCAAGTAAGCTGAAGAGATCACCGTACCTTTTCGGTATTAAATTCTCGGTTTTGCACCCTTTAAATCTAAAATTCCAAAAATTTAAAATCTAAAATGTTTGGGACGAAAAAAAGAACAACTAGGGACGTAACAAAACTCTGGCTGTGACCACCCCTAATGTCTGTCCTATTCCGTTATTTCGCTCTCTGGCCACTGGAGGTAGACCTTTGTAAGGGACGTCCTGTCCTGTTGTACCTCTATGCATGTATTTCCTAAATGCTTATAAATAAATAAAGAATTAAAGAAATAAATGAACGAACGAACGAACGAATGAATGAATGAATGAATGAATAAATACCGTCGGAGTTATCTTTTAGGCTGTTGCGCAGGCAAGTAATTGTAAGTAAACTGATCAAAGTTCCTGTCAGCTAAACTGTCACGAATAGCACTATATATGGCGCTAAAACGTTGGGTGATACTGTGGGAACTACACAATCGGGACATAAGGAATCGGCATCCCGATTCCATGATTGCATTTAATCCACACCATACCACTGAAAACAAAACAGAGAAATACTTAAGTTTATTGAACAAAGGACACCATGCACAAAAATAAGAGTATTCAATGATCGTGAAGTGACACTGACGTCGTCAAATAATAAATAGGGATCTTGAGCACCGACGAATGGGATGACGACGACGAGTAAAACTGCTGGAAGGCTGGGTCGAGGACGTCGTTCACGGCGTGAAAACCAAGTGCGAGGTCAATACAGAGCTGAGTTCTTGGAAGCAGAGACCTAAAACTGCCGAATAATATTGTTACGTCTTCCTTTTACGAGCTCCAAGACCTATTTCCCTTGAGCTACGGGAACGATACTATAGATGACAACGAATTTTCAGTCCTACATGAGGAACTTATGCCGAAAAATCACAATTTCTCATACGAAGAATGCGACGGGTTTTCCCTCGAAGAGATAAATGTGATGAAGGATGCCGAATTTTCGGCCCGGTACAATCTAAAACGACTTTCTTGGTATAAAAATGTATTCTAAAAACATAAGCGAAAGCCTACATATAGATACGAACCAGGAGAAACCAAGTCATTTTTCAATTTCTGGATTCATTTAATTTTCTACTTTCGCTGACACGCAAATTCCACAACAAATATAAGCAAACCCAAATCTTGGTTATTAGCAACAATTTCTACACCAAATTCTCAGTAAAATTCAGTAAATACAAAGCTTAGAGGTTAAAGAAATAACCAAATTTTCATTTCGATAATTTGATATAAATTCTCTGCCTCAAACACAACGTAAATAGATAAATAAATACTCACGTTCGCTCAGGACGCCAAACCTGACGTTTTCACGTCCTGAACCAATCTCGTTCCCAGAGGCTGCGATCCTCTTGGTCAGCATCAAGGATACGATGCCCGCTCCGCTGGATATGGGTAACGCAGGTTCTTGGAACGAGACTGGTCCTGAACGTCAGGTGGACGACGAGTCGAACATGCACAGTAGTGCAATAAGGGACAATTTTACTTCCGATCGTCGTCCTCTGAGCTCGTCGTCGTCGATGCTTAAGGTCCCTAGTCATCAACCGTCGCCAGCCGTGCGGGTGAATGTTTTAGATGAGAAAGAAAACGAGTTTGATTTTAGCTAAGTTAAGTTCAAAACTGAAGGGCTAAGCAAATAAATAGTATCGCGTAATTGCTTGAATTGAAAACAATACAACCCATTCATAAAACTGAGTCTGTTGCTTTGTTAAATTCAAAGCAATACTTATTTAAAAGACATACTTAACAGGTCTTACTTTTTCGTTCAAATTCAGCTCAAGTAAGTTCGCATAATCACTTGCTTCAAACGGTGCGTGAGACATTTCTTTTAGTCTGTTGTCATGCTGCAAATGACAAGCTCAAAATAATCTTACCGAATCGGCACTGAAACCTACATCAGCATCTACGACGTTTGCGTTTGGCGCCTCGTTCCTCTGTGTTAAACGATAACGTTTTTTGAGGGAAGAGAGAACTGGAAAAAGTAGAAATTCAAAACTGCAATGGTTCATGGAAGAGAACAAAACTTAACACTTTTTCTTCATTGATTTCTTAAAAAAAACTATATATATCTGAGAATGACGCAAATAAAGATTGGCATAAATTTGACTCATATGTTTGTGAAAGGAATGGCAGAAATTACTTAAAGATAAGACGACTTTTATTGAAGAAGTTAGTATGCTTCGAAATAATTAGAAGACACGAATTTATAAAATTTCTATGAAATACCAAAATGAGATCTATATATTTGGTTATCCAAATCTATCACTAGTCCTGTTGAAAGTGGTTGACAAATTCATTGGTCATTAAAACAAATGTGTCTGAAAATAAAAAAAGACAATTGAAAGTAGTTAGGGATGCCACCTAGGGAAGTAACCAATCACAGAGCCGGATTTGGCACATGTGACCGCTCAGAAACCGTTTTGAAAAATGAGATGCAGAATATATAACGAGAAGAAAGAATACATAATGGGCCAAACAGATTCAGGGAAGAGGGGTGGGGTAAGGGAGACAAAAAAAGGGAACGGAGGGGGATAGGTGAAAACGATATGGAAAGTTATTAAAAACCCACATTTTTATAACAAAGAGAGATTTTAATGACAGAGGAAAACGACAATATGATTACTAATTCGTATTTATTTATTTTTGAAAAAAAATATAGCGCCTGCAAATAGTGTTATCAACGAAAACAACCTCTTTGCCATCAGCTATTTGTTGGCGTTTCCATTTAATGAAACAGAAATCATGAATGTTTTGGTCCATTTGATGAAATTATAAATGTAAACAAGAATGTTTTGCGTGAATGAACGAATTATAATTTTTAAATTGGAGTGTTGAATTCATTCCTATCCAAATGATGAAATAATAAAAGTAAACAAGAATGCTTTGCCTGATTGATCGAATTATCATTTTGTAATGGAATGGTTGAGTTTAATCCCATTTGTAATGTTGGCATGGAAGTTGTTATGTAAACTAAACTTACGACTCGGAATTTGTCGCTAAACCAGTGTCTGTCTTTTATATTCCTGAAACCCCTTCACGGTTACGCCATATTTGGATGTCGGAAAGTCAATAAACGTGCAACAGACTCCCTAAAGTCTGTGATGGTATAGGAAAGGTCATCCCTTTTCAACCCGAAAAGTTTGTAATGAGGCAAATACATCATTCAAAAGATTTAACGGATCTTTCTGGGGGTAACCTCTTACATGGTGGTAATTTGAAAAATGCAATCAAACCTTTTAAAGATCTATTGTTTCCTCTGGTGGCAACCTCTTTCACGGCGGTAGTTAAACAAATTTAATCATACCATCAAAATATTTGCAATTTTTTGCTAGGAGTAACCCATGTTTTCTGCATCGAAAAATTTATGTACGTCTATATCAAAACAATCCCTCGCGCAGAGGCTGTTAGTCACCGTCCACATTGCGGACGAGAACTTTATCATCCTGAAGGACCAGACCGCCTCACCGACATTCATCCGAGGGGCTGTTCAATCAAAACGGAACAAGGCGTAACGGTTCTCCCAATCCACACTATTTGGATGTCGGAAAGTCAATAAACGTGCAACAGATTCCCTAAAGTCTGTGATGGTATAGGAAAGGTCATCCCTTTTCAACCCGAAAAGTTTGTAATGAGGCAAATACATCATTCAAAAGATTTAACGGATCTTTCTGGGGGTAACCTCTTACATGGTGGTAATGACCGCAATTCATGTCTGCACTTCCTAAAAAGAGGGTGTTGTAGCCATCGATCTTTCTTCCGCCTGTCAGGTCCAGTGTAGAATAGGGCGTTTCTTCTCCGTCGACAGTCAGGCGAATGCCTTGTAGGCCAAACAACTCACAGTTGAAAGGATTTCTTCTCAGCCTAACATTATAAGCATCGTTTCGCACAATTCCGAAAATGATGCACCTGGGAATCAGCCCAAGGAATAGATCCGTATCTATATGATTTAACACTCCTAGAGGAGTGTTTCTGAGTGACCGTTCGGCCTTCTCCACATTCCACATTTGCGTTGATAGTGGACCTTTTTAGGTTTTGTTCCAAAATATGTTGTGTAATCATTGCACTCAGACAATAAAATGAAGGTTACTCGGAATTGGAATTTCTAGAGATTTTACTCCAACAACTATTTTTTAAAAATATTTTTTCTTTGATTGACAGGTCATTATGTCTCCATGGTTACCACGTACACTTAAAAAATTGTAGGATTAGAGAGTTTAGTTATTGAGGATTCTGAAAATGTCTACTTCCAGCTATGTCTTTATTAATCCTAGGCCTAAAATGCCTTCTCTATGATGGTTGTGGGGATTAGTGTAATTTTTCTTGAAAAAGTTAGGCGGGAAAGGGCGTTCCCGCGATTGAAAGAGGCTAGTTTGTCATGTATCCCCTTCAGGGGGTTCCTTAGTTGTCCTCTATTGGTCGGCGGTATTACCACTTAGACACCATGCACCTTCGATGAGGAGTGAAAACTGTGCAAATCTTTGGAGGCAAAAAACTCGGAATTTATATTTGCGTGTGTTCCCTCCAGTCGAACAAATTAATCTTAAAGTGCACCTAAAGGCAAACATTTTACTGTGATAAGATAATTCTTTCCTCTTACAGTAAACATTTTTTACCATTTTCACCTCAAGATTTTGCTTTCATGTGTCGCACAAGCTATGTAAAGTTGGCAAAACTAGCAGCCATATGGCCCCACGGCCGTGCTGTGAGAGGCATGGGCCTATTCTCGATTTTACGTCACAAACTGTTTTGCAATGCGACACATTTAAAGCAGAATTTCGAGGTCAAAATGGTAAAATTTGTTTCCTATAAGTGGAAAGAATTATCTTATCAAAGAAAAAAATTTGCCTTTAGGTACACTTTAAGCTAGATTTATCGGATTTGAGCGAAATTTGGCGAAAATGTTGCTCACATGTTACAATACTAAATTGTATGAGGCTTTTACAAAATTCGAAATGTTTTTCCCGTTGTGTCCAAGCGCGTGACACGCACACAGGAAGCAGAGGAGTCGTATTTGACTTTATTATATGACTGGTTCTTTCAGCGGTCAAGATGAATCAATTCTCCTGCTGTGATTGGCTACCCGCGAGGTCAAGATGGAGCCATCTTGACCGCTCGGGATAGCCCGTTCGTCCCGCGTTTTACTTTCTTTTAATGTCGTCCTATGAGTCATATAATAAATCCTTTATTGACCAAGCTTGTTCGGTCAAGATGGCGGGATATTGGCCTCGTTCTTTTTTTGCGCAAAAAAAGAACTTGGCCAATATCCCGCCATCTTGACCTCACGCTTGGCCAATAACCCATGTTTATTGGAGTTAAATTCACCGTGAGGTTGCAGCACGAATCGATTTTGTTGATTTGAATCACCGTACGTGATCAAACTGCATTCACAAACGATCGTGTTACGCCGTTGTGTATTCTTGTACCCAGATCTCCCACGGCCAAGCGAAAGGGAGATCTGATAAAGTTGGAATTTGGAGCATGCTCAGTAAGAGCCAGGCCCGTTATACGGGCCTCACTATAACTACGCATGCTCGTCATTATTTTGTTTATGAGCGAAAGATAAATGGACTTCGTGAGCGCTTTTTAATCGGTTTTGCGGTCCTGAGGAGAAGAAAACTTCAAAATCAAACCAAAGCTAAAAGAGCCAATACAGGGAGGTTGTTGTCAACGGCCGAGATTGGTTAATTATTCTCCCAACTGGTTACGGTAAATCGCTAATTTATGAAGTGTTATCTTCACATTACGATCATCTCGCTGCAAAGAAGAAATGAAAGGACAAGGTCAATTGTAATTGTGGTTTCGCCGCTCAACCCTCTGATCGACGATCGATATCAAATAAATAACTTTAACTCAGTGGGAGTGTCTTGTGCAAGCGGGATAAATGTTTCCGGGAGCGAGGCAGATGGTGGTGTTGAAGCCAGGTTTCAAGCCGATCTACATCTAGAGGCCGGAAAGTTCAGATAATTTTATCCGTCCGGAGGTAGCTGTGAGTAACAAGCAGTGTAGGGAGATATTTTTGTCCGATTTTTATCAGAAAAAAATGTTGCGGCTAAGTTCTAATTTAGGCATACCAGTTTATCAAAACAAGATCTGGAACAGAACATCGGAAATTCGTCTGAGTCTTCGACCAAATCTCACACAGTTTTTGAATAATTCTTTTTAATCTCAAAGCTTTCCCGGCGTCAGAAGAAAATTCCTCCCAGCTGTCTCGCCTCACAAACGGCGTTTAAACTTGAAACTATCGCTCGCGTTTTCCTTACTGCCATGTTGAATATTTGCCACGAAAATAAAGCCACAAAAAAGCCACACTAAAAAGAGCCAATCAGAGCATAGATTAGATTGCGGTAGCCTTTTTTCTAGTAGCCAATGAGAAATGGCGTACTTTTGAACTTTACCAGATCTCCCTTTCGCCCTGCCGTGGGAGATCTGGGTACGAGATTAGCTGCCGTGAGGGTCTGCATGGGGGGTACTGAATTCCCAGTTATCAGTTAAAATTTTGCCTATTTCTCAGCTATCAGTTATTTTTGACAGATCTCAGATAACTTTCGTTTCTCATTTGTTTTTGATAAATTTTATCTTAGCAGAGGATTGTCCATCTCAGTAGCCGAACATTGTTGAGAAGAATCCGATAATTTCCGGCCCTTACACTTTCCAGTGACTCCACTGTTTTAGAGCTATGCGTTTGGAACTAAATTTACCCATTAGGGCGATACGCTCTCCGTTTCATTATAATGCGTGGTTATATATTCTTTTTAAAACAAGTGAAAATGATGCATCTCCGCCGTTTAGGTCTATGACTCTTCGTTTTCCATCCGTGATATAGATTCTGGTAGATGAAAAGGTGTTTTTGTTAATAGGATTATATTTATTCTTTTGGGTTCTAATGTGAAACAGTAAGATGGTCCTACTGTAAACGTGGTAAATCATATCGCAGTCAGCCGAACCATCTTACAAACAATGAAAACGTAAAGCTTGTGGGATGTGGTTGGAGTGACAAGGATATTTCACAAATTAATGTGATCAAGTAAGCTGAAGCCACTCAAGAGGCACTAAGGCCACAAGGTAGCGGGCATTACCCCTTAAATCTACCCAAGCAAAGATTGAGCCCAAGCATTAGCAGCCATGGACAGCTGTTTCGGCCTTGTTAGGCCTCATCAGCATGGCATAGCTAATGCTCACGCGCAAGTACCCACATACCAATAAAACAAACAATGAAAACGTAAAGCTTGTGGGATGTGGCTGAAGTGACAAGGATACTTCACAAATTAACGTGATCAAGTAAGCCAGATCACAATGAATGTTCAAAATATCTGCCTCGTCACAAAGTACCTACGAAGTCATCAATATTTTGAGAATTTTAAAGACATTTTTATTAAAACCCTTTAGTTATCGAAATTACTGTGAGCGAGATCGAACTAGTATTGTTCTTTCAATGTGCCCGTACTCGAAATGTAGTTTAATCGAATTCCAAATCAATTGGGTATACAAGATTTTTTTCTCAGTTCTTCTTCAATAACTCTCTTTTGTTTTATATATTGGTCCACGTCTGTATCATTCCATACACCAGCTGGAAATGCAATATCTATAAACGAGGATTCATCATCTTAGTTATTTTTAATAGTTATCAACTGATTGTTGTATCCTGCATTGATATTGAACCATGCGAAACTTATGTTTATGACTCTGTTTAAACCATGAACGTAGTACTACATCATTATTATCAAAAGCAACAGCTCTTGTAAACGTTGTCACAATATTTTCAGGTTATTTATTATTATTTTAAGCCATTAATTGATCGCAAAAAGGGTGCTTTGTTTCCGAGTTCTGGATGCCTCGTTTTCGACTTAGAGTGTTTCGTTTTCGAGTTTTGGGGTGCTTCGTTCACTAACTAGGGTGGTTCTTTTTCGAGGTTTAGGTTGGTTTGTTTTCGACCTAGGGTGCTTCGTTTTCGAGTTTTGGGGTGCTTCTTCTTGCTTTCCGAGTGCTTCGCTTTCGACACTACCTACGTGCCATCCCCAGGAGTATAGAAGGGTTTATCAAAGGGGAATAGCGTAGACTTCTCCAAACAAACTCTTCTAGCTAGAAAAAAAAAAAAACATTTGAGAAGAACGTCCATAATTTTAGATCACTTTAATGGAGAGAGGTTATCCAAAGAACAGTAGTGAAGGAACGCTCTCAGGAGTGAAAATCCAAGGAAGCGATCTCACCTCATACAACCAAAGTTGCAAAAGATAGAACCCACCAGTGCAAAATATGAAGCAGACAAACACGTAAAAGATCTGGGAGCGGGCCTGTTTTGTTTGTTTGTTTTTGTTGTCACGCTTTGATTCCCAAAGCACGAAAAGAGAGACAAAAATCGTAATCAAGGACAAGAACTAAGTTATTACTTATCAGCATATTTGCGCTCCCTTCCATACATTTGTTTTTCTGCCTTTTAAGTTTCTTTCTTGAAAGAGAAAAGAATCAGTGAAACACTAAGTTTGAATTAGGAGTTTGTTATTACAAGGTGCAGCTTGTTATTTTCTGTGATTTATTTTTGTTTCTTGTGAAGTTATTTCTAACAAATCACAAGCCTGAAGTACCAGAATGGAAGAGAAATTTTGTTTCTCACTCAGGTTATTAAAGTTACAGAGCGGGAAATTAGACTCTGTCCACTCACCCACTCCTCCTTCCCACCAAGGCAAAGGGACTAAAAAACGCCAAGAATTAATAGCATTAACATCCTATAAATGAGGTGAAGTTTAATTTTGGTCAAGAAAACGCAGTAAAGCGTGAAAACTGCCTGTGTATTTGAGTTATGCAAAAACTTTGTTCTGTCGTAGTTAGAAATAAAATAACAAAACGCTTTGTTAGCCAATATATCAGGTTAAAACTTAGTCTGAAAGCAATAGATTGAAAACAATAGTTTCAATAAAAATGGAGAACGTGAAATACGGCGATTACTAGATTTGCTTCTTCCTAAACACAGGAAGTCCACATGTCATAATCCTAGGCCCAGTGGTTATAAAAGTGTGTTCTAAAAATGCTAACAAAATGCTTTGTTAGCGTGTAGTAAAATATTGCGTTCATTTATACTCTGAGATAAGAGTGTGACGCACATATAGGACTTAATAACGAAGTCCTATGTGCATGAAAGCAATGACATAAAAATTCTTTCAACAGGAGTAAATAATGAGTTTTTAATATGAATGAAAAGAGCACATAGTCTACGATAAAAAAAGTTAGAAATATGGAAAACCAAGAATTAAAGAGAATGGCTTTGACGTGAAAAACAGGAAGTTCAGAAAGCGTTAAAACTTCCCGTGTATAAGTTAAGAAATACATATGGGTTATAGCCAAGCGTGAGGTCAAGATGGCGGGATATTAGCCAAGTTGTTTTTTGCATGTTTATGGACCGAGACGAAGTAGAGGTCCATAAACACACAAAAAAAGAACGAGGCCAATATCCCGTCATCTTGACCGAACAAGCTTGGTCAATAAAGGATTTATTATATGACTCAAAGGACGCTATTAAAAGACAGTAAAACGCGGGACGAACGGGCTATCCCGAGCGGTTAAGATGGCTCCATCTTGACCTCGCGGGTAGCCAATCACCGCAGGAGAATTGATTCGTCTTGACCGAAAGAGCCAGTCATATAATAAGTTTCGTTATTAGATATATAATAACAAGTAACTTGTTAGGCTACGATAAGCCACTCATGCAACAAGATAAAAGTGTTTTTCACTTATAGGTTTCTGCCAAATCGATTGATAAGAACAAAGCATGATATATGAAGAGAAAAAAAACAAGAATTAAAGAGAATGGCTTTGACGTGAAAAACAGGAAGTTCAGTTTATGAACATTTATAATAAAACCAAGAAAGCGTTAAAACTTCCCGTGTATAAGTTAAGAATACGTTACGTTATTAGATATATAAGAACAAGCAACTTGTTAGGCTACGATAAGCCACTCATGCAACAAGATAAAAGTATTTTTCGCTTATAGGTTTCTGCCGAATCGATTGATGAGAACAAAGCATGATATATGAAGAGAAAGAAAACAAGAATTAAAGAGAATGGCTTTGACGTGAAAAACAGGAAGTTCAGTTTATGAACATTTATAATAAAACCAAGAAAGCGTTAAAACTTCCCGTGTATAAGTTAAGAATACGTTACGTTATTAGATATATAATAACAAGCAACTTGCTAGGCTACGATAAGCCACTCATGCAGCATGGTAAAAGTATTTTTCGCCTTTAGGTTTCTGCCGAATCGATTGATGGACTGATAAGAACAAAGCATGACATAGGAAGACAAAAAGAGACAAAAGAAGAAATGTATCCCAAGAGTTCGTGTTTGCATTTTTCCTGGGGGCCGGGAGTGCGTAACCGGTGCCATTGTTTAGCCGAGACTACAAGGCGACAATCTCTCCTTGGGGCCATTTTTTCTTCCATAAATGAGTCTAATTATGACCATTAAAAATCATTAGTGATATTGGCCTAGCAACTGGATCGTGACTTTGAGGCAATATTGTAACACGCAGAAACCCGTCTGAGCCTTGCGTGTGTGTGTGTATGTGTGAGAGAGAGAGTTCTGTGCAAACTCTAACGACATAATAATAATAATAATAATAATAATAATAATAATAATAATAATAATAATAATAATAATAATAGTAATGTTGTTATTCATGGAAACGTCTTCGCAAGCCCAATGCGTCAACTTGCCGCTGAGGACTATTGATGATGATGATCAGGAGGGTCTATATACCCTACCATCCATACAATTGACTCATCATATTTGATATATCATTCCCCGATTTCAAAAATTCAAATTAAAAATAAAATGTCGATCAGTACTTTCCTGTGATAACTGTTTGCCATGCTTTACAAGGTGGTTCCCAAAGTGGCTCTAACCTCTGGCCCGTGGTTGAAAACTTGAAGTTTGGCTATTGAAATGCAAGTTATTGAGCGCATGATTACCTTCTCTGCTGTTTATCACTGCCGCGGATTGCTTTAAACTCAGCACCTGATAAGCTTTTACTGCTGTCAAGCAAAATGGAATTTTCAGTGTCTCTTAAGAATTTTAACAGACCTTCCAACTCTCACAATTTGGTCGTGAGACTCACGATTTCAGGAGTCATCTCACTGTCTCACGATTTAACCTTGAAATCTCACAGTTTTCCACAATATCTTACATCTTCAATCACATACGGCCTAAAGTCAACTGAACTAGATTTATAAAATAATAGTTGCGAACACGGCCCAAAATATTGTAATGTTTACGTTTCTTGTCACTGGAAATCGAAGCTTCCGGTAATTACTGGGCCCGTTAAGCTGGTTTGTTTTCCATTCCAGATGGGAGTTTAAAAAGTTTTGAAAATTATACAGTGAATTTATCGGCTAAAGAAACAAAATGGACTTCATTAGAGGTCACAACACACTCTACTTTTCTTGAGAATTTGATTTAAAAATATGGTTTCGGGCCCCTTAAAGTTTCCGAGACTTTAGAGAAACGGAGCCCTGGGCCGAGCTAAATGAACACAAATAAATGTTACTGTTGAGATTATATTCCTTTGTTTAAAAAAACGTTTTTGGAAATCTCACTATTGACCCTAATGTCAAGAATTTTGGGGGTAAATATTGGAGACCTCAAGATTTGGAAGTTTCAGATGTGGGAAGGTCTGAAGTAATGAACTCATGGAATCAAACGAAAGAGAAAAGTAAAATTTTCTCCGGATGTTTTGCAACATTGAGAGGTTTTGTCAAGGTTTTAGCGCCTTCTTTAATGTACGCCGTGATTAACAACCATAACATTCTTGGCATAGTGACCCAACAAAAAGGCCCATTTAAACAACAGGATATCGCAGGTTTGTTATTTTCCGCTTTGGGCGACGCAGGAAAACAAGTTCATATGAAGTCTCTGGTTGTGGTCCGTCATCCCAGGTAACAAATATGCCTTTGCAATGAAAATTTGCGTACTTAACATTGATCTAGACTATTTAATTTTTGTTCTCCTTTAGAGTTCAACATTTGCTATCGGCGAGGCCTTCCCGTTTAAGGACGAGTGTTGATTCCCCAACAGAGAATTGGCTATTTAATTAGGTAAGCACTGCACTGAGCGTTGTGGTTTTCAGGTTCCTTTTCATGAGGTTCGATATAAGCTATTTTGTAGCTAGTTTCCAAATAGAAGTTCTCAAAATACATCATTATATTAGGTTATCGGTGAACTTCTAAGTGTTACACACCCATCCAGTATGACATCGTTATCTTGTTTACCAAGAGCTCATGAGCTAGCCCTTAAAACGTTTTTCACAACCCCTCGTTCCTTCCCTGAGAATAACTATGTTGGCGGTCATGCATTATTTTATGTTTGAAGTCTGTGAATCATACCGTAAGTGTTACTTTCCCTTTAACAGAAATAAAATCGGTAAAACAGTCTTGTCACTTTTTCTTAAACGTCTGGTTCCGTTTCAGTTTTCAAAGTTTGAACTAAGAGCTTCATAGAAATTAAAACGATGGGAAGAGTCTTCTTGAACAGATATCAACTTTTGAAGTGCAAAGCAATAGGCTTTAGCATTTTACTTTCAACTAACTTTATTCTTCATGGGCTCAGCCAGGAGCCGTTCAGCTAGGGAACCAATTTGCTTTGATCAATAATTTTTAACTTAAAAATCGCCTTGAATTCTGGAAAAAAAATAGCACTAAATTTAAGTGGTTGTGACGTACAACTAATAGCCTGTGCTTTAGTGGATTCCTTAACCCAAATACACGGCAAAAGAATTGAGTAGCAAACAAACCCAGACACAGCGCACTTGAAATTCGTCTTTGTTTTGCAGTTTGGAATAGACTGAAAAATCGTGTATGATTTAGTAATCTTTGATCTCATTTATGTATATTTCATATATTTCGCGCATGTAATCATGGAAACCACGCTTAATTTACATTTAGGTCCATTTACTGAAGCCCAAGATTTCAAAGTTCAGGTTTTCACATAAATGAATGGATCTGCCAAGACGGATCCATTTCTGCCGCAAAAGGCCTTTAAGGGTCATTTAATTGTTCGGCTCAATTCCGCGCTGCAATGGCCTTTGCGTCATAAGACTCTCAAACTACTCGAATAAAGTATGCAGTTTTTCGGTCCAAATTTATTTCCCAGTGATCCATCTCTTGGACGACTCGATTTTTCTGTCATTTTGATTTTGTTATAATTATTGCATCAATATTAATATCATAATATCTGCCAGTAGCTGAATTCTACCGTCATTAATTTCCCACTTTTATGCTCGGAAACTATTTCGCTAAAAGGTTATTGATTTATCAGTATAATACATAGGAAGAAGGTAATATTAGATAACTTGAAAAGATGCATCTGCCTTTTTAGTTTAAAATATAATAATGCCAAGAAGACTGTTTAAGCGCACGAAGCCTTGAGTTATTGTATGATAACAGGAAGTTAATTGGAGGTGATAGACCTGCGCGCCTCCTGTGTACGTGTTTTAGCGTTTCAGTCGTCTTTATAGTTTGGCTATATCTTTAAGTGAACTCCCCTTTCTGTATGATATTAAGGGTGGTACCTTGCGGTTTGTTTGCCCTTTTCTTCGGTATTTCCGTTTCAAATTCGCCATGAAAATAATTTTAAACACTACTGCCATTTTAGTGCCCATGGCGATCCTATGTGTTTGCAGGCAGTTGTTTTCGTTAAATTGGAATAATTTTTTCTCCAAAATTAACCTGAGTGCTTTCGCAAGCGGTTTGGTTAGGAGGTTTGTGTTTGTAACAAATTGTCGGGTGCTGCGCATACTGTATTGACGCCTTCCTCCTGTGTTATATTTCTGTATATGCTCGTTGCGTCCATTGAAACAAGGATCGCTTCGACTTGGGAATATTAGTTTTCTTTATAAAATTGATGAAGTCATTTGTGTCCTTTAGATATGACTTCTTAGTGTTGTTGTTCTATCGGCTGAAGGATTTTATCAACAAAGCATGCTAGCTTTTCTGTACGGGGCCCTTCGCACCCTGAAATTATAGGTCACCCCAAGAGAGTCGGTTTGTGTATTTTGGTCTGGGTGTAAAAAACACTAAGTATTCGCGGCGGGTTTAGTGTTTGAAGAAACCATTTTTTGTAGGACACTCGCTCTGAATAAATTCATGAACCAAATTTAGAGTGTAGTTGTTTTCTTTTCAAGCTTGCTTCGTATCTCTGAGTTTTGTTAGTCGAGTCCGCTCAAATCTAACAGGGACTTTAGTGGATGATGGAATTACATCGTGATTGTCGTTTTGTGTTTGGCTTCCGCTGGCTTCGGGATCCAATAAAAGCTCTTGGCGTTTTCTTTTCTTACGACTTAAATAAATCAAACGAGCTAAATTTCGCTGAGAAAATCCATACACTAGAAAAGACACTAAGCAGTTGGAAAAGACGGAATCTTACACTTTATGGCAAAATAAGCATCGTTAAAACTCTTGGCCTTTCCAAGTTAATTTATAACACGTCTGTTATCGTTATTCCAGAAAAATTCATTAAAGAAATTGAAACACTAATTTTTACTTCACTCTAGGACGGGAAACCCGCTAAGATTAAAAAATCAACCACCATAGGGGAAAAAAGCAAGGTAGCCTCAAAATGACAGATTTTCAGACCATGAATAAATCCTTAAGGGTTGCGTGGATACCACATTTGCAATCCAGTAGCGATGCTTCCTGGAAAATAATCCCGGAAGCTGCCCTTGAGAAATTTGGTGGACTGTCTTTTTTGACTAACTGTAACTATGATATCAGCTCGCTACAAATCAATAACCTTCCATCTTTTTACAGAGAAATATTGACTTTTTGGCCGAACACTAAAGTTGCTTTTGAAAATCCAACTTCTCCACAAGACGAAATTATTTGGAACAATAAAAACATCCGAATCAATTGAAAACCTCTTTTCTTTAAAAGGTAGTTCGAGAAAAAGATTATCTATGTCAAGAACTCACTGAAAGCCGACAACAATTTTATTCCGTTTACCCAATTTTGCGAAAAGTTCCGCCTGAAGATACCTTTCACCCTTTATTTGGATTAATAAACGCTATACCAACGTCTTGGAAATCAGAAATAAAGCATAATTCCGTTTTTCCCATCTCTAGACAGTCACAAGGAAATAACGAAATGAAAAATTCCACTAAAACAGTTTTCCTCGCTATTGTTAAAGGATATTTTTATAGCCCCTACCACGGAAAGCAAAATTTTAAGACATGGTTTCACTCAAGAAAATATTCATCGGGCTTACGAACTTCCTTTTAATTTGAAAAACGACATAAGTATAACAATGTTCCAGTACAAAGTCATCCACAACATCCTCCCAACCCAAGCTAGCCCTTGTCGGGCAAAAGTTTGCGAGCACGATGCTAGCCTCCTTCGCAGACTTCTTTGGGCTCGTCACGCGTTCCTTGCCCACGAACGTCTGCTGAACTGAACTGCCACTTCCGTTCGAGGCGGTTAGCCAATCATAGTTCGTTTTCCAATTTATGGAAAGTAGGACTTCGACCCCTGGATTATTTTCACAGACGATGCACGTGAATCGGGTGTCGATTTCCATTCTTACGCAGCTCGTTATTGGTTTCTTCAAAACAAAGGCTAACCGCCGACGAACGGAAGTGGCAGTTCAATTCAGCAGACGTTCGTGGGCAAGGAACTCGTGACGAGAACAAAGACGTCTGCGAAGGAGGCTAGCACGAGTTTTGCCCTCGGTGTTTTACCGACAGACATTCTTTAGATCACATGTTCCTACATTGCCCTTCGACAACAAGTTTTTGGAACTGTTTTCAAAAAATAAACTGGTGGAATACACGAACTAAGTCATCTATCACATTGTCTGACAGCATGATTTTATATGGAGTTTTGGCAATGTTAAGCACCTATATTCTTTAATTAAATTATGCACTCCTGATAGCAAAGTTCACTATTTATAACAGCTGCCTCCATGATAGGAAACTCTGCTTCGACAGTTTTCCTCTATTTCTCAATGAAAAAATAAAAGCGTGAAATAGCAATCGCACATAACATAATATATATATTTAGCCAAGCCTAAAAGCGGAGCTCCAAAAGCATTCTTTTCTACTGGCATTTACATATAGTCTGCTTGTCATATCAGCCATCTGACCTCACTCAAGCTACAGACCCAATGCTGTAAAAAATAGTATGGAAAGGTGATCTGAGCCAGTGGCACAGTGGATTTAAACCCCCCGTGGATTTGCACTCTCCAGTCCAGATCTGCTTGTGGATCAGATTTGGACCCCCTAGTCCAGAACTGCTAGCAGATATGAATCCCCTTTTACGGATTTGGACCCCCACCCCTCCTAAAAACAAGCGTTCTATTGAGTAAGGTAATAAAAATTCCTTTCCAAACTGAGTTTGGAGATGTTAAAAAAGCAAAATAAAAATATTGAGGTAGGTTTTTTTAAAAATAATCTTTAATACCTTGTGTAAAAAGAACCTGCAACGCTAGTTTTCAGCTATAAATTTTTAAAACAAAACATCCTAGAGCAATACCTAAGGACAGGTCTGTTTCCCCATTCAACTGTAGGCAACTTAGTTACATACTTAGCTACTTAGGTATGGTTTAGAGCCACTAGAAATTGGTGGAGAAGCCTGGTGATTGCTCCTTGGAATCAGTATCACATCAGATATATAGTGATTCAGATCATCACTTCATAATGAATGCAATTTCAATTATCCCAGCCTCCCATGAGACAGTCAGAAATCAGAAATTGTGTATCCTCTGGATATATGTATGCCTCACAAAAATTATGAAAGAAAGATACATGGAAATCAATAAAAACATTTAGATGCCATGAATTAAGACCAAGATATTTCTTTTGATCAATTACTTCTTGACCTTACTATCACAAAAAAAAACTGCTTGCTAACATTAAGCACATCACTCAATGCACCTACAGTGTTTTCAAAAAGAACTCCAGCTGCTCTTCTGGCCAGTTAAGTGCAAGACCAAACTACTTGATAATAAAATATTGGGCATTTGGTTGATACCACTATCAAGGTGATTCATCAAAGCAAAAGTGCTGGAAATCTGTGTTAGCCATCTTAACTTGATCTTAACATACTTCATCAAACATCAGAGATTCCATTAAACATTAATGCCAAATGTCATCCAAACATCCCACAAGATTGGTGTGACCAGCTACTAATAAAATTAATTGAAAGACTGTATGCAGGAGGAGGAAGTCCAAAGGATGTGTACATTGATGAGAAAGAGCTTACTTTAAGTTTAATTTTAATTTTAAGTTTTAAGTTTAATAATACTTTGTCATGCGAATACAACTAAAACAAAACAAAAAAGTGCATGACTGGAGAATAATTGGGAGAAACTAAATTCCGATACAAAGAATATTATCTAATATTACACATTCTAAAAACTAAGAGGTGAAATTTAAACGTGGCCCAAAGCTAACCTAATCAAATAAATCAAGTCACCCCTGATTTGAGATTGAAACTAAAAATTATGAAGTAATCCAAAGCAAACCTAATTAAATTACATACTTGTCACTCCAAGCACATCTGATTTAAAATTGACACTAATAATGTAATAGATAGGACTTAAAACTGCTTAAAGAAGGTGCATGCATGATGTTCGATGGAACACCATTCCAGTCTGTTATGTAGCGATTAAAAAAAGAAAAGCTGAACGCCAGCGGTTATTGTCGGCCGCGCATGCGTTATACGTGCGTCTTCTCGTGGCCCTCGTGTTTCTGTTTTTACCCGGCCATTTTGTAGAGGCTTTGTTGTCCTTAGTAAAGTGTTTGTATTTCGCTATTATCGTGTCGTCTGTCCTTATTACTGGCGTGGTGGCAGCAGTTGGAACTTACCCTCGTCTCGTACTTAGAGACAGCCAGCTCATAACGGATCGTCGACCGATTTCCAAGCGAGGAACTAGTGAAACAGCTTAGTCGATAGCTGTGTCAACAACACCCAAGGACTCACAGCTAAGTACACATTTTGCCTTTCCTCTATTCATTTAAGAACACGAAATGAATCCAAGAGCACCAAAACAGTGGTCCTTAACCAAACAGGAAACGATAACGTCGTTCGAAGCCTGGAGACAAAATCTTCAGTATATTCTTTCTCTTGACCGCAATTTCGCGGGCTTTCTCGCTGATGGTGTGACATGGTTGAAGAAATCCCCCGGTAGCCCTCGTCGCGGCCTCCAGGATGACCCCGAATCCGTACCTCAAGCTTTCCGTAGAACAGCACAACAAAAGTGTACTCATCTTGAATTAATGCTTGGACAAATTGCGAACTATTGTCCAGTAATTTCTCGTAACACCATCGTCAAGAACTCAACCTCCATGAGCTCCATCTGGCAAGCGATTCGCCTTCACTTCGGTTTCCAATCAACCGGCGCTCACTTCCTCGACTTCAACAACATCACACTCGCCCCTGCTGAGCGCCCCGAGGATCTCTATCAACGTCTGATGTCCTTTATTCAAGATAATTTATTATTGGCAAATGGAAATATCTCACACCATGGCGAAGTTCCCGGCGCCGACGAGGAAATGTCTCCCACTCTAGAAAATCTTGTAGTACTAACATGGTTGAGATTAGTCCACCCTGACCTCCCCAGTTTGGTTAAGCAACGCTACGGTACCGAGCTCCAAGTCTCTTGCATCTCTCAAACCTGAAATTTCTCAAGCATTGGATTCCCTCTTGGAAGAGATCAATAACAATGCCGATGCTAAAATCTTGCGTTCCACGGCATCCAAGCTCAGACAGCCGCCTCCAAGGGGTCCTTACAACCGCTTCCAAAAGGCATATACTAAACCACAAGTCAAGTCTTGCCCCCTGTGTAAGCAGGCTGGACGTAATGACCGTCACTTCTTAAGTCAGTGCACTTACCTACCTGCTGAAGACCGCGCTTTCCTCGCCAAAGCACGCCTGGCAAGTAGCCTCGATGACGACGATGACCCCATCGATTCTGATTTCTTCTGTCCACCTGAAGTGGAGGACTTTGCTTCTTCTCCCCATTCCTCGGCCAGGGCTGTGTCTCGCTGTGTAAGCACAAAGCAATCACCCCATTTCAATGCCTTCTACCATCACCACTCGCTTAATCTAACCTTGGACACTGGTGCCGAAACCAGCATGATCAAGGCCTCCGTCGCCCGTGGCATCGCCGCTCCCATCGTGAAAACATCCCAGCAGGCCCTACAAGCTGATGGAGTTACGCCTCTTGTCGTTGTTGGCGAGACCCACCTCACTCTTTCACGAGCTGGCAAACTCCTCACCCTTGATGCCCTCGTAGTAGAAGACTTAGATTTTGATGTTTTAGCTGGAACTCCATTCATGATCACTAATGACATATCTGTTCGCCTAGCAAAGGGACAGGTTCTTATCCAAGGCTCCGAAATACTAGCTTACCATCCCGAGTCAGGTGCCAGTTCCCAGCTCACGCCGTCCGTCGCACCCAGTCTTATGTGCTACGCTCGTCCGCCCCTACAACAGTGGTCCTCCCTGGGGAATATCTTGAGCTGGACCTACCACCTAACATAGATCCTGACTGTACCTTAGCCATAGAAGCCCGTACCGATGCACCATCCAACAAAAGCTCCAAAGTTTCACAACTCTGGCCCCAGCCCCAAATTGTAGAAGCAGTAGCTAGTAAAGTTCGTTTAGTCAACGACACTGCTGAGCCAAGGACTGTCCGACGCCACGAACATCTCTGCCAAGCTCGCCACACCACAGCTGTGACTCCCACGTCACCTGTTGGACCACACCCATCACCTCCCCACCCTTGTGGAAGCAACTCACCTCAGCCTGGGTTCTTCTCAGATGCTGTCGAAGTTGACCCTGACAACATCCTACCCGACACCGTACGCAACAGGTTCCGCGAAGTGCTCCAGGCTCACGACGAAGTTTTTAATCCTGCCATTGTTGGTTACAATGGCATAGCTGGTCCTGTCCAAGCCTCTGTCAATATGGGACCTGTACAGCCTCCACAACGCAAAGGCCGTGTTCCCCAATATTCCCGTGACAAGCTGGTTGAATTGCAACAGAAATTTGATGAGTTGGAACAATGCCAGGTCTTCCGGCGTCCGGAGGACATCGGAGTTACCGTTGAGTACCTCAACCCTTCATTTCTCGTTAAAAAACCCTCTGGCGGTTTTCGTCTCGTTACAGCCTTCACAGACGTCGGACGCTACAGCAAACCACAACCCTCCTTGATGCCTGACTCTACTCTCCGCACCATTGCCCCATGGAAGTACATAATAAAGTCTGACCTCACCCGCGCCTTTTACCAGATACCTCTATCAAAGGCCTCCATGAAGTACTGCGGTGTGGCCACTCCGTTTCGCGGCATCAGAGTATATACCAGGTCAGCCATGGGAATGCCCGGTTCAGAGACCGCATTGGAGGAATTAATGTGTCGTGTCCTTGGTGACTTCCTCCAAGAGGGATGCGTTACAAAACTAGCCGACGATCTTTATTGTGGTGGCGACACCCCACAAAGCTCATCACTAACTGGTCTCGTATACTTGACGCCCTTGCCCGGTGTAACCTCCGTCTGTCCGCCACTAAGACTGTCATATGCCCCAAAACAACCACCATATTGGGTTGGATCTGGTCACAAGGCTCCTTATCTGCAAGCCCCCACAGCATTGCTGCACTCGCAACCTGCTCTCCTCCAGAGTCTGTGAAAGGTATGCGTTCCTTCATCGGCGCCTACAAAGTCCTTAGCCGTGTCCTCCCTCACTGCTCTCAACTTGTGGATCCACTTGAATCATCCTTGGCCAATCTACAATCTCACGACCACGTCCAGTGGGATGACAACCTTCGTCAGAAATTCACCACCGCACAAGATGCCCTTCAAACGCACCAGTCTATCGTCCTCCCTCGTGCCTCTGACCAGCTTTGGATTGTGACTGATGGCTCAGTCTCCCGACGCGGTCTTGGCGCCACCTTGTACCTTACCCGCCAAGACCGCCTTCTCCTTGCCGGCTTCTTCAGCTCTAAACTACGCAAGCATCAGGTCACATGGTTACCATGTGAGGTCGAAGCGCTGTCTATAGCAGCTGCCGTAAAACACTTTAGCCCCTTCATAATCCAATCCAAGCACCGTGCCTGCGTTCTGACAGATAGCCAGCCCTGCGTTCAAGCCCTCCAGAAACTTTGCCGAGGTGAATTTTCTGCCAGTCCACGTGTTACCTCCTTCTTGACCACCATCAGTAGGTACCAAGTTAGCCTCCAGCATCTCGCTGGCACCGCCAATCTACCCTCGGACTTTGCCAGTCGGAATGCCCCTGATTGCACTGAACCGAACTGCCAAATTTGCTCTTTCGTGCACGAATCAGAGTCTTCTGTAGTACGTGGCATCTCCACTCAAGAAGTCCTTGACAACACCAAGCGCCTACCCTTCACCAGCAGACCTGCATGGTTCAGTGTTCAAAATGAGTGCCCCGATCTACGGCGTGTCTGTGCTCACTTGAAACAGGGCACCCGCCCTTCCAAGAAACTGACTAACATCAGAGACGTAAAGCGCTACCTTAACGTCACTTCCATTTCCAAGGATGGCCTGCTCGTCGTTCAGCGTCAACAACCACTCTCCCGCCCTATTGAGTTGATCGTCGTACCTCGTTCCGTACTTGACCCCTCTAAGCACCAACTTCAAATGGTCATACAACGTTACTTCTTTGCCCTGGATATGAGTGCTGCTATCGCTCGAGTATCAGATTCCTGCCACACTTGTGCCTCACTCAAGAAATTCCCTACCTCCCTTACCAGCCAGTCATCCGAAGATGCACCCGAGGTTGTAGGCGTGTCATTTGCAGCCGATATCATTAGACGCTGTCGCCAATTTATCTTACTTTTGAGAGAATGCGCCACCTCTTACACTACATCGTGCCTTGTACCCGACGAGAAGAGTGATACCCTTCATGATGCCGTCGCCCGATTAGTAGTGGGCCTACACCCCCTCGATGGTCCCCAAGCTGTGATTCGTGTCGACCCTGCACCTGGGTTCGTCTCGCTGAAAAACAACCATGCCTTACAACATCTTGGCATCTCTGTCGAAGTTGGCCGCGTCAAAAACACCAACAAAAATCCTGTTGCCGAACGAGCCGTGCTGGAGCTAGAAGAAGAGCTTTTGCGTCAGGAGCCCGGCGGAGGTCCAGTTACTGAGCTCAGTCTTGCCATTGCCACTGTCCGGCTCAATTCGCGACTCCGCAGCCAAGGCCTGTCCTCACGGGAGCTTTGGACACAACGGAACCAGTTCTCCAATGAGCAGATACCCATCAATGACTTGCAACACATTTTAGCGAAACAAAAAGCCCGTCAAGCCAACCATCCTTTCAGCGAAGCGGCCAAAGGCGGTTCCCGACCACAAGCTCCCGTTCCCCCCTTGCAGGTTGGCGACCTGGTTTATGTGAAGTCTGACCGAGACAAGTCACGCGCCCGTGACCGCTATCTCATCGTTAGCATCGATGGCGAATGGTGCTTCATTAAGAAGTTCTCTGGCTCGCAACTCAGGGCTACCTCTTACAAGGTTAAGCTCTCCGAGTGCTACGCTGTACCACACACCCTTCCACCACCTTCATACCTTTCTGTTGTCCCTACACTTGACGACGACGAATGTGAGGAAGTTGCTGAGCAGCCGCAGCCGTGCCAACAGCCCTCTGCCCCACCGACCTGTTACGTCCGCCTAGCCCAGACCCTCCAGCCTCCTCCCCGCACCACACCGAGCACCAAGAAGATCCCACCCCTCCGACAGTGATCGTATTCCTATCTCTGTTCCATCTGAACCAAGACCCCAGCGGGCCCGCCGACCTCCAGCATACTTACAGGAGTACATTCTTGACTAGTGTTTTATGACAGTTACTTCAGAAACAGTCCGTTTAACTAAGTGCTGTCACGAACAGTTACTATCGGTTACAACCTTCTTGTTAAGTTTCTTTTACTTTGTACGCGTTAGTTTTCTATTTACACAGAAGAAGAAGAAGAAGAAGAAGGAGTTGCGCCAGCGGTTATTGTCGGCCGCGCATGCGTTATACGTGCGTCTTCTCGTGGCCCTCGTGTTTCTGTTTTTACCCGACCATTTTGTAGAGGCTTTGTTGTCCTTAGTAAAGTGTTTGTATTTCGCTATTATCGTGTCGTCTGTCCTTATTACTGGCGGAAGTCCATATATATATTTAGCCACGCCAAGCTAGAATCGGAGCTGCACACTCTCACCGAGCAACTTCGCAAGGGTTTATTTGGGCCAGTTTAATTTGTGTCCAAAAAAAATTGAGCAGCAGCAGGGAAAACGAAGAGTTTTCGATAGTAAACGTTTGCAAAAAAAAAAAAAAGAAAAAAAGACAGACATTCTTGAGTCCTAACTACTTTCAGATGAAAGCGTAAAGGGATTCAAAGCGGATCAAAAAAAAAAAAAAACACTACAGGCGAACAAACTACGATGCCGGCGAGTGTTTTGCTCGAAGAAGGAGAAGGTGGAGAAATTAAACAAGACTAGCTAGCAGTTAAAATAGCTTGTACTGATAAGGCTAGGAAAATCGGTATTTATTTTGACATAAATGCCCCTAGAAAAGAAAATAAAGGGTACAAACTCTTCGTTTACAGCAGTCAACAGGAATTGACCGCGGTTCAGAAACAAAAGAACAACAAACATATTACAAGAAAACAAAGCACAATACGAATAATATTTCTTCGAAGATTCTTGGAGAAGGTGGAGAAATTAGACAAGTAACAAAACTATCTTGTATTAAGCTAGAAAAATTGCTTAGCAAATTTGACATAAATGTCCGTAGAAAAGACAAAAAAGAGGTCCGCACCTGATCGTTTAGAACAGTCAACAGGAATCACTGAGACAGCAATCACTCAGAATGCGACAGAGCTGAATAGTAGAGCCATTTCTCACAAAATCTTTCCTTGGCTTACACAAAACACTTAAGTGCTTTGATAGTTTTACTGTTACTTCCCATATCTTCCGAAGAACCTTCTTCAATTAATGATTCTCAGTGGCAAAACATCATCCAGATAACGAAGAAAGCGCTTGCCAAACCAAACAAGCATTTCTCTCGCAGACCCGTCCACTAAAAAATTTATCAAAAACAGCCAGCCAGTCAACCCATTTCCCTGTTTTTAACATCCAAACGCTGATTCTTACCGGTTCAAACAAATTAAGCCGACATGTTTAAAGACGGCGAAACTTAATTGTTGTTTACAGGCTGCTTTCGACGAAGATCTCTTAAAGACTTTTCTCAAATGACGAGTGAAGCGCGCTGGGTTTTGACTGTTTTGGCAGCATTTTGACAACTTAATGTCAGATTTTGAGAAGTGCACATGCACATGCATTTGATCGGATTTTTTATTTTTACTCGAGCTTGAGTTTCCGCCTTTAATCCTTAATTTTACGAGGACTCATTGCGATTACGTGTTATTAAGATAAGGCAAAAGTTTCTTAACGCTATTGAGGAACCAAGGTCGAAAAACAGTCAGCCAAGCCGAGTAAAAACACTCGTAAGAAAACAACGTAACAAAACAAATAAACAATTCAACTACTTCTTTGCGTCCAAAACGAGTACAGATGATTGTTAATTATATCCATTCCAGAGAAAAATACAAGTTTCATTCCTGAACAAAAGTAACAAGGATTAAACCAAATGATAAGCTTCTAGTTATTTAATTTACCTCACTGTCCTGTGTTGTAGAGGTTTCTACCACTTGAAAATACGTAAGCTTCAGTTAAGTAAAAACAAGAATCCGCAAAAATAGCAAACGGTTTGTCCAAAGAAAGAGCTTCTTCCACAGAGTTTGAGCTACTCATTCCTCCCATTAATACCGGTGAACTGTTAAGTGAATTTTCTTGGTGAGACGCAAGATGCCGCGGTGAAGTGAAAGCCCTTGAAGCGTTGAATTATACTGTTTTCAACCGCACAATCTTTGAAGCTTTTCCTGAGAAAAATCTCTCGTCCTTCCTTTCATCACTTGAAAATTCACCTTCCGGAGTATCTTTTGACAAGTTCTTGATTTTTATGCTTTTTACGCGAAAGACAAACTTCGATCGAAGAAGATGAAGCTGTTTTGCTCAAAATAAAGAAACCAACTGAATGTGAAATTACGAGCCGCAGAAAGCGCGCGAAAAATTTTAAAGGCCTCGATTTGGTTTGGGTGTCCCACACCTGGCTTGAGCCTGCGATCCAATCGAAAGCAAGTACCTGGTCAGCGGTCCACTTCAAAAAAACAGCTGACCTCGATGAGGTCTTAACTTGAGCCCGCGATATGGTCACGTTACACTGGTCAGCAGATACCTTGTTTTGACAGGTGTCAATTGGCTATAAGATGGATGTCCAGTAGCAAAGACGTACGCTGTAAAGTAAAAGTAATAAACAAAGGACCGCCAACGATAATGCTGTAAAACGTAGTCGTTCTTGTAAAAAATGTGTAAGCAGGACATATGAGTACGACTTCACGTAAAAGACAAGAATCATGCTGACGCTTCCATATAAACTGAGTTTTCTTTTCCTGAAACATAAACAGAAAGGGCATAAAAACTTTGAAATCTGAGACCGTAATTCTTAGGTTTATTTAAACAATGCGACCTCTTGATGTGACAAACTTGGTTCGTACGGACTATGCACTGTAAGAAATAAAATGATGTGAATGAAAAATAATTAAAGAAACAGTAATACTTACGTCTCTGGTTGATTCATCTTGAAAGAAGCTGTAAAAAAAACGAAAAAGGTTAAGTTTATGAGCACGCTAGACGGAGACCATGAGAGCTTCTCATGTTTAAAATTTTGACACGATGTTGACAGAAAGGAAGGAGGATTAAGGGGGACTAACTTAACTACAGACTTAGCGTTGTTGCCAAGGGATTTTTGCGGACTGTATTTGTAAAACACAGTTTTTCGGTGTTTTTGCCACTGTATTGGTGAAACGTGCGAGGAGGTCAACATGTAAAATTAATAAATTGCTATTGCGCATGCGTAACTTGCCCCAGACCCCAACCGCGCCTTAGAGAGAAAAATCCCTAAAACTTGGAGAAAATTATGTGAAGTTCCGATTTTTTTTGCCAATCGGAGATATTCCAGCCTTCTTTACAAGCCTACGTAAGCAATTGTTGTTAACGTACATAACTGCAATGATAATGACGAAATGGTATGAATTTGCGTGCTTATGACGTCATAAATCTCAGAAAAATGCGAATTTCCAAAAATCGATACGTAGAGTTTTGCACCTTGGCGATTGTTAACCATTGGCACCATTTTCGATATCCAGAAGTGTATGCCACTCGAGTTTTAGGC
>JAEMWC010000229.1:200000-270000 GCA_016490735.1 Pachyseris speciosa
CCAGGAAAATACTTTGTGATCACCAATAACAAGATGATTAACAAGATTACAAACACGTCTTTTTACTTGGCTAAATGAAAACTCGGGATGAAGGTCGAAGCAAATATCACGGAGGGAACAGTATGGCTTTTGAAACAACCTTGAAGACTTTTAATCCGCAGTACATGTTTTTTCACCATTTTGTTTTCGTCAGATGTTCACGAACCGGTACAAATGTCTGACGTCCCCAGTTACGTAACCAGCCATCAAATCACGCTAAAGTGGAAAAAGCCAAACGAAAATGGGGCAACGATAACAGGGTACCTGGTGTACCAGAGAACCGTGACTAGACATGGCAAGAAATCCGACTGGGTGATGAAACACCAAACTTCAGCTCTTAATCATGAATGTCGTATTACGTTGGAAAAGGGCGAGAAATACCATTTCATCGTGACCGCAAAAAACAACTGTGGTGAGAGTTTGAAAAGTGAAGAGAACGCCAAAAGAGTGGAGGTTGCAGGTATGTTATTACATGTGACTTTATTCATATCTTTGACAGATTAATCTGTAACGATGATAATTTCTTAACACTTGCCTGAGGGGTGGAGTTCTGGTGGCTTTTGATGAAAAGTAAGTAAAGAATCACGATGAAAACTATTCACGGGCGAAAGTAATTTTTGTTTAGGTTTAACTAAAGAAAACTTTGCAGACTATTCATCTTATAAGGTGACATACGATGAAAAAACCTCTGTCCGTTTACACTCTTCAAGTCAAGCATCAACCTACTTCCCACGTTTTCTTAAGTACGGTGCCGGAGGTTCAAAATAATTGCCCCCTAATGTACGTTTATTTAAGTTTGCGAAATTGCTCCATTTATTTTCAACGAACCGTATTTTTCTTCTTTTCTTCAAGAGCATTCGAAGTTTGTTCACGAAGAATTGGTAAGACTGTTAAAGCAATTTGTGATACCCTTAGCGGAAGTCGTTAGCAGAAGAATCCAGGTGTTGGAAGGTAAGAAACTGTGAAAAAAATAGAGTCTTGGTGAAAGAACTCAAAATTCTTGAGGATTTAGATCAAATCTATCTAACCCTGGATAGGTGAAAAGCATCCAAGAGCATCGCTTGTATAACCAAGAAAGCTATTACATATTTGTTAAGGAATTAGTTGCATGAAAGAGTTAGGATAGATGGAATAAAGTAAAGAAATATTTTAAGTGCTAATACACCTTATTCCACAATGGCTGCCAATGTATTATTTTTTTGTTTGCATGTTAATTAGCCCTCTTTGACTCATTTTCACTTCAAAATTGTTGACGAGGCAAAGAGGGATAATTAGCATGCAGACAAAACAATAATAAATTGGCTGCTATTCTGGAATAAGGTGAATCCAGCATTTGCCCTGTAGATGCTAAAAGTTCTAGCCTCAAACTTGCTTTGCATGTAGTACTGTAATACTTAGTACGTACAGCGGGAAGTATGGAGTACTCCCGAAAATGTTACTTCCCTTTTTTTTCTCAGACAAATTTGCAGATGTTCAAGCTGGATTGGGACGGTCGATTTGGTGGCTTTCAGGAGTTCTTGTACTCTTGACTCTTTGGGCATCAGGTCATAAATCTTTTTTTTTACCGGTTACGCTTCAAATCTTTTAATAGCAACATAATTCCACCCGGGTAAGGGGACTTCTATCTTCTTTTAGGAATTGAAGTATGAATTAGGTATGGACATTGCATAGCTGTAAGGTTTCTTTAAAACGCTTAATAGAATCTCTCCTAGATTATTTCAGCTTGGTTGGACGCGAACTAACTTTAAGAGTTCTTTCCGATCTTGTTTTCTTCCCTGAGCCAGTCCGGGAGACAAAAATTACGCTACGCCTCTGGTAACTTCAAGATCATATAAATCAAAACCAGTATTTGAAAATACTAAAATGGTTCAAACGTGAAATATTATGTAGTCAAACTCTAAACGTTGGCTTAAGGAGAAGTAAAATTATCCCCATTGTGTAAATTGGCTGCTAAAATCATGTTCCCTCGTTGATCGGTCATTACTCAGTTCCCATATGTTTGTTTCATTTCTAGGGGTCTTTGGATTTGCATCTGTGGTTTTGGTTTTGCTTGCGATTTTGGCAGTTTGGCATTTTCGGCAAAAAGGTAACGTTGTCGGTCCCGACCACAAGACGATTCCATTCTATTTGTACTACTCCTCGAACTCTGATGATTCGCTACATTTCTTAATCCCATTTTGAGAGATGATGTAGATCTATCTATCTATCAGATGCATGCCTATGTTTCATGCATGTGTATGTCTCTAATGCATGCCTATGTTTCATGCATGTGTATGTCTCTGATGCATGCCTATGTTTCATGCATGTGTTTGTCTCTCGCATTTGTCTTAACGCCTTATAATTTTTAGGAAAGCGAACAATGGGTGTTCTCTTGAGTCGTCAGGATGCAGAATAAAGACGAGTAGTGGTTCGTTTGAGACTTGCTTTGCCCGTTTATCTTGACCAAGAATTCAACCGCCACAATTTTGTCGTCTCTCAAGACTGCCATTTACTTAGCCACCATTAAAAGTGAAACAGATTGTGATTCTCTTAAAAAAATGTAAAGTTGGCTTTTTTTTGTTTCAGGTAATGAAGCGACTTTACAACATTTTCCATATTACGTGATGCAACTGGAAACACAGCTGAATAAATTGTTGCCGCCTTTTGTGCTCTTGTTTCGACAAAACGTTTTCGAAACAGTCCAGGAGCTAAAAGGTAAGATTTTATTAGCCCATTATTATTTTTGATGCTTACTTCGTTCGCGTGCTCCTGTAGATGCTAGAATATTCTTGCCTCAAAACTTGCTTTGCATGTCGGGTACTATAATACTTAGTTGAGATGTGTTTGCAGGCACCGCGCAGGGGTAGGGAGGGGCTGGTGGAGGGCTTTAGCCCCCCTCCCCACTTTTCAACAGTACAATGTCTCAAGGGCAATCGTATGTTGAGTTGAGCTTTGTGGATACGTTACTAATTGTCAGTTACGATTAGTTAAGCGAAAAGGTAATTATTAAACTCTTGTTTAAAAACACCGCTTTTTTGCTGAAAGTATATTTTTCACCACACTATGTTAGTAATAAGTGTATTTCTAGCCATTTCAGAGGACTATACTTTTAAAATTTTCCAGGGGAGCATGTCTCTGAATCCCCCGAGTTGACGCACGCTAACGCGTTTGCAGCGAGTCCCCTCACTTGCAAAGTTGCGCGGGCCCTGGTTTGGCAGAAACTCTCGCTACAAGGTGCGCACGGCATTGGAACTACGGAGTACTCACTGGAAAGTGTTACTTCCTTTTTTTTTTCAGCCAACTTTGCAGAAATCCAAGTTGGATTGGGACCGTTGTTTTGGTGGCTTTCAGGAGGTCTTGCATTATTGTCTCTTTGGGCATCAGGTTATAAATCATTTGCTTTATCGTTATGCTCTCTCCTGGGTTATTTCAGCTTGGTTGGACGCGAAATCAATTTATGTTCTTTCCGCTCTTGTTTCTCTCCTGAGCCAGTCCGGGCAACAAACATTGTGCTACGTCTCTCGTAACTTAAAGATAAAAATCAAATCCGATATTTGAAAATTACTAAAGTGGTGTAAACGTGAAATATTACGTACTAGACAAACTCTAAATATTGTCTTTATAAAAGTAAAGTTATCCTAATTATAATTTTAAAAACTGACGGACTAAATCATGTTGCCATGTTGATCGGTTATCACTCAGTTCCGATTTGTTTGTTTCATTTCTAGGGGTCTTTGGATTTTCATCTTTGTTTTTGGTTTTGCTTGGGATTGTGGCGGTTTGGCACTTTTGGCAATCAGGTAACGTTGTCAGTCCCGGCCGACCACACTATGATCACATTACAAGCCATTTCTACTACTCCTCGTCCTCTATCGATTCGCTGCAGCCTGCAGCCTTTAATCCCATTTATCTGATAGATCTTTTTCGCACATTTTTGGGCGATTTTCGTATTCCTTTGTTGTTGTTGCTGTGTTTTGTCTTTTGTTAAAAACTGCTTCACACGCTAAGCGATACAAATAGATCATGTTAATATTAATCTCTTTTAACTAGGTACCATTTAACTTATGCCCTCTCACGAGAGCTTGACGATAGGTACCGAAGAGGGTAGAGAAAACTGTGCACTGCCAGAACAAAAACCTTGGCCAAACGGACTCGCAAGTAGTCTCAAGTAGCCGCAAGTTGAACTTGGGCACAGACTTGCATTGGGTGGCGAAACGGACTCGCAAGTACACGCAAGTCGCAACTTGAAACACCATTTCAAGACTACATATCCTGTCTGATTTCATTGGCTAATAAGCTGTTATAACAACGAATGGACGTCACTCAACTTGCGTTGACTTGGGTTGGGTGGCCAAACGGTGAAAAATTTGCGTTGACTTGAGTGCAAATTTGATCTCGACCAAAGTGAGCTTAAGTCAACGCATGTGGACGCAAGTCCGAAAACTTGCATCTCATTTTTACTTGCAACTCCGTTTGATCAGGGCTTAAGACTAAACATGTTGAGCGCCACATAACAACCTCGATTAAGACTATACGAGTCATAGCTTCGATTCTTACCATACCGGAGAGTGACTCCCGCTTTGAGCACTTAGACACTGTTGGATGGAACGGCTCCTTTTCATGTGAACAAGGGAACTCTTCTTAGCAATTGTAGCCACTCAAATTAAAAAAAAAACTCTTCAGCAGCATTCCTCAAAAAGTCTAATAGTTGGAAGGTAACTTTAAACACTTAATACAAGTGACATAACTCATTTTTTATTTCCAAGCTTAAATCTTAAATTCTGGAACAGTTAACGTGCAACGAATTGCATTGGACGCAACATTACTTCTTTTCGTTTATCTTGAGAGTCAGGGAAAAGGTTCAAGATAAAACACGGGCTTACGCCTATTCAATCAATATCTGTTGTATTCTGTGTAGTGTAAGGCTGTTATGAAAAAAAATAGAACAATCCTACCTTTGCGCATACCGTATCTCAGGCGTTCCTAGACACAACGAAGTTTAAAGCTTTAAGTTGATTGATATATAATGTATGAAAATTCACCAACTAAGTTTGGCGAGGGTGTCCACTTTCGCCTTTTCCGCAAAACCAGTTTGATAATTTGGAGGTAAAACCGTATGACAACCTTCTTGAGGGTAGCAAATGTGGAAAGACTGAAAAGGTAGCCTTCGAGATGTGTAGAGTAAAATAACAGTGTTACACTGACGCAACTGAGTTTTGCGCAATGTTTTTCTCGCAGGCGAGGAAAGAGTAGAAAAAAAATGTAAGTAAGAAAAGTCAGACTTCTCTAAGTCTTGATCCTCTTTCAAAATACTTTCTCAGTTTTCGGGAATGGAATTTCGTTTTGTTTAACAGAGAATAATTTCCAGCGATTAGTCAAAATGGCGAACAACAAAAATGCTGGAAAAGCGAAACATATTTTGTTTGCTAGAAAAACTTAAGTGGATCGAATGAGTATCGAGACTTAGAGATGTCGTACTTTACTTATTTACTGGAGCAAGTCCTTAACATTAACAACAACAACAACAATGCTTTATTTTCACCGAATTTGAGGGCTCGATGGGTCTTGAATGTCGCGTAAAGTAACAGTGGAATGTTAATTTGATTGTAATGTATGCTGAGCAATGCCTTGGACTAGGTAATTTGACTTATGTTATAGGGGATTCATGCTGACGTCATTGTTGACATTTTGGCTCATTAGCATACGACTTTACGTACAGAAGGCAACATGTTAGATCTGAATTGACTCCAAAGAGTTAAAGAGTTAGTGAAACTTAGTAAATGGTGAAATTCCTAGCTCTTTGGGTGTAATATTCAAGGAGAAATTGTTCGTCAAAATCTCTGGGTGGCAAAAGCGCTAATGAGCTCATACAGTCTTTGTAAAATTTTGAGTTTTTAAACTGGCGTCGCATAAAAAAGTATTCAATACATCGAGCTCAAATTCATTGGCAGATTTAATCGTGCTATGACTTTTCAATATTCAGAACTGATTTTTTTGTAGCTCGATCAGAAACTGAATCGCTTATGCTAATGAGGCAAAAAATGTAAACAAGGATTCCCCTATTGGAAAGCTTTTGCGCCGTATAAATGCCTCAATTCAAAGACCGACGTGCGGTATGGCAGTGAAATGTTTGAATTGAAGCTGATTCGTAATTCGCAAGACAAGAATCACGAAATTTTGTAGCCAATACATAAGATGCAATAAATTTATGCTACGTTCTACCTCTTTCTCGTTAACGTTGTCTCATGAGTGTTTTGAAAGCACATGCATAGAAGTGTCATAAACTTATGAGTGGACTGATAAAATAAATACAACACGGATACGGATTTCACAGCCGCTTACAAAATGCACAACACTGGACATCAAATGTGAACAGATTTAGAAACCCAGGGTACCAGCAGTCACCCAGGCACTGGACGTTGCCTAGATACCAAGCATTACTATTGCCTTATACAACCTTACGTATAACATACATAATACTGAATAACCAGCTGTCAATTCCATAATCAGCGGTGCACCTTCCTTCTCGAAAATGAATAACTTAAAAGGGTTTTGAAAACACGAAAATGCCGGTGAAGAAGGGAGAGCAACAGATAAATGAAAGACTTATCTCGAGGTTATATAGTTTTTTTTTTAATCAAAGTCGCCCAGTGTTTCATGCATGCATATGTCTCTGGCATTTGTCTTAACGCTTTATAATTTTTAGAAGGTGAACTATGGGTATTTCTCTTGAGTCGTAGTTGGACTGACATTTACTTTTCCCGTTTATCTTGACGAAGAATTCAACCGCCACAAAGTTTGCGTCTCTCAACGCAACACTGCCATTTACTTAACCACCGTTAAATGTGAAACAGATTGCGATTCTTGTAAAGCTGGCTTTTATTTGTTTCAGGTAATGAAACAACTTTACAAAATTTTCCATATCACGCGAGGCAACTGCAAACAGAACTGAACAAATTGTTGCCGCATTTTGTGCTCAAGTTTGGACAAAACATTTTCGAAAGATTCCAGAATCTAAAAGGTAAGATTATTTTTGTTGCTAACCTTGATGTGAAAAGAAGAAAACATTGCCAGGGACTAATGAAATAAAAACTCTGTGGCGAAGCTCCGAAAGAGTTAAAGGAATTACTTGTAAGCAAGATGGGTAATTTTTGTTGGAGCCATTGCGTAGCTTGAATTGAGGCCATTTGTCAAGTTAATTTGCAGTCACACAGAAGTAATTACTAGAAAAAAAGGCTTAACCTTGCTTTTTTATTTCTTTTTTCAGAAAACTTTGAAAATATTCTCTCTGAATTCCTGGATTTGTTTCTCATGGGAATTCTCGCAGTTTGTTGTCATTGGATCGCAGGTCAGAAGAAAGCAAAACTAAACGAGCGGAGAAAGATAGCGTAAAACATTGTCAGTGCCGATAAGTTAAAAAGGCTTTTTTCAATCAACGTTTTCCCCACAAAGGGGTTAGTTTCTAGAGAAACTTTGGTGCCTTGATTTTCCCAATTTATTGTTGTCTAATGTGTTACCACGCTTCCAGCAATAGCGTAGCTCTATTACCACTTCATAAACCACAAACCACCCATAACTTCTCGATTCCCTTTGGCGAAGACCTAACGCTCGGTACGTCAGCACTCGAATCTCTTTACTATGGCCAATTCACCTTATCACCTCTGTTGATAAAACCAAATTAGTTTTCCCAGAAAATTGCTTTGCTACTAGAATTTTAGAAGTTTGCAAAAGTCAGAAGGTCAAAGCTAGACATCAGTGTAGTTGTCTCCGGAGTCATTCTTAAATAAAACACGTTCATTGATTTTGCTTTTGTGTGATTTTCATTATGAAATGTTCGATTTCTTTCCAGGACTGTTTTTGAACGTTGGACTTGGGTCTCTGCTTTTGCTTGTGCTAGGTACTCTGGCAGTCTGGCATTTTTGGCGAAAAGGTGACGACAAATTCAGTATTACCTATTAGATAAATCTGGTAGTTGGAGTGCATTTGTCTCTCAAAGCCATCACCACTCTAGTAAGGTCTCCTCACTGTCAACTTCGTTGGCTGACGATCATGGTGTTGCTTTGCAGTATAAACAGGGTCAATATCTTTCACTTGTTCGTTTCCAGTCTTCGCTCCTCCCTTTGCTTCTTTCGGCACGATTTCTTGTGTACCTCGCACTTTGGGTCCGTAATACGTCACGCTCTGACTTGGAAAGAATCACTGCGTAATTTTGGCGCCCTATTTTAAACCGCGCCAATACCAATTATACCCTTAACTAAATCTTTTCGTTACATAAAAACGAAAATTTTATTTTATCTTTTCGGCCGTATTTATTTCATAATTTTCTTTTTCAGATGTCCTTGCAAATGTTGGATATAAATTTCTGGTTTTGTTTGTTCTTGGAAGTCTTGTTATTTGGTGTCTTTGGTCATCAGGTAACACAATAACATTTAACCTCACGATGTTAGTAGTAGATTGTCTATGGGAAAAAAATAGAGGCAAGATAGCACTGTTACGAACCAGATTTAAGGACAAAGCCCTACACCTTACGCTAACTTCGTTATTGACCCTATTCAGCGTTAATTCTTGGCCCAGTTGTTCAAAGGGTATAGATATCTCTATCCAGCGATATCCAGTGGAATAAAATTTACTGGCGCTAATGCATTTTTATCCCCTGTATAGCGACCTGGCCTTTGGATTGAATATCTGGGAACTTATGTGCCGATACTTTAAGATTTTTCCTATTGTCCAGGCCCCGGTTGTGTAAAGAGCGGATTACTGTATCCAGCGGATAAATCCCTATACAGCGGATAAATTGTATCAGCTGCAATACATTTTATCCGTTGGATAGCGACTTATCTACTGGATAGAGTTATCCGCTCTTTCTACAACTGGGACCAGGTATACTCGAACTAACGGGGCTTAGTTATCTCCGTTACCTCTAGCGTTAAGCAAGAAACTTATGAGAGTTTTTTCTCTGTCTTTTCAGGTTTCATCGGTTTTGGATTTTTGTCTTTGTTTCTCCTGGGAATTGCAGTTGCTTTGCCTCTTTGGGCAGCAGGTAGTGCAAACTGTTAGATTCGTAAGCCGATCGGCACCGCGACGAACAAAGTTAGAGGTGTAGTAGAAGAAAAAAGTTGGAATTCATCCTGGTAGTTCAACCGCTGAGTACTCGTATTGCGGTTAATTGTAAAATTTGTGGATAAAATCGTAATCGAGTGTAGTCAAATTAAAGCTACCGAGCTTCCAGGCTTATAAGAGAACTGATCATTATTCTCGCCAACGTATATTTACCCATGTTTTCCTGAATCCTTTTTCATGTATGAATTATTTCATATATCATTCACACATGTTTTTCTGTTGGCAAACGCATATTTGACATTTGAACGACTGTGAAAGGTCGCGCTCCCTTCCGTTTTTCTTTATGCCATTTATGAAGTACTGTTGGCGACTGAGGGCGAGAGAACAGCGAAGAAATTCAAAACTACCCATTTACAAAGGGTACGTTTCTCGTTTGATTCGATATAACAAGTCCAATAGCTCATTTTACAATTATGTCTTCAGTGACCTGGCCTTTGAATGGAAGCAAGACTGGAGGTGACCTTGTTTTGGTACTAACATCTCATGCAATTGTGGACTAGTTAGCTTAAGAACGTCACGATTTACTTAAGAAAAGCAATGAGGTTTGTATCAAAACATGGTCACTGCCAGCCATTGTTTCCATTCATTGGTCAGGTCACTGAGCATCCAATTGTAAAATGAACAATTGAGTGCTATTCTTGGGAATGCGATCTATGGGTGTTTCTTCTACGTCGTCAGGATTCAGAATAAAAGACGAATAATTCCTCTGACTTACTTTCAACCTCGTTCCCAGGGTGGGCGGGAAGAGGAGTGACCCTGGGAGTGAGGTTGTTGGAGCCATTGCGTAGCTTGAATTGAGGCCATTTGTCAAGTTAATTTGCAGTCACACAGAAGTAATTACTAGAAAAAAAGGCTTAACCTTGCTTTTTTATTTCTTTTTTCAGAAAACTTTGAAAATATTCTCTCTGAATTCCTGGATTTGTTTCTCATGGGAATTCTCGCAGTTTGTTGTCATTGGATCGCAGGTCAGAAGAAAGCAAAACTAAACGAGCGGAGAAAGATAGCGTAAAACATTGTCAGTGCCGATAAGTTAAAAAGGCTTTTTTCAATCAACGTTTTCCCCACAAAGGGGTTAGTTTCTAGAGAAACTTTGGTGCCTTGATTTTCCCAATTTATTGTTGTCTAATGTGTTACCACGCTTCCAGCAATAGCGTAGCTCTATTACCACTTCATAAACCACAAACCACCCATAACTTCTCGATTCCCTTTGGCGAAGACCTAACGCTCGGTACGTCAGCACTCGAATCTCTTTACTATGGCCAATTCACCTTATCACCTCTGTTGATAAAACCAAATTAGTTTTCCCAGAAAATTGCTTTGCTACTAGAATTTTAGAAGTTTGCAAAAGTCAGAAGGTCAAAGCTAGACATCAGTGTAGTTGTCTCCGGAGTCATTCTTAAATAAAACACGTTCATTGATTTTGCTTTTGTGTGATTTTCATTATGAAATGTTCGATTTCTTTCCAGGACTGTTTTTGAACGTTGGACTTGGGTCTCTGCTTTTGTTTGTGCTAGGTACTCTGGCAGTCTGGCATTTTTGGCGAAAAGGTGACGACAAATTCAGTATTACCTATTAGATAAATCTGGTAGTTGGAGTGCATTTGTCTCTCAAAGCCATCACCACTCTAGTAAGGTCTCCTCACTGTCAACTTCGTTGGCTGACGATCATGGTGTTGCTTTGCAGTATAAACAGGGTCAATATCTTTCACTTGTTCGTTTCCAGTCTTCGCTCCTCCCTTTGCTTCTTTCGGCACGATTTCTTGTGTACCTCGCACTTTGGGTCCGTAATACGTCACGCTCTGACTTGGAAAGAATCACTGCGTAATTTTGGCGCCCTATTTTAAACCGCGCCAATACCAATTATACCCTTAACTAAATCTTTTCGTTACATAAAAACGAAAATTTTATTTTATCTTTTCGGCCGTATTTATTTCATAATTTTCTTTTTCAGATGTCCTTGCAAATGTTGGATATAAATTTCTGGTTTTGTTTGTTCTTGGAAGTCTTGTTATTTGGTGTCTTTGGTCATCAGGTAACACAATAACATTTAACCTCACGATGTTAGTAGTAGATTGTCTATGGGAAAAAAATAGAGGCAAGATAGCACTGTTACGAACCAGATTTAAGGACAAAGCCCTACACCTTACGCTAACTTCGTTATTGACCCTATTCAGCGTTAATTCTTGGCCCAGTTGTTCAAAGGGTATAGATATCTCTATCCAGCGATATCCAGTGGAATAAAATTTACTGGCGCTAATGCATTTTTATCCCCTGTATAGCGACCTGGCCTTTGGATTGAATATCTGGGAACTTATGTGCCGATACTTTAAGATTTTTCCTATTGTCCAGGCCCCGGTTGTGTAAAGAGCGGATTACTGTATCCAGCGGATAAATCCCTATACAGCGGATAAATTGTATCAGCTGCAATACATTTTATCCGTTGGATAGCGACTTATCTACTGGATAGAGTTATCCGCTCTTTCTACAACTGGGACCAGGTATACTCGAACTAACGGGGCTTAGTTATCTCCGTTACCTCTAGCGTTAAGCAAGAAACTTATGAGAGTTTTTTCTCTGTCTTTTCAGGTTTCATCGGTTTTGGATTTTTGTCTTTGTTTCTCCTGGGAATTGCAGTTGCTTTGCCTCTTTGGGCAGCAGGTAGTGCAAACTGTTAGATTCGTAAGCCGATCGGCACCGCGACGAACAAAGTTAGAGGTGTAGTAGAAGAAAAAAGTTGGAATTCATCCTGGTAGTTCAACCGCTGAGTACTCGTATTGCGGTTAATTGTAAAATTTGTGGATAAAATCGTAATCGAGTGTAGTCAAATTAAAGCTACCGAGCTTCCAGGCTTATAAGAGAACTGATCATTATTCTCGCCAACGTATATTTACCCATGTTTTTCTGAATCCTTTTTCATGTATGAATTATTTCATATATCATTCACACATGTTTTTCTGTTGGCAAACGCATATTTGACATTTGAACGACTGTGAAAGGTCGCGCTCCCTTCCGTTTTTCTTTATGCCATTTATGAAGTACTGTTGGCGACTGAGGGCGAGAGAACAGCGAAGAAATTCAAAACTACCCATTTACAAAGGGTACGTTTCTCGTTTGATTCGATATAACAAGTCCAATAGCTCATTTTACAATTATGTCTTCAGTGACCTGGCCTTTGAATGGAAGCAAGACTGGAGGTGACCTTGTTTTGGTACTAACATCTCATGCAATTGTGGACTAGTTAGCTTAAGAACGTCACGATTTACTTAAGAAAAGCAATGAGGTTTGTATCAAAACATGGTCACTGCCAGCCATTGTTTCCATTCATTGGTCAGGTCACTGAGCATCCAATTGTAAAATGAACAATTGAGTGCTATTCTTGGGAATGCGATCTATGGGTGTTTCTTCTACGTCGTCAGGATTCAGAATAAAAGACGAATAATTCCTCTGACTTACTTTCAACCTCGTTCCCAGGGTGGGCGGGAAGAGGAGTGACCCTGGGAGTGAGGTTGACTTACTTTGTCAGTTATCAACCGCTTCAAATTGCGCGTCTCTCCAAGACAAATAACTCGTCTGACAGTTATTTCGTCCGCTTTTCTTGACAGAAAACGTAACTAACATGTTTAGTTTAGCACAATAAAAGCTGTAATTAATTACGAATTTGTGTAAAACTAATTTTCCAGGTAATGAAGAGAGTTTCCAAGCTTTTCGAGGTCACACCAGGCAATTTCAAACAAAGCTGATGAGATTGTTGCCACCTTCTGTTCTCACGTTTTGGCGAAACGTATCCGCAGGAGACCAGAAACTGAAAGGTAAGATTTTGAAAATCCCCTATTAGTTTTGTTGTCTTGTCTCGTTCGTATGCTTATTTTCTTTGATTTCTCTCTTAAAACTTGCAAGTGAGAGCTGAAGAAAATCTCGCTCCAGCAGCAAATCTAAAAACAATGCAACAACTTTCGAATGCAAAATATTAAATGGAGATATGATTAACATTTTGTTTCCTACGAGTTACCATTGTGTGGCGTTATATGGCTGCAGCCATTATTTATTAGGAAGTAACTTATAGAACATTTGAAATTAACTGAAAACCAAACATGCAGAAATTTTGCTTCGTAAAATCACGCATAAAAGCACAACTGAATACAATGGACTGAAATCTCGTCCTCCTCATTAAACCACTAGCCGTTTGTTTGGGTTCATGTGTTCTATCCTTTTCCTAACACAGGGGTGGGGCGTTCTTAGAACTTTGCTGGAAAACAAAGTACACTAAATATCTTTCTCCTAGGAATACAGAGCGCAGAAATAATTGAAATGATGACTTGGAAAGAATCACTGCGTAATTTTGGCGCCCTATTTTAAACCGCGCCAATACCAATTATACCCTTAACTAAATCTTTTCGTTACATAAAAACCAAAATTTTATTTTATCTTTTCGGCCGTATTTATTTCATAATTTTCTTTTTCAGATGTCCTTGCAAATGTTGGATATAAATTTCTGGTTTTGTTTGTTCTTGGAAGTCTTGTTATTTGGTGTCTTTGGTCATCAGGTAACACAATAACATTTAACCTCACGATGTTAGTAGTAGATTGTCTATGGGAAAAAAATAGAGGCAAGATAGGACTGTTACGAACCAGATTTAAGGACAAAGCCCTACACCTTACGCTAACTTCGTTATTGACCCTATTCAGCGTTAATTCTTGGCCCAGTTGTTCAAAGGGTATAGATATCTCTATCCAGCGATATCCAGTGGAATAAAATTTACTGGCGCTAATGCATTTTTATCCCCTGTATAGCGACCTGGCCTTTGGATTGAATATCTGGGAACTTATGTGCCGATACTTTAAGATTTTTCCTATTGTCCAGGCCCCGGTTGTGTAAAGAGCGGATTACTGTATCCAGCGGATAAATCCCTATACAGCGGATAAATTGTATCAGCTGCAATACATTTTATCCGTTGGATAGCGACTTATCTACTGGATAGAGTTATCCGCTCTTTCTACAACTGGGACCAGGTATACTCGAACTAACGGGGCTTAGTTATCTCCGTTACCTCTAGCGTTAAGCAAGAAACTTATGAGAGTTTTTTCTCTGTCTTTTCAGGTTTCATCGGTTTTGGATTTTTGTCTTTGTTTCTCCTGGGAATTGCAGTTGCTTTGCCTCTTTGGGCAGCAGGTAGTGCAAACTGTTAGATTCGTAAGCCGATCGGCACCGCGACGAACAAAGTTAGAGGTGTAGTAGAAGAAAAAAGTTGGAATTCATCCTGGTAGTTCAACCGCTGAGTACTCGTATTGCGGTTAATTGTAAAATTTGTGGATAAAATCGTAATCGAGTGTAGTCAAATTAAAGCTACCGAGCTTCCAGGCTTATAAGAGAACTGATCATTATTCTCGCCAACGTATATTTACCCATGTTTTTCTGAATCCTTTTTCATGTATGAATTATTTCATATATCATTCACACATGTTTTTCTGTTGGCAAACGCATATTTGACATTTGAACGACTGTGAAAGGTCGCGCTCCCTTCCGTTTTTCTTTATGCCATTTATGAAGTACTGTTGGCGACTGAGGGCGAGAGAACAGCGAAGAAATTCAAAACTACCCATTTACAAAGGGTACGTTTCTCGTTTGATTCGATATAACAAGTCCAATAGCTCATTTTACAATTATGTCTTCAGTGACCTGGCCTTTGAATGGAAGCAAGACTGGAGGTGACCTTGTTTTGGTACTAACATCTCATGCAATTGTGGACTAGTTAGCTTAAGAACGTCACGATTTACTTAAGAAAAGCAATGAGGTTTGTATCAAAACATGGTCACTGCCAGCCATTGTTTCCATTCATTGGTCAGGTCACTGAGCATCCAATTGTAAAATGAACAATTGAGTGCTATTCTTGGGAATGCGATCTATGGGTGTTTCTTCTACGTCGTCAGGATTCAGAATAAAAGACGAATAATTCCTCTGACTTACTTTCAACCTCGTTCCCAGGGTGGGCGGGAAGAGGAGTGACCCTGGGAGTGAGGTTGACTTACTTTGTCAGTTATCAACCGCTTCAAATTGCGCGTCTCTCCAAGACAAATAACTCGTCTGACAGTTATTTCGTCCGCTTTTCTTGACAGAAAACGTAACTAACATGTTTAGTTTAGCACAATAAAAGCTGTAATTAATTACGAATTTGTGTAAAACTAATTTTCCAGGTAATGAAGAGAGTTTCCAAGCTTTTCGAGGTCACACCAGGCAATTTCAAACAAAGCTGATGAGATTGTTGCCACCTTCTGTTCTCACGTTTTGGCGAAACGTATCCGCAGGAGACCAGAAACTGAAAGGTAAGATTTTGAAAATCCCCTATTAGTTTTGTTGTCTTGTCTCGTTCGTATGCTTATTTTCTTTGATTTCTCTCTTAAAACTTGCAAGTGAGAGCTGAAGAAAATCTCGCTCCAGCAGCAAATCTAAAAACAATGCAACAACTTTCGAATGCAAAATATTAAATGGAGATATGATTAACATTTTGTTTCCTACGAGTTACCATTGTGTGGCGTTATATGGCTGCAGCCATTATTTATTAGGAAGTAACTTATAGAACATTTGAAATTAACTGAAAACCAAACATGCAGAAATTTTGCTTCGTAAAATCACGCATAAAAGCACAACTGAATACAATGGACTGAAATCTCGTCCTCCTCATTAAACCACTAGCCGTTTGTTTGGGTTCATGTGTTCTATCCTTTTCCTAACACGGGGGTGGGGCGTTCTTAGAACTTTGCTGGAAAACAAAGTACACTAAATATCTTTCTCCTAGGAATACAGAGCGCAGAAATAATTGAAATGATGACTTGGAAAGAATCACTGCGTAATTTTGGCGCCCTATTTTAAACCGCGCCAATACCAATTATACCCTTAACTAAATCTTTTCGTTACATAAAAACCAAAATTTTATTTTATCTTTTCGGCCGTATTTATTTCATAATTTTCTTTTTCAGATGTCCTTGCAAATGTTGGATATAAATTTCTGGTTTTGTTTGTTCTTGGAAGTCTTGTTATTTGGTGTCTTTGGTCATCAGGTAACACAATAACATTTAACCTCACGATGTTAGTAGTAGATTGTCTATGGGAAAAAAATAGAGGCAAGATAGGACTGTTACGAACCAGATTTAAGGACAAAGCCCTACACCTTACGCTAACTTCGTTATTGACCCTATTCAGCGTTAATTCTTGGCCCAGTTGTTCAAAGGGTATAGATATCTCTATCCAGCGATATCCAGTGGAATAAAATTTACTGGCGCTAATGCATTTTTATCCCCTGTATAGCGACCTGGCCTTTGGATTGAATATCTGGGAACTTATGTGCCGATACTTTAAGATTTTTCCTATTGTCCAGGCCCCGGTTGTGTAAAGAGCGGATTACTGTATCCAGCGGATAAATCCCTATACAGCGGATAAATTGTATCAGCTGCAATACATTTTATCCGTTGGATAGCGACTTATCTACTGGATAGAGTTATCCGCTCTTTCTACAACTGGGACCAGGTATACTCGAACTAACGGGGCTTAGTTATCTCCGTTACCTCTAGCGTTAAGCAAGAAACTTATGAGAGTTTTTTCTCTGTCTTTTCAGGTTTCATCGGTTTTGGATTTTTGTCTTTGTTTCTCCTGGGAATTGCAGTTGCTTTGCCTCTTTGGGCAGCAGGTAGTGCAAACTGTTAGATTCGTAAGCCGATCGGCACCGCGACGAACAAAGTTAGAGGTGTAGTAGAAGAAAAAAGTTGGAATTCATCCTGGTAGTTCAACCGCTGAGTACTCGTATTGCGGTTAATTGTAAAATTTGTGGATAAAATCGTAATCGAGTGTAGTCAAATTAAAGCTACCGAGCTTCCAGGCTTATAAGAGAACTGATCATTATTCTCGCCAACGTATATTTACCCATGTTTTTCTGAATCCTTTTTCATGTATGAATTATTTCATATATCATTCACACATGTTTTTCTGTTGGCAAACGCATATTTGACATTTGAACGACTGTGAAAGGTCGCGCTCCCTTCCGTTTTTCTTTATGCCATTTATGAAGTACTGTTGGCGACTGAGGGCGAGAGAACAGCGAAGAAATTCAAAACTACCCATTTACAAAGGGTACGTTTCTCGTTTGATTCGATATAACAAGTCCAATAGCTCATTTTACAATTATGTCTTCAGTGACCTGGCCTTTGAATGGAAGCAAGACTGGAGGTGACCTTGTTTTGGTACTAACATCTCATGCAATTGTGGACTAGTTAGCTTAAGAACGTCACGATTTACTTAAGAAAAGCAATGAGGTTTGTATCAAAACATGGTCACTGCCAGCCATTGTTTCCATTCATTGGTCAGGTCACTGAGCATCCAATTGTAAAATGAACAATTGAGTGCTATTCTTGGGAATGCGATCTATGGGTGTTTCTTCTACGTCGTCAGGATTCAGAATAAAAGACGAATAATTCCTCTGACTTACTTTCAACCTCGTTCCCAGGGTGGGCGGGAAGAGGAGTGACCCTGGGAGTGAGGTTGACTTACTTTGTCAGTTATCAACCGCTTCAAATTGCGCGTCTCTCCAAGACAAATAACTCGTCTGACAGTTATTTCGTCCGCTTTTCTTGACAGAAAACGTAACTAACATGTTTAGTTTAGCACAATAAAAGCTGTAATTAATTACGAATTTGTGTAAAACTAATTTTCCAGGTAATGAAGAGAGTTTCCAAGCTTTTCGAGGTCACACCAGGCAATTTCAAACAAAGCTGATGAGATTGTTGCCACCTTCTGTTCTCACGTTTTGGCGAAACGTATCCGCAGGAGACCAGAAACTGAAAGGTAAGATTTTGAAAATCCCCTATTAGTTTTGTTGTCTTGTCTCGTTCGTATGCTTATTTTCTTTGATTTCTCTCTTAAAACTTGCAAGTGAGAGCTGAAGAAAATCTCGCTCCAGCAGCAAATCTAAAAACAATGCAACAACTTTCGAATGCAAAATATTAAATGGAGATATGATTAACATTTTGTTTCCTACGAGTTACCATTGTGTGGCGTTATATGGCTGCAGCCATTATTTATTAGGAAGTAACTTATAGAACATTTGAAATTAACTGAAAACCAAACATGCAGAAATTTTGCTTCGTAAAATCACGCATAAAAGCACAACTGAATACAATGGACTGAAATCTCGTCCTCCTCATTAAACCACTAGCCGTTTGTTTGGGTTCATGTGTTCTATCCTTTTCCTAACACGGGGGTGGGGCGTTCTTAGAACTTTGCTGGAAAACAAATTACACTAAATATCTTTCTCCTAGGAATACAGAGCGCAGAAATAATTGAAATGATGACTTGGAAAGAATCACTGCGTAATTTTGGCGCCCTATTTTAAACCGCGCCAATACCAATTATACCCTTAACTAAATCTTTTCGTTACATAAAAACCAAAATTTTATTTTATCTTTTCGGCCGTATTTATTTCATAATTTTCTTTTTCAGATGTCCTTGCAAATGTTGGATATAAATTTCTGGTTTTGTTTGTTCTTGGAAGTCTTGTTATTTGGTGTCTTTGGTCATCAGGTAACACAATAACATTTAACCTCACGATGTTAGTAGTAGATTGTCTATGGGAAAAAAATAGAGGCAAGATAGGACTGTTACGAACCAGATTTAAGGACAAAGCCCTACACCTTACGCTAACTTCGTTATTGACCCTATTCAGCGTTAATTCTTGGCCCAGTTGTTCAAAGGGTATAGATATCTCTATCCAGCGATATCCAGTGGAATAAAATTTACTGGCGCTAATGCATTTTTATCCCCTGTATAGCGACCTGGCCTTTGGATTGAATATCTGAGAACTTATGTGCCGATACTTTAAGATTTTTCCTATTGTCCAGGCCCCGGTTGTGTAAAGAGCGGATTACTGTATCCAGCGGATAAATCCCTATACAGCGGATAAATTGTATCAGCTGCAATACATTTTATCCGTTGGATAGCGACTTATCTACTGGATAGAGTTATCCGCTCTTTCTACAACTGGGACCAGGTATACTCGAACTAACGGGGCTTAGTTATCTCCGTTACCTCTAGCGTTAAGCAAGAAACTTATGAGAGTTTTTTCTCTGTCTTTTCAGGTTTCATCGGTTTTGGATTTTTGTCTTTGTTTCTCCTGGGAATTGCAGTTGCTTTGCCTCTTTGGGCAGCAGGTAGTGCAAACTGTTAGATTCGTAAGCCGATCGGCACCGCGACGAACAAAGTTAGAGGTGTAGTAGAAGAAAAAAGTTGGAATTCATCCTGGTAGTTCAACCGCTGAGTACTCGTATTGCGGTTAATTGTAAAATTTGTGGATAAAATCGTAATCGAGTGTAGTCAAATTAAAGCTACCGAGCTTCCAGGCTTATAAGAGAACTGATCATTATTCTCGCCAACGTATATTTACCCATGTTTTTCTGAATCCTTTTTCATGTATGAATTATTTCATATATCATTCACACATGTTTTTCTGTTGGCAAACGCATATTTGACATTTGAACGACTGTGAAAGGTCGCGCTCCCTTCCGTTTTTCTTTATGCCATTTATGAAGTACTGTTGGCGACTGAGGGCGAGAGAACAGCGAAGAAATTCAAAACTACCCATTTACAAAGGGTACGTTTCTCGTTTGATTCGATATAACAAGTCCAATAGCTCATTTTACAATTATGTCTTCAGTGACCTGGCCTTTGAATGGAAGCAAGACTGGAGGTGACCTTGTTTTGGTACTAACATCTCATGCAATTGTGGACTAGTTAGCTTAAGAACGTCACGATTTACTTAAGAAAAGCAATGAGGTTTGTATCAAAACATGGTCACTGCCAGCCATTGTTTCCATTCATTGGTCAGGTCACTGAGCATCCAATTGTAAAATGGACAATTGAGTGCTATTCTTGGGAATGCGATCTATGGGTGTTTCTTCTACGTCGTCAGGATTCAGAATAAAAGACGAATAATTCCTCTGACTTACTTTCAACCTCGTTCCCAGGGTGGGCGGGAAGAGGAGTGACCCTGGGAGTGAGGTTGACTTACTTTGTCAGTTTATATTGACGAAGAATCAACCGCTTCAAATTGCGCGTCTCTCCAAGACAAATAACTCGTCTGACAGTTATTTCGTCCGCTTTTCTTGACAGAAAACGTAACTAACATGTTTAGTTTAGCACAATAAAAGCTGTAATTAATTACGAATTTGTGTAAAACTAATTTTCCAGGTAATGAAGAGAGTTTCCAAGCTTTTCGAGGTCACACCAGGCAATTTCAAACAAAGCTGATGAGATTGTTGCCACCTTCTGTTCTCACGTTTTGGCGAAACGTATCCGCAGGAGACCAGAAACTGAAAGGTAAGATTTTGAAAATCCCCTATTAGTTTTGTTGTCTTGTCTCGTTCGTATGCTTATTTTCTTTGATTTCTCTCTTAAAACTTGCAAGTGAGAGCTGAAGAAAATCTCGCTCCAGCAGCAAATCTAAAAACAATGCAACAACTTTCGAATGCAAAATATTAAATGGAGATATGATTAACATTTTGTTTCCTACGAGTTACCATTGTGTGGCGTTATATGGCTGCAGCCATTATTTATTAGGAAGTAACTTATAGAACATTTGAAATTAACTGAAAACCAAACATGCAGAAATTTTGCTTCGTAAAATCACGCATAAAAGCACTACTGAATACAATGGACTGAAATCTCGTCCTCCTCATTAAACCACTAGCCGTTTGTTTGGGTTCATGTGTTCTATCCTTTTCCTAACACGGGGGTGGGGCGTTCTTAGAACTTTGCTGGAAAACAAAGTACACTAAATATCTTTCTCCTAGGAATACAGAGCGCAGAAATAATTGAAATGATGACTTGGAAAGAATCACTGCGTAATTTTGGCGCCCTATTTTAAACCGCGCCAATACCAATTATACCCTTAACTAAATCTTTTCGTTACATAAAAACCAAAATTTTATTTTATCTTTTCGGCCGTATTTATTTCATAATTTTCTTTTTCAGATGTCCTTGCAAATGTTGGATATAAATTTCTGGTTTTGTTTGTTCTTGGAAGTCTTGTTATTTGGTGTCTTTGGTCATCAGGTAACACAATAACATTTAACCTCACGATGTTAGTAGTAGATTGTCTATGGGAAAAAAATAGAGGCAAGATAGGACTGTTACGAACCAGATTTAAGGACAAAGCCCTACACCTTACGCTAACTTCGTTATTGACCCTATTCAGCGTTAATTCTTGGCCCAGTTGTTCAAAGGGTATAGATATCTCTATCCAGCGATATCCAGTGGAATAAAATTTACTGGCGCTAATGCATTTTTATCCCCTGTATAGCGACCTGGCCTTTGGATTGAATATCTGGGAACTTATGTGCCGATACTTTAAGATTTTTCCTATTGTCCAGGCCCCGGTTGTGTAAAGAGCGGATTACTGTATCCAGCGGATAAATCCCTATACAGCGGATAAATTGTATCAGCTGCAATACATTTTATCCGTTGGATAGCGACTTATCTACTGGATAGAGTTATCCGCTCTTTCTACAACTGGGACCAGGTATACTCGAACTAACGGGGCTTAGTTATCTCCGTTACCTCTAGCGTTAAGCAAGAAACTTATGAGAGTTTTTTCTCTGTCTTTTCAGGTTTCATCGGTTTTGGATTTTTGTCTTTGTTTCTCCTGGGAATTGCAGTTGCTTTGCCTCTTTGGGCAGCAGGTAGTGCAAACTGTTAGATTCGTAAGCCGATCGGCACCGCGACGAACAAAGTTGAAAATCCCCTATTAGTTTTGTTGTCTTGTCTCGTTCGTATGCTTATTTTCTTTGATTTCTCTCTTAAAACTTGCAAGTGAGAGCTGAAGAAAATCTCGCTCCAGCAGCAAATCTAAAAACAATGCAACAACTTTCGAATGCAAAATATTAAATGGAGATATGATTAACATTTTGTTTCCTACGAGTTACCATTGTGTGGCGTTATATGGCTGCAGCCATTATTTATTAGGAAGTAACTTATAGAACATTTGAAATTAACTGAAAACCAAACATGCAGAAATTTTGCTTCGTAAAATCACGCATAAAAGCACAACTGAATACAATGGACTGAAATCTCGTCCTCCTCATTAAACCACTAGCCGTTTGTTTGGGTTCATGTGTTCTATCCTTTTCCTAACACGGGGGTGGGGCGTTCTTAGAACTTTGCTGGAAAACAAAGTACACTAAATATCTTTCTCCTAGGAATACAGAGCGCAGAAATAATTGAAATGATGTTTTAAAGGTGATTACGTATTGGTTGTTTTACAGCCAATAAATTCGTTTGGTTGATTCATTCAAGCTCATTCACAAAAATTACGTAAAGGATAGGGACGATTTCCTGCGTCAAAAATTCCAAAACATGTGTTTGATTCACCGGCAGGCAAGCAAAGCGATAGTCAAAGTAGTTCCATCCCTAACCAAACATTTTCGGAACGTTTTGCAGGATCGTACTGAAGACGTTAAGCCACGCAAACTTCATGATTTGAAGTGCCAGAACAGAGGGACGAGTGCGAAACAATTTGCATTTAAATTCCAGACCTCAAGGAAATCACGTAAAACAATCCAAAAGTAACGACCCTCATTACTTTCTGATTTAGCAGCCTTTTCCAATGGCTACTTTCGGAGGGTCGCTACTTTCTTTTCGCTAAAACGTGTGCCGTACATGGACCGTTCGAAGTTAATAAAATCGCGACAAATGCATGTGAAAACATATACACTTGTTATTTGGAGAGGCTTGTAATAATTATAATAATAATAATAACAACAATAATATTTTGCGAGGGGATCCAACTTGTTACATGTTTTTGTTTTGAATAACAATTCGAAAGAATTAGCAACAGCCAGTTCCCATTGTGAGCTGTTGGAATTAGCCGTTGCAGGCTTTCCTTAAAATCTTTCCTTACTTATGAGGTCGCTACTTTCGGAGGGTCGTTATTTTCGGGGAGGTCGCTACTTTCGGGATTTGCTAACACCTGTAAAATTTTACCGGCGATTGCATTTACCCGTGAACGCACGCGCCCAAAACATGTGTTCACATGATGTCAAACGTCTGCGTTTCAGGTGTCAACTTTCAAAGTTTCCCCGCCCAAATGTGAGGTTCCTTCGTTGTTCTCGTGGTTCAATTCACTGTCAACGCAGTCAAGAAATCTGAGGAAAGTCAGCAAAAATCCCTTCACTGATGTATATGATATATGTTGAAAGTGGGGCACCTTTTTGATAATTTCTTCCTTTCTTGTTGACTGAAAACATATCCCTGCAAGTAGTGAAACACTAGCTGAAACTTCACATTTGGGCGGGAAAACTTTAAAGTTTGAAACCTGAAACGCAGACGTTTGACGTCAAGTGAAAACATGTTTTGGGCCAGTGCGTTCACGGGTAGATGCAATCGACGGTATCGCTACTTTCGGAGGGTCGCTACTTTCGGGAGGTCGTTATTTTCGGACCTTCACGGTATACAGGGTTCCCTCTTATATTGAGAGCGATTTTTAATCGAGTGTCATAAAACCAAAACAAAGCAATTATTTTGGCCAATCACAACAGACGCAAGCAGCGCAATGAGCCAATGAGAACTCGAAGCAATAACATGAAGCTGGGGCCAAGTGCTGGAAAATACGCGCGTGCAAGTTACGATTGGTTTAGGTTTTTGCTTCTCATTGGTCAAGAAAGTTGAGCACCTTTTTCCAAACAATCACAAAGCGAAGTATATTAAAACCAAAGCAAACGAGAGCTACTTTTGACACCGACTTAATTGAAAACCACTCTTTGCTTTTACCGCGTAATTATTTTTTTTTGCCTTTAATACAATGATGATTTTAAATTTTGTACTTTTTTTTTTTTCAGAAAAATTTGCAAATTTTGCAAACGTGGGTAGTGAATTTCTGATTGGCAGCCTGGCAGTTTGTTGTCTTTATGCTACAGGTAACTAAACAGTTCATGTTGTGTTGAAGTTTTCATTTCAAACTAAGATCAAGAGAAAACTGGGAATGAATTGCAGAGAATTTTTAATTATGTCTTTTTTTTTGTTAATAAGTGGTATGTATTGATTTCTCAATGTGCGATGTAGCCGAAAATGTGATATGAAATAGATTTTTTCGCCCCAAAATACAAGTTAAATTGAAAGAAAATGTAATGCATAGATATTTAAAAGTTACTTTGTGCTAGATAAAATCTCGTGTCTAAGTCCATGTGAATGCTGAGTTAAATGTCTGTTTTCTTTTAAGGATTCTTTGTAAACGTTGGAATTCTGGTTTTGCTTTTCTTCGGACTTCTTACAACCCAGTACCTTTGGCGAGCAGGTGAGAAGGAACACTGTCTTTACTTGCGTATGTTGCGTCAGTACTCGCTGAAGCAAGAGGGAAAATGTGGAATTACCTGCACAGTTTTTAATTACATAGATCTCTTTTTTTCGCAGGTGGCTTTACACATCTTGGATTTCTTTTCTGGTTCCTTGGTGTTCCAACTGTTTGGAACATGTACCGCGCAGGTGAAGTACATTTCTGGATCATTTTTTTGGTACACACGTTACAAATAATTTTATGAAATAATGATGCTAAGCCGTGAAAAGAGAACTTGAGCAGTTTCAGTGAAAGCCTGACAAAAGTTGGGGCCTTAACTGGACTTCAAACTATCACACTACAATGTGTCAGCAACGCTCAAGCAACACAAGCTTGTTCAAGTTTTTCTTCAACCAGGCCTGCTGGAGCGAGACAAGCCGATCCAAATTCGTAACGTTGTCCGTTTTTATTTTTATGTTTGTTCTTGCTGGTGTTCTTGTTTTTGTGTGGTTCTGACCTTAACTATCTTCTTTCAGTTTCATTTTCATTTTTCTTTTTTGCACATACATATAATAATAACAACACTTCACGCATTCAACGCACGCATTCCGCCCTATTTCGTATACTAGCCATATTTGAACGTAATATTACGAAATACAGTAATACAGCGTAAGCTGCGGTGAGGGCTCGTTTTCTTAAACCGTTTGGTTGTCCTTATTATTAGTCTTTAAGTAATGGGTAAATATTGCTTTCAGAGTATTTTGGATTTGGAGCGGCTCTAGTTTGGCTTGTTCTGGGAGGCACAGCCGTTTGGTATCTTTACCAGGTAAGTGCTTCACAAGAAAATACATTATCCTCTCACGGTTACATTTAGCATGACCAGTAAAGGAATTGATAAACTCGCAGAGTGTATAGTTGGTTAATTATTTCAAATTTAGGCCCAAGTGTTTTCTTTCGCAACTCACAGTTTCCTGTGAGATAAACAACATGAGACTAATGTGTATTTTAATGAAAATATATAGTTGCCATTCTGATCTATCATCTTGAAATTCAGAAGTTTTAAAAAAAGGTTAAAAAGCTGTCGCACTTCACGTGTTTTTAAATACATTTTTGGGCAATGTGCCAACTGCTGTGGCCTCGGTCGCGTGTTATTCAACAGTCATTTGCCTCCAAACTCCATGCGGGATAGTTCTTGCTCCTGCTACCCACAGTGATCGACCTAAATAATAGGATAGAGTTTATTAAATGGTACAGTGAGGAGTTTAGAGGAATAGCTGGGCCCCAAGCAAAAAAAAAAAACAACCTTGAAGGTAATACTCAAAACAGGATAATCAATACACTGTCGTTTCACGGTCGCCATAAATCGTTCGCTTACCAAATTGTAGCTTTCGGTGGGTTTTTTGGGTATTAAGCCAAATGTTTTTCTCTGCCAGTAACTTGACAAATAGCGGTACAATTATCAGGTACAGATGAGGAATTCAAGTCTTTGCACATGCAATTGTACTGTGCTAAAATAGAAGGGTTCGTGTGCAGATGGAAATAAACACGCGGATGGTCTACGAATTCTTGTCTTTATACCGAGTGACTGAGTGTGACAATCATTTTCTGACAGCTTATTCCAAAGATGAAAGGTTTAAACGAAAACAAAGTAAGGCAAAAACGCTCTCTCATAAGGTTACTAATAAGCATAGTCTTTGCGAAACTATTCCTAACTCTGTAGAACTTGTATGAATACTCGAAGTGGGAGTCTTGTCCTTTTAAGTATACAGTTATACCCTGGTTATAAGCCCCTCCCCCCAGTTATATATATATATATATATATATATATATATATATATATATATATATATATATATATATATATATATATATATATAAATACTTGTTTCTTGGGTAGAATGTATTTCGTAGAGCGCTCAACTCATTTGATTGAGGAGCATTGACTATACCTTCACAGGAGTTCAGGCTTCAGGAGTAATCATCGTTTTATTGCGACAGTGCTGTTTCGTATGGTTCAAAATTATATGACCACACTCATCAGGCAACTTTAACGATTTAGTGTTAAAACTAACAGAACTGGCAGTAAAATATGAATGGTTGTTATGGGGATGCGTTACATTCAAGGCATGGTATCTAGGTAACAGATGCTTTTTGTCTTAGTTACTTTAGAGTAACGCAACTAAGACAAAAAGCATCTGTTACCTAGATACCATGCCTTGAATGTAACGCATCCCCATAACAACCATTCATATTTTACTGCCAGTTCTGTTAGTTTTAACACTAAATCGTTAAAGTTGCCTGATGAGTGTGGTCATATAATTTTGAACCATACGAAACAGCACTGTCGCAATAAAACGATGATTACTCCTGAAGCCTGAACTCCTGTGAAGGTATTAATATATATATATATATATATAGGCCATCCCTTTCGCCTACGAGCCCATCATTATATAAACACCAATGCATCCTCTAAAATAGGTCCGGTATTCCTTTGTTATTATCTCCGCTCATAAGCCCTCACCCCTTCTTTGACGTATTTGCCTATTTTATGAACTCACAGGCACACAGAACAAGTATAATGCGAAACAACGATTTTTTACTATCTTCATTGTTACTGTTATCAGCCTGTTTCAAAACGTATTTTTTATTCCGTTTATTATACCCCCGGGTGTAAGCCCAACCAAAATCTCTTCCAAAAGTGTATTAGCCCAGCGTTTGGTTTGACTTGTCTTGTTTCTCGTATTTAACCTGGCCTCTGGGTGCTATTCGCTGACAAGTTATCGGTAAATTAGTACCAGCGACAAAGCCTACGAGGCTTTGTCACTGGTACTAATTTACCGACAACTTGTCAGCGAGTAGCACCCAAGTTAAATACGAGAAACAAGACCAAGTCAAACCTAACGCTTTGATGCATGAGCGTCCCCCCCCGGGGGGGTTACTCCCTTATATGAGCTATATAGCTATGTGCGGCCCCAAAGGATATGGTTTTTTAGCCGTTTTGGTCTGAAATAGGGTATCGATTTTTGTCTGGAATAGGGTATGGTTTGTGCACTCTAGTCTTGAACTGGGTATGTTTTTTTAGAAGAAGCTACTTCATCATTACGCGATAAGACCATCAACAAAATTCTGTTTATGTCAGCCGTGTGATTGAAATAGGTCTGAAATAGGGTATAGGAGTTTTGGTCAGGTCTGAAATAGGGTAGGGAAAATAACAGACTTTGTTCTGAAATAGGAAGCGGGCTGCACACCCCCACCCAATTTTTCTGGGAGTACCCCCCTCCACCCCGGGTTACCGTCCAACACACTAACTAGTCGGCTGGTGATAAATTGGGATGAGGGGAAGATAAGTGCTAATAATTATCATCCAACTCTGTCAGTTTTTGTACAGAAAACGCACGACACAAGTACAAATATTCCGAGATATTGTCAGGCATTTTAGTGGATATCCGTACTATAGAAAAGTGTGCGCGTCACGTAAACCATTTCACACTTTCCCGAAAAAAGTTTTTCTTTCTATAAATTCTTTGTTTGCAATACAAGTTGGATAATAAATCTCTTATTGGATGTTTAGGTGCGTGGTACCGTGTAAAATTTTTTACTCGTAGTTTGTATTTTGACTCGCCCCACGGGCTTGTCAAAAATGCAGCACGTCTCGTAAAAATACTTCGCGATACTACACGCCAAAACATCTAATAAGATATAGTTATTCCAAATTGGCTCACGCTTCAGAGGAACTGGGGAAAATTTTGTCTCACTGCGAGTACCTTCTGATTCCTGACAGGGCCTCTTTGACGGCAAGAAGGTGAAAAAACGATGGGTGTGTCTGGTGATCAAGTAAAGACGTCCTATGTGTCTGATGATTGCGTAAAGACGTCCCGGCTGTCTGATTGATGAGTAAAGACGTCCTGTGTGTCTGATGATTGAGTAAGGACGCCCTGTGTGTAACTAAACGAGATCAAATGCAACTCTAAGAGCCATGACTCATTATTTTTCTGTTAGAGTTACCCTACATTAGACGGAAATATCAATTATCAATTATTGATGCAATGGCGGATGTAATATTCCATTAGACTTTTGTCGGTGTGGCTAAGCATACTAACAGTGAGTAGCGTTGCATCCAACGGGTGTCATGCGTGTAAGTGTGCGTGTGTGTTTAGGAACTAGTTATCCCGCGAGAGGGAGAAATCGACTTTCAAGACCTTATGGACGTTCACGCCCAAAATGTCCCGCATTCACATAGATATACACTTAAGTCAAAATTTCTGTGTTGGCCTCAACTGAAAGAGCCTGATTTGGTGGTAAATAATCGTGGCTGCTGTAATTCTAGCCTCCCACGCAATCGTTCCTCCTACGGATACGACTCCCCTTAAAACGACTGCGTGGCAGGCTACCGTAACAACCTCGTTCCCAGGGTCTGTCCTCTTCCCGCCCCCTGGAGCGAGAGAGAAAAAGAGAGACTGTCTCTCTCTCTCGCTCCAGGGGGCGGGAAGAGGAGAGACCCTGGGAACGAGGTTGCTACCGTAATTCCTCCAATGGTATGCTTGTGGTGCCCAACAACACATCGGGGAAATTAGATCACACATGAATAAAATTAAAAGCGAAATATTAATTAAAACCTCTCACACACATTTTTTCCCTCTATTGAAATGAAGGGAATATGCAGAGGAATTGGTCCATCAAAAGAAAATTAGTCGTCAAATTTCATTCAAAAGAGATGAATCTTTGCAAAGTTATTGCGGCCCACATCAGTACATACTGTAATTGTCTCCATTTCTCCCAAGGCGTCCCGCGAGCTTGTATGTGTAACATGGCGTGAAATTTGGAGGTACATTGCCTTTCAATTCTGACTTAGCAAGGATGTGAAAAAACAATTGGCGCGAACGTCCTCAAATTACATTTTGTTGCAAGCAAACAATCCGTCAGTTTGAAATTCAGTGTCTTCCGGTACGGATATTCGCAGCATTTGGACATTTTTAAGATACATGTATGCAATCTTGAAAAAGACTGAATTCTTTTTAAACTTGAAGAATGGCCTTTTTTCAGTTTGTCTTATTGATTTGTTTTGTTTTTTAACAAACTTACTCGATGTGTATTTTTTTTTGCAAGTATTTGAGTGTGTGAAAATGTTAGTTAGTTAGTTAGTAAAATTAATGCGTACTCTCAGTGTTGAGGGGCACCCAATGAGAACGTTCATTTTTCAACTTATGTTCATTTAATGGACCCTAAGGCTTGACATTTTTGGATCGTTTAGCTTTTGCTAATTATTGAAGTCCTCACTGTCGGCTTTCTAAATATTGGACATAGCTGGCTTAATGTCGCACTGTTAACTATTTCATTGACCCTCTAAGAAAAGAAGCAATTAGTTTTCTAGTGAACTGCCTTAAGATTACGGAGACCGTGATGAAATAAAACTCGTTTCTAACTCAAATTCGAGCAGTTGGTGGCCCTGTTTGATCGAAGCCAAAGTTAGTCTAGTTAACGAACTGACTGTTACTCCTTTCGGAGATCAGGTCATGCTAACATATGATATCAGGGTGTACTGCGGACACCTTAAGTACCAATACAATTATGTCACTTTCATAAACACGGAAAACGAGCTGTTACTTAGTATAGTTCATTAGAAACAGCATGCTGTTCTGATTGTTACTATTGCCAGTTGATATACATTTTGCGAGCAAACTCGTAGTTAGTTCAGGGAAACGCGAAAGTCTTTGTGAAAGCAGCGCCTCCTAGTTTAAGTCTCAGCTATCGTGTATCGTATGACTGCCTTTAAATTATTCTCTTGTTTGTATTTAAAATAGCCTCACTAACCTCGTTTTTGAAACAAAAATTCTAAAGAATTTGTTATCTCGAACGAGTTTAGTGAGGCTCTTTTGAATACGAACAAAAGGATAGTTTAAAGGCAGCCATTTTTACAAAGGGTCTATAGACCTTTTTCATAATGGCGGACGATTTTAATTATTCTTTTGTATATGTGTTAATTAGCCTTACTAACCTCACTTTAATGAAAAAATTCTATTGAATTTTGCACATGCTGACGAGGCTAGTAGGGCTCATTATCATAAAAATAAAAGAATAATTTGTCGGGCGCCATTATGAAAAGGGTCTATTATCCAGACTCCGTTTGGGAAATTATGGGGTAAATCAACAGTATTTTAACAGTCGAACCTCCTCTTATTTGGATAGATCCTTATCGAGGATAGTTCACATAGTGTGCGAGACTCAAGGCCAAGTCCATGAACACCCAGCCTAAACGCCTCTGAATCGTCGACGATGTGAGTTCTCCTCTGACTTTAGCCATTCCCTTGAACTGTTCCGAATAAAGGAGTTTCGGCTGTATACTATTGAACTAACCTCATTCAGAGCGAAGAATTAAGTACGGATATGTGGTGGAGGTATGACAACGGGTCATTGGCGCGTTAGTGAGTTACCTACGTAATTAAGGCAGATTTCAAACCAATAGGTTGCAAAAACAAACTCACGTCTTTAGAACTAATCACTTGTGTCCATGGCATTTCAAAACTGACGAAAGCTAGCAGGTAAATTATCAAATCTGTAGATTACACTTACGAATTTGATCTAAGTTGGCTGATACAGGCTTCCACCACATTCCAGCAGGTCTATAGTTTGATAGATTGATGCTACCACTCTGCATCAGCTAACACTGCAATGGTGGTATCATACAATGCCAAATCACTGGTGAACGAGCTATGGCTACTTTTCACAACATACTACATGTAGGTTACCATACAACAACAGTATAACCGGCTCTTGTTAAAAAAAAAACCCGTTAATTTCAGCTCTAATTAATTACACCTTAATTCAATTCAACAGTCAGATCCAAAAGTGTCGAGTCCAACATTTTGCTAGGTGCCAAAAAATTTATTAGGAAGAAATTCAGAGCCACGTTTAACTGTCAAAACTTTGACCTATTACATGAGTCAGGTGAGTCAGCCACCTAATATAAGCGGTTCAGATTGCACAACGAGGCCTAAGATCTAAATTTTACTTACAAGGATAAAATTAGTTAATGGAATTAAAAAAGGCATCGATCCCCGGTCTTTTTGACTCTCCCGTAAACTGAGTCAGCTTGGAACGAGAAACAATGAAAAAGCCCGCAGAAGAATGTCATGACAACGAAATACTGCTGGGACTGTTAAACTGAATGCGGATTGTTTGAATCTGAACCTGTTTTGAGCGTTATCTTGTTTTAAGATAAAAGCCTAAAAAATGAAGCAAAACGATCCTCTTTGCTAGAGGTACTGCAAACCTTTTAGGGTTTGCTTGAAAAACTCTGACGAGCAGCCCAGTTGCTCTACATACCCCAAGAACACTGAGCGGGGATTTTGTACTTTAAAATTAAAGCACGTTTTGCAAATGTCAATAAAGCATTTACTTTGTGTGTATCCTGGAGTACTTCAATTAACAACTAAAATCGATTGTTCACTCTTTTTGACACATGCTTCTGAGGTTGTGTCTTCAGATTGAGGAAGAAATTTAAACAAATGTACGATATACAACAGGAGCACGGGAGAGTTGGCAGGAAAACAAAATACCGTAAAAGCTCTATTTATTAAGTCCATCTCTCTTTTAACCCCCCTCTCTAATAAGCCCCCCCCCCTTCCAATTGGGAAACGAGATTTTGTAAATATTCCCTCCTATTCCCTCTTACGAAATAAACTTTATGCGGCCCAGTTGGTTTGTTTTTAAACAAATATACAATAAAAAACCCAATACTGCTTCCTGCTCGGTATTAAATAATAATATTTTACTGCAGTTGTTTGAGATTTGTACAGAAACTATTTAACACGAAAACGGCGTGTCCAAAGATTTGAAATAAGCCCCCCCCCCCCCCCCCCTTCTCTATTAAGCCCCCGTTAATAAGGCCTGAAACTACTTAAGCCTTCCGGGGCTTAATAGAGCTTTTACGGTAGACCGATATTAGCAAGCGTAATCTAGCTCCTTTTAATATCTCCCGGCAATTTCTGCCCAGTTTTTGCTCCCCTTTCTAAAACTGTAGTTTTAATTGCTACCCTGTTGGTCCACATCCTGTCATTTCTTTTCAAACATTATTTTTATAAGAAAATAATGTAGCTAAGTTTCACACGTTCTCCACGTATTAAAATTTATTCTAGTTTTCATTTTGTCACAAGCAGTGGGCTTTTCTCTCCCAGTTGCACCAAGCTAATAGTCTCTTAAAAGACGGGGAGCGGCTTGTGGTGTATGACCTGATCAGAGAAGTCCGAATGCATGGATGTCTCTAGGAGAAAATGAGTCTGCATGAGAGGGAGGGTTGGGAGGGAACCCCATAGCTAAGTCGAGCCAGGAAACCGTCCGAAGACTGGAAGAGGAGTGTGTTTACGACCTCCCCTGGACAGGACTCGAGTGTAGAGATGGACTGGAAAGGGAAAAAGGGTTAACTTCAATGAAAATGGTGCAGTAGTAGTCGTAGGGAATGAATAACTAGGAAAACGAAATTATGCCTGGACTACACACTTAATAATTAAGAGCTTATAAGGAAATACAAGGGAGAGCAAAGGTTACAATTTTGAGCCTAGTATCTGTAGGCGAAACGTCCGCGTCCTTGCTTTACAGTTGCGAGCTATGTTACCCCTGAAGCCGCACATATAACAGGTGGCGGCATACGGCTCGACCGAGCTCTGGTGGAAGCGCCGGCGCAAAGTGCAATCCATCAATTACAGCGCGGTGAGTCTGGAGTGAGAAGAAAACAAGCGAAGAGACTGGTGCCTCAGTCTCCCCTCAGCATATCTCATTCACTTCAGGTTGCTCCGGTCTCGCCGCGCTACTGGCGTGACCTCCCCACTACCCAGAAAGGACCACAAGCAGTCTATACTCTTTTTTGCATACTCAACTCAATTGATAAAACCACTTATTCTCTTTCACACTTCTTCACCAAAGTGCCATCCCCCTTTTCCTACAATATTAGCCTCTCATTCGCTCCCGGGAGCGAATGAGAGGCGGCTGTATTCGCAGGCTACTACAATATAAACTCCATTACAACCTCGGTGGAAGGGGGTGGGGGTGTGGGTGGGGTACTCCCTTATATGGGCTAATATAGGATTGTGCGGCCCCAAAGAATACGGATGTTTAGCCGTTTTGGTCTGCAATGGGTTATCGATTTTGACCATTTTGGTCTGAAATAGGGTATGGTTTGTGCACTCTAGTCTCAAATAGGTAAGTTTTTTAAAAGCTGCTACTTCATCATTAGGAGAGAGGACCAAAGCCCTTCTCAAATTATGTTTACGCCAACCGTGTACATGCTGTAACAGCTTGTCACGCACTATTGATTTAAGGGTCGGGTCTGAAATAGGGTATTGAATTTTTGCTCAGGTCTGAAACAGGGTAGGGGAAAGCGCAAATTTTGCTTCTGAAATAGAGTAAGGGTTTCAGGAAGCGGGCCATACACCACAACCCAATTTTTCTGGGATTACCATCATCCACGGGTATAACCTCTGCTTTAGTAATCAACACGTAAAAACTTCACACAAAGTGAGGTGAAACACATTTTAATTTTCTTTCCTTTTCCTACTGTGGTCGAGGGGCAGGGGAAAGGGGGGGGGGGGAGGGGGGGTTTCATCTACAAGAAATGAAATTCTCTGTCATGCAGGGTAAGTAAAAATTATATTTACACTGTAATTTGTTGGACGGAACTCCATGCCCTACCATCCCCTTTCAGACCCCTAAAAGTTCTAACTTACTGTAGGCTGGGGACCAATAAAGGTACAATTCACCCATTCACTCCATGGGTTTTCTTTCTTTTTATCACTTGTGCAAGTAGATCTACCTTCACTGAACTCACTGGTAACATACTGTACATTGTCCAACCGAAATTTCACTATGAAGTTTACACTGTACAGAAACTGTTTCCACTGAAATCTTACTGTTTCTACTAATGTACACACTTCATATCTTGCCTTCCTGGAATGCAATCTTCAGGGGCACCCAACGAGCCAAATCAACCAAAAGCTGTAGAAAGGCATTTTTAAGTAGGTTATGGTGTTTGAAGTCTGTTTAAAGTGATGTTTTCATAAGCTACAAGAAGTTCATCTGTTCGGATTCCCTAGCTGAAATTTCAGTTGCACAAAAATGTTAGGGAACAAAATTTTCCTTTGAGAAAATGCAAGCTAAAATGAACTTTCCACGAACTTTCTAGGGAACTATTTTCTTTCCGAAAATGCTAGCTGACGTTTTTGACTGCCAAAAACAACAATTATGACCTTTTCGAAAACCTCAGGGGCTATGATTTCCCAATTGCGAATCTTTTAGGCCACGTTTTGGTTACGAAAATCCGAGTGCACTCTTTAATCGACACCGAAAGCACAAGGCGAATTACCCTCCACCGAACAGATATCTATACCGAAACTTGTCGTTGGGTGCCCCTGAATCTTGTCTCTGCAAAAATGTACATGTCACTGTGGAATGCGAGTTCACAGTAGCCCTAGTGTGGGTTCACCTTGACAGAAACAGTGTTGATTTTCATGGAAATTTACAAAAGGAATAATTATGTCCAAAATAAATGTTCTCTGCAGCTTGACTACCATATAATTCTGCCATCTCATCTCATTATATCATCAGTTAGTCTTTTAAGTCAGCACTGTCCATTTTGTTAAAATAATGTTGCACTATCCCATCAGTAGCAGTAGTAGAATTGTCAGCGCGTTCAGTAATATCAGTGGAACTAAAATGTGAAAAGAAATGCAAAGAAGCCAATCAACTCAGTTACACTGTAAATTCATTTTACTGAATCAAACTTTTCATTAGCCTCCTTCGCAGCTGTTGTTTGTGTTGGTCCTCTCCCTTTCCACCAAAGCCTGCTGAACCAAGCTGGACATTCCATTTCTATTGTGTCTTCGTATCCAATCGGGAGGAGAATAGAACCAACACAAACAATGGCTGCAAAGGAGGCTACAGGAACTTAGCCACCAAAATTTAAAAGCCACGATGTGATTGGTCAGTACCTAGGAATGGAATGTCCAGTTCAGTTCAGCAAACCTTGGTGGGGAGGGAGAATAGGACCAACACAAACAACAGCTGCGAAGAAGGCTAAGTTTTCATGTGATAAAATGCAAAATGACTGACAGGGATCTTACAGTGCACCCACAGGATCATACACAGTATCACACTGTACCAGCAAGGGTCCTGAAACACTGTACTGATAGAGGTCCGAGTGCTCTGTATCATATGGCCACTGCAATGCTACATTGTACATTGTACACCCACAAGAGTCCAACAGCAAATACAAGGCTCCCACAACACTGTACCCACAGGAGCTCCTAAACACTGTACCCATAGGATCATACAGCTTTACAAGGCTACACCCTCAAGAGTCCAACAGCAACCACAGAGAAACAGGGGTGTTTCAACACTGCACCTACAGGGATCCTACAGCACCACACCAACACATACATGTACTGAATAACACTGTGTACCTTACAAATGAAGGGATTGGAGCACCTACCTACATGTATGTCAAATTTTAGTTTGTTTTTTTATTTTGCTCGGATTTGTCCAAATTACTGCACGTGAACTGCAATTCGATTGAAAAGCGTTGTCTGATATTTATTTCACTGATTTTTTTTCGTCTTGGAGATATGGCTTTAATTGTGTGAAAAAAATGTGGTTTTCTTTGCATACACAAAGAAACCACCTTCCACAAGAGTGGTTTGCAAGTTGCATTACATCTTCTTTCAATCAAATTGCAGTTCACATGCAGAAATCTGGACAAATCCGAGCAAAATCGAAAAAACCACCTATAGTCCAGGCATTTTGTCGTTGGACCTGTAACTAATTGCAAAAGAAGCTTTCTCATCATTGACCAGTTAGAAATATCCCATACATGAACATACTAAAAGTCCCTAAAGATCCAAGCATGGGAACACCTCCAAACAGGACTCACAACATAAGTCCCTTTTTCTCATAGCATGAAAACGAGGCTGTAAACCGGAAGTTGCTGTTTCGCATTTTTTTATTGGTATAAATCGAGCCATTTCGCCAAACCTAAGAATATATCCTTAAAAACAATTATTTTAAGGCATTATAAGTGAAGTTCCCAAAAATATGTCATTTAAATAAACCAAATATTAAGGTTTTTTAGAGTCTATGTACTTCCCGCAGCGAGATTTGATTTTGCGGAAACATTACGAGTCAAAAATGCTTAAACGCGACAAAAAAGTCCTATACCAGACAACCCCCTGTAATTCAATTCTACATGTGCTATATATAACGTATTTTTAAACATGCTAGTCTTCCGAATCTTCACTTTCGTAGTCTACAGTGTTCAAAGAATTTGTGCACGAAGACCCTTTGCATTGGCCACAAGCCGGAGAACACTGCATACCATTCTTGCGACAGATGCACCTCATACTGCTACAGTCAGACGAACAGTTGCATCTGATTAACTGGAGAAGAGATTCTGGGGCAGGCGGCAAATCCGTTGCAACAGGAAATACTTGATAATTACTGACTTTCCAACCCCAGTCCTCCATTGACATGCCAGCACCTTCTCCCTGCCACTGCTTTACCTGTAGGTAGACGCGCAGGCTGTGAAATCGGGCAGCTGCTGCTGTCGGGGGCAGATTCTGCGGCTCAATATGAGACGTCTTGTTAGCAAGTTTTTCAAAGTAACGCTGATATCTGAGAGCGTTAAGACCTACCCCTGGTTTACCACCGAAAAGCGATACAAGTGCTTTTTCACCTGCACTGACAACGTCGGAAACGGTAGAATGACGGCTGAAGACGTTAGCTTGCTGTTTGAAGTGTAGTACATTCTCAAATTTCTTTATGGCTGTGGCCTTGCCAACTCCATAGAGGCGTGATGTTGTGTCACATCCAGTGACAGCATGAAGGAAAAGGAGATTTCTGCAAACTTCCTTACCCAGCTGTTCTTTGACTCTCTTCATATGCCAGGCGCGCGCACCTCTTGCGTTTCCCTTTGGTTCTGGTCTAAAATAGAGGTCGAAGCCATCTTCGGAAGCATGATAACAAAGAAGGACAAGCAAATCTGTGTCATCCCCTACTAGAATCGTGGTTTTCGTTCGGGCAGACTCTACAGCTGTTTGGACTATAAGCAGGTCGGCGTCACCATTTGCGTGGTGTGTTACACATCCTACATTCTGGAGAGCCTCACTTAGCATTAACAGAAAGCTTTGTTTGTTCTTGGGATTCGAGAGAAAGTTATCCTTCTTCATCGTTATAGACATGATTTCTGTAAAGGTGACAGTGGCAGCAACCTTCCCTGATGCGCGCCTCTGCTGTGTCATAGCTTTAGTTGATATCTCGTCGTACCCGTCAAACACTACTATCGCCCTTCCGTATTTCCTTTGCACGTAAGTGCAATACAAGTCGCAGACTTCCTTGTATGATGGAGAACCTCTTGGCCAGGGCACTCGATGGAGAAGAGCGCCTCCGTCCAGCACGTATTGTACATTCTCTTCAGGCTGCGTCTTGGCCTCTGGTGTAAGCCTTGTCCATAGTGCATCTGCTAGCGCTGGCTTTTGTGGCTGCCTTAACGTGAATGGGGAATCGAAAAGAGCCGTGGGATACGTGCAGAGCTCGTACTGAAATAATGCTTCAAGGTGGGAGTTATCACAGGCGATAATGAGCCGCTGAAATAAAAGTTGAGGGTCAACTTGTACTTGGTCATTGTCAATCTTTACGGAGGACTTCGATGCCATGGTGACTGCCTGGGCACTTCGTTTGAATGAGTAATCAGTGGCTAACGTTCCATTCATCGACGATAGAATCTTCTCCCCGACAATCTTGGCTGTGTCAGCATTGACATTACTATCGGCGTTTACACCATTCATGATGTTTCTTAGATTACTGTCAGTGTCGAGAGAGAAAGGGTTGTGGGTAGCCAGAGCCCTGAGGATGGTCACTGTGTCCTTCATATCTCTTGTCTGTCGTGCCTTAGACATATCTTTGTTCTGTTCTCCAGAGTTAAACTGAACTCCTGTCAGCTCTTGCATGATGTGGTTTGTTTCGGCACACGCAGGCATGGATAACAGCCAGATAAGACGTTGCTGCTCCGTTAGGCCCCTCCCTCTGGTCAAGCCACCACAGGTTTTCAGACTTCTCATAAGAACCTGCTCGATGACTAGGTCTATCGATAATCCAGCCCAAAATCGATTACTTCTTCTTGCTACGTGAAGACCCGACGCGAAGTCTCGGTAGACATCCGGGTGGTCCGTACGGAGGTCTGTCATCGACTGTAGGTAAAGTCGAGCACACTTTACGTACAAGTTGTGGCCTGACGCAGCGAGGTAGGCAGCATTCTGGTCAATGCCTTTAGGTGAAGTTCCCAATTCGCTGTGCGCTCTGCTCTTATAAAGGAGCGCAATATGTCTACCATTTCTAGGTACTGAATCCACAGAGCTGCTGTGCGGCTTCTCTCAGCTAGGAGGTCTTGCTTTCTGTGTACGCATTCTTCAATGTTATCAAGAACCTCTGAGGTGCTTGCTTCATCAGCTGAGACTTTCTTTTCCATCAGCTTATCAAACAGTGCTCGCGCCTCTTCAAGTTTTAGAATTACGGTGTCCAAGTGAGTGTCTTCTGGTATAGTCTCCAAGAGACGTTGGCCGCCTGCAATATTAAATTAAAACATTTTAATGCTTTTTCTTGTTAAAACATCAGTTTTGGGGGTAAAATTATTGCCTTAAATATATACTTACTGCTATATGCACCTTGTTTGTAAGGGGAGTCGATCGCTGACACGGCAAACTCATCAGGTAATTCAGGCACGAAAGTACACTGTTTATCTGAAATGACAACATGTAGAAAAAAACTCATGTAATTGCTGTCTGCTTCGAGGTGGTATTGTAAGGAGTATCTTGTCATTATTTTTAAAGAAAGACAGTACCTCTCTGCCCAGTCTCAGCTTCTCTATATGCTGTTGCCGCATGTTCTGGGCTCTCGTCGCTATTTGTTGTATCCGCAGAAGCTATGACCCAAAAGTGATAAAATATTCAAACATTAAAAAAGACAAGACATATTTTATAGACAACAGTAAATGATTGCAACTACATAAAAACTTCATACCTGTATGGTGAAGATGCGGCACAGGCACCTCCAGAGCTTCCGAATACAGAAGTGCATTCAATGCAGCGTCGACAATGAGGTGTGCACGCACTGCACGGGAAATAGCTTTTCCGGTCATTATATGGTCTACCGCATTAGACGCATATATCAATTCCAACACTTCTCGTAAACCGGACCCTGCCATCAGATGGCCAATACTTCCAAGAAAGCTCATCTCCGCGTGAAAGGCACCTAGACGCACGATAACTTTGCGCAAATCACTGTTAGCTGGCTCCGTCTGTATGATGTTAAAGGCCTTTAACCACAGTGGCTGGTCAAACGTGACGATGGGATTTGCAATACTGTGTTGCTTAGCATGCTCGGAAACAAAGTGCAAGGTGGAAGAGACACACGTAACATCACTTGGATTCATATCGATCATAGGAAGGAACATAACAGAAGACTTGCCCTGGTGTCTTCCTTGGTGAACAAGTTGCATCATTCCACTCCAAGATGGGCGTGGGTTGCCAAACAGTAGAGAAGTCTTCCATAAGATGTCAAGGCTAGCAGTGGGGTCTTCTGCTCGTACAAGAACCAAGTCTTTATATTTGATCTCCACGTTCACCTGTCGGGGCCCGCATGGATGTATTTCTACCCTTCCAGTTGCCGAGATTTCGTCGGGAGTAACTTTGCGTCGCGCAACATTACGACTGTGTTTGGTGCCAGGTGTTACGACTGCAATCATTCCCATACCGTGGAAGGTGTTATGCCCGTCGAGAGTCCTAATGTTGTGGTCAACATTGTCGGCTGCGTACTGAACAAACTCGCCGTTAAAAGAAGGTATATCAGTTCCTTGGCTAAGCGCAGCATTCTTGTTGAACATTTGTACTTCCTGGTATGATGAACAAAATCCGTGTTGATGCAAGGTGTCAATAAGGAAGCGTGAGGCGAAATTGTGGTGCAACTGAACTGCAAGCCCGATCTGTAGAGGTGCGATAACTACCCGTGGCCGAGCAGCTTGAACAATTGCCTGCCCGATAGACGCTACCTTCAGTGTGTTATTTTTCTCCGAGTTAAGAACACTCAAAAAGGTTGAAAGCGAAGCGGGAAGGTAGCGGGCGTGTGATTCGGCATCGGTTGTTATTGTAGGGTAGCTGTCACTTGATGTCGGGATTGATTTGAGGTCGTTTTTAATTAGCTTAGCTGCTGTTTTGATGATGTTCTCTTGTTCTTCTTTGATATCTAAAACATCTTGGTGGGCGTGAAACTCTTGTAAGATTGCCGTAGCCGTGGTTTTGAAAGTTACTACGTTCGGCTTACCGTTAATATCCGTTATAATGATCTTATCTCCAAAGTATTCCAAAAGTTTGGTTTTCATGTGTGACCGTCCATAAGCTTCACTCTCTGTATCATTCAAATATTCTTTTATTTTCTCCACTAGATCACCAACTGTTATCTGCTCGTCGTCATTCTCTTCGAGAAACTTCGTAACTTTTACAAAAGCCTGGTTCTTTTCTTCATTTTGGGGGCGACCGATTTTCCTCTTTTTCATGACAGGCAGCTCATCTGCCTCATAAACTTGAGGTAATTGCCTATTTGTGCGAAAGTTCACATTGCAGGTTTGGTGGTAAATAGCGTCAGCCGCAGGCAAATCGTGGACATTCATAAGCCTAGCTCTTATTGTTTCCGACCAGTCGTCGTTCCTCTCCGAACAAATTTTTAATATCGTGTCCTTTGTTTCAATTGTTGTTACCCTGAATGCTTCACCCAGTCTTTTTCTCTTCGAATTCAACCCTAATTCAACTTTGGTACCACAAAAGAAGCAATCAGTCTTGAAGGAAAAACATTGTTCCGCTTTGCGAGTTAGGGAGCGACGACTACTAGTTGTTACATCTGAGACAGATTTTTTGGCTCGATTGATGCTGCTGGGACGACAGTACTCTCGCCGGCAGTTCTGATGTACCTGCTGCCCAGGGACCGTAGTGATGTTATCAACCCGCTCTGCGCTGGCCCGGTTTATCCCTTCGCTTCCCTTTTCTTTCAAAGTCACGACGTCGCCCTCGCCATTGAGACTTTTTTTTTACAAATAATACAATTCGCTGTTTCATCCATTAGTACTTGGAACTCTTAGTCTGAAATTATAGGCAAATGGCAAATTGAAGCTTGTCAATTAACAAGACGAACGTTCAGGGCATAACGCCATAATTGCCTTTTTTCAGTTTTTGAAATCAATCAAATTTGTTTTGTGTTCAAAACGCTATATATTGTTAGCATAAATAACATCTTGTAGAAACCTTTTTCATTGAGGGACCGATTTTTAAGTCATCCGACTCGCGTAATTTGAGGCTGGTTGAATGTTAGGATATATTCAATGCCGTAATTTTCTTTTTAAAATAGAAACTCTAAGTTTAAATATGAACGAAATTCCTGAAGTGTATTGGAATCAATTCTCCTGGACCTTTTAATTTTCAACTTGAACCAAAGTGCAAAATTTGCAGCGCGTCCGCTTAATTTATTACTTCATAAGTGAAAGAAAGCATTTCCTTCGTCTTAAGCGAAAATTTTCGCCAGTTTTATTAATTTCAGTACGATTCCTGGACATTTTCTTTAAATTCTGACGGAAAAAATAGATGAATTTACTAATGAGTTTAAGTTTTGAGACAAAAAAGTAAGCGCGAAGCGAGAAGTGAAAAACAGATTTTTCACCAAGGTAAAATTGATTTGGGAAGTCTCTACTCAAGATGCTTGAGTGAAATATTTTTTTCTTGAATGAAATTATCTTAGAACATGACATTACTTTTACTTTCAGTGTGAAAATATCCTTTTTAAGTTCTAAATTCGCTTGTGGAAGACATAATTCCTCAGCTATTCCTCGCTAAATACTTCACCCAGATAGTTAACGATAGTAGCTATGTTCTACAGGTTTTACATGTTTTTTTCTAATTAAAGAATCTTATACATAACTTTTATTTTATTTAATAGGTACATAAATGCACTAACCTAGGAAGAAAACACAATAAATCCTCTCGATCTTCACTAACCCATCCTGCACGTGGCTTCAAACTCGAGCAAAACAACAGGCAGTGCATGCAACCTCGTTTCCATGCTGCGCAGTATTAGTCTATATAGAGCTCTAAAAAAACTCGTTTTTTGTCAACTTCCCCAACTCGGATTTTCGGGGACTTTTGATATGTTGTAGAGGACATGTTCCTGGACCAAAAACCGTTAAAAAACCTTCTTTTGCAATTAGTGGCAGGTTGACCGTCTTTTGGCGATAAAATGCCTGGACTACTAAAATTCAACATAGGTTAGCCTGTGTGGCAGGCATAGAAAGGGGAGGGGGTGGGTGAGGGAGAGGGAGGTTATGCTCTGATCCTTTCAAATGTACAGTTACAAGACTGGTTTTCACATTAAGCTACCGGTAGTTTAGTGGAGAGGTTCTATTCTTGAGTGCAGCATTGCAAGATAACTGCAATTATTAAAAGTTAAAGGCCCATTATCGCCCTTGATGCATCGATCGCTGCAACCATTAATTCTGAAATTTCGCATAATAACAAATTACTCAGACTTTGAAGCCCTTGTTTTATCGCTCTTATTTTATCGCATTGTGAAATATGTTCTCTGTTTATTCTTCTTCACTTTCCTTGTACTATTTTTGGAACAATTTGTATGTATGTAAATTTTGGCCTGTATGTGTAAAGTCAAAAGAGTCAGTGTGGCAGTAGTCGGTTGACAGTGGTAACTTTGTAGCACAGTTTTATATCAAAGTGAGGTTCAAGGAGGATTTACAGAGACTCGTTGCTCAAGTTTGGTGCTTTTTACCTCGGTGCTTTCAATAATTTGCTCAGCTTGTTGGAGCCGACTTACTGTGATTTGGAAACTGATTTGATGACAAGCATTGAAAATTTTACTTGGCTGGACAACTGTTTTCTGCAAGTTTCATGTTTTACCTCAAGGTCAGTTTGTGTGATGAGTTCTGGTGGCTTTGGTCAACTTTATAGTGTTTTAAATTTGATTTGTTGCTATGTCTCTTTATCGACTGCCCATCAGGCATTCTAGCTTTACATTCAGTTTGCAACTTGCCTAAACTGAGTGAAAATTAATTTCTCTTTCTCACCAAGATGTTTGTGATCCATGAGGACTACACCGCTTTTGTTTCCTCCCATGTTTTAATTCGGAGCTCAAGGTTTTCCTCCTTTTGTCAAGCCGCATGGTCGGCTGTATTTTCAAACACAATATAAAGAGAAAGGACAGGATAATTGAATGAGAACGTACGAGTATTTTTCTCAGAAACCATAATCTGACAACAGGTGCTGCCGAAAATAAATGTTATCTTGTGGATATTTGTCACCATCCTTGCCACATAATCAGCGAGTTTTATCAAGAACGGATTGTCCAATACTTTGCTGTTTGATTTTAAACCTGTGAACAGATTGTTTATGGTTTTAATGAAGATTTATGAAGAAATATGCAAGTTGAATTTGTAGCCATTTGCTTTGCCAAACCTGCCACAAGCGACAACTCGGCGCAATGAACCAGATGAAAAGCCGAATAAAAATAATTGACCAATCAGAGGCATCATTTAACAATGGCACGATTTCAAAACAAAAACAAATGACCACATTGGATCAAGGGTGACAATGGGCCTTTAATGACTACATAAAACTTGCACTAGTTACAACTTTTACAAAAACCAAGGAAGCTATTCCTGTTACAAGGAGGTCTGACAATTAATAAAATTATGACAGTAAATCAGTTTGAAGTTGTTTCATGTCAAGCAGACCCAAGTAAACAGCCAATATGTTTATTGTTAATTAATAAGAAAGCCTCAATCTCGTACAGTGTTCTAGATAAGAGGGGGCTCTCGGGTCAAAAACCCTACAAGGTTAGCTACATGACTTGACAAAATACCGGTAATAGAAAATTTACACTGTATTATGGTTTGGTGGGAGCACTAGAAATATGACCCGATGGAATTACTTGTTGACACCCTGCCTTAAAATCTTATCTGGAACACTGTCATGCCCAGCAGAGTCTTCACTCCATCTGACCAGTGGTCAGGAAAAAAGTGACTCTAAAATGATTTGATCCACAAGTCTGAAAATATCGGACTTCAGTTGAACTGCGCACACTTAGCAATCAGCCCCACATAAGAGTTCTGTTTTACTTCCATTCATTTGAATTGTTTGAAAAAAAAATAAAAAGAAAAAAAAAACAAGAAAAACAAGGCCCACTTGCTCGAAGCATGGTTAGCGCTAACCAGGGCTCAATACCATGACAAGCTATAGGTTTTAATGCATCTCAACCAATTTTGGTTAGCGATAACCATGCTTCGAGCAACTCAGCCCAGAATTGTAATTTTTGGCTTTTTACACATTGGAACACTAGTGGAAAGACTATAGAATTCTTCTCTATATACCTGTACAACTGTAGCATTAAAACTTTCTGTTCAACAAGCTGCTATCAATAGACCGTGTGTTTTTGTCATGGGGTTGAATCTTACAGTGCAGTGCAGAAATAAGCGTCCTACGCACACGCAAGGGGCACGCACGTTTTTTGCGTATACGCGTGTTGAAATGCGCGTGTCGACACGCGTATTTGATGCGCGTGTTTACTTTTGTTATTCATGCTTATACCTTTGCTTTGTGGTTAGTTGTTCCGCAAAACAAAAGGCAAGTTACCATCACACAACAAAATTGAATATTTAAATCCAGCCTCAAAACGCCGGAACATTCGACAAAGAGATCAGTTTTATACTCGATGATTTGCTGTGGAGATCAACTTTTCTTTCTTGATCATCTTGAGTGAATCTTATTTACTTCTCTCGTTACCGCGAAAACGGAAAAAGATGAACCCCGTGAAAAAACAAACGAAAGAAACTACGATTACAACTACAATTTTATTGTTGTTTTATTGCCGCGGTGTCTTGTTTTTATTAAATATTCCACTTGCTTCGAGCTTTCACCGCCACCGAATACCGACGAGTTCGACCGGCTTTTTCGATGAACTGCCAAGTCGGAAGTTTGACTGCAAATTACAAACATTGTTGACATGGTTTCTTAACAACACTGCCGTCGCAATTCGCTACATTTATTTTGTAATTATAGTTGTTTTGGAATGTGACACGGTTCCCAGTTCATAATTTGCGAAACTGTGCCATACCAGCCGGCGATTGTTTTCGTAACACCGATCTAAAACAATGAGCGTGCGAATTCACTGCATCAACAAACACTGTTCATACATTTTCGTTGCAAATGAAAGCGCACTTAACCTGCTCCCTCATTTTATTGACCTCATCGTGCAAAGATGAAAACCAAAAACGTGCGATACAAATCTGCGGCGTGACCGCTTCATAACAAAAATCGCCACGGGACGACGGCAAGACGACATTCACAAGCTCAGATTACTGGTTGCCTAGTAGCCTGCGTAGCAGTCGATTCCTTGCCAAACACTGCACGGGCAGATCGAGCCAGCTAGCGGGCGAACGAGCGTGACACTAGGGTGAGCAAAAAAATGGAAAAACGCGGGGAGAGGGTGGGGGAAGAAGGAATCGCCTGCAGTCAATCCCACACATTTTACCGAACGCCGTTCGCCCACGAACGGGGATTTTGATTGGTTAGTAGCCTGTCAGTCAAGAAGTAAATCAGAAATTTGACAGTTCATGCATCCGACATCAGAAAAACGACGAACTGAGGAATCTTTCAAATTTTCTGTTCAGGAAACGTTGAATGATCTTTCCCAAAACGGTAAACATATTCGGCTGAAACCGGAGCCTGAGGCCTGCAATTTTACCAGCTGGCTTTGGTAAAAGCGCCATCTATCAGATAATTGCGAGAGTGAAGGAGAAAATTTCTAAAGAATCTGTCCGTGTTCTCGCGATCTTCAGAGCTCTCTGAGTTGATTGAAGATCAAATAATGTAGGCGAAATCCATGGACTTGACTGCGAATTCGTTGCCACAAGCTTCCCTTGTAGATGTAGGAGCGGGAAATTTCAGTTGCTAACTCGTCCACGGAAAATTCGCTGGAGAAAGAGTTTCAGTGTTGGTTATTTCACCATTATTCGCTGTCGCTAAACAGTACTCGCTTCGCTAAATTCCATTTTGTTGTCGTTAATATACATCCACTATCGCTAAAAGCCATCATTTCCTACCGCCAAATAATCCATTTGCTGTCGCTAAAGACTCCTTCGCTATCGCTAGATGCTCTCCTTTCAGTGTCCTTTCCCAACGCCATAACTTACATTCGCTGTCGCAATAAATACTCCTTCACTATCGCTTGCAAAAACTCATTTGCTATCGCTAAATTCCATTCGCTTTCGCTGATACTCCTTCGCTATCGCTAAAAGCCATTCACTATTGCAAAAACTCATTTGCTGTCGCTAGAAATACTCATTCGCCATCGCAAAAAAAATTCACGCAGTATTTGCTTGCCGGTTGTGAAAAAGATTTACCTGAGGTTAATTATGATTGGTTCTAATTTGACAGTTGGTGTCCCAGGGGAGCGCGGCATTTATCTGGGCGTTCGGTAAAATGTGTGAGAATGACTGCAGGCGATTCCTTCGCCGCCCCACCGCCTTCCCGCTTTTTCCCAATTTTTTTGCTCACCGCAGTGTCACGCTCGTTCGTCCGCTTGCTCGCTCAACCTCCCCGTGCAGCGTTTGGCAAGGAATCGACTGCTACGCAGGCTCGTTGCCTAGCACGTGACAAAAATTTGCCGATGTGAGCGCGCGTTCGGTTTGATAAAGCAATAATTTCTACAACAGTCGTATTTGACTTTCAATGAAAGTAAATGTGATTTGATTTCTTAAATTCTTTTGTTCGCAACGAAATGGATTTTGATGCAACACACATTCCAAGGCTGTTTTGTAGCAAGCGAATTGTCTCGTGAGTATGTTGATTATTGTCTCTTCGTGTCGCTCTACTTTTGAACTCGACTCTAGCTCTAATTCAGCGAGGTTGAAACGAGAAAAGGCTCGATCATTTATCCTTTACTTCGTGAGAAAATATCAGTTATTTTTTATTTGTTATTCATTGGAAAAATAATGTCCATTGTCGCGCGAGACATTTCGCTAATAATTTATACCCGCTTACCGGTAGTTTGTTGTGACATTAGAGACCTTAAGCACCAGGACGGGAGGCACGACGACGGCATACCGGAAGTTTATTTTCCGTTCCGGTCATGCGCAGAACCTGAAAAGCTGACTGCAATCCGCCGTCGTCCTGTCGTTGGCGACGCCACATTGGCTGTTTTGACGTAGTGTCGACAACGTCGAAATTCCTTGTAAAGTTCTTGGTCCTTTTCATTGATTTACGGTATTCTTTCTTGCGTGTACTTTTCTGGTGTTTACTGCTTAAGTTATTTGAGGAGAAATTCCACGATGAACGTCCCTGAAGCAGGAACATGCGCTAGCACAAGCCGCCCATCGGCAAATTTTCAGAAGACCTCAAGCTCGAAGAAATCCATACGGTAAGATCTATTTCATGTACGTATATCTTCTGTGCTCTAGTTATCACTGAGCCAGTTTAATATGCTCGCCATTTCATTTTATGCTGATATTTCTGTCTACATCTAAGCTATTTCTACGTATTTACATTTCTGAGATGATGAGAAGGTAAAATTATCTTCGTGTGAAATAATTTTCAGTGCCGCCATAAACAGCGAAACTTGGGGCAACTTACCTTTTACTCTAAGGCGCGAAATAAATGTGCCTTATTGTTTACATTTAATTATCGTTTAAACCTGATAGCCACCAAAAATCGGTTTTAAAACTGAAGCAACGAAAAGGATTTTTATTTTGCCAATGGTGGAAAGTATTTCCAGCCAAAACTTGCACTCCTCTCCATCCTCTCTTGATTGAGATGCTTTGAACGAAAAGTTGAGACAAGCAGCTTGAAATGTCCTTTTTATTGTGATAATTCAACAGCTCTGCAATGTACTGGACCGAAGAGCATGACAGATTGATGTGCCGTGAGATTCTTGCTGTAGATCCATTTACTGGTACCAAAAAGGGAACTGTTCAGAGGGGAGCAAAATGGAAAATAATTGCAGACCATCTTTTGGAGATTTTGGAACCCAAATTTAAAGTTGATTCGAGAGCTGTGCGTGATCGCTACCAACTTCTGGCTCAAAAACTCCGAAAGAAGCTGAAAAGTGAGGAGAAAGCCAGTGGTATAGACACGAAAATGTCTGAGACTGAAACTGCTATTGAGGAGCTTATAGAGAAGGAAGATGCAGCTGAATCAATGAAAGGAGATGACACACAGAGGCAGAGGGAACGAAAAAATCAAGACAAAGAGAATGCTGAGGACATGAGAAGACAGGCCATGGAAAGGATGGGGCAGACCCAGAAAAGAAAAAGTGTAGAGGGAGAAAATGAAACAAAGAAAAAAAAAAGGTCAAGTGGAAGTGATACTTTGCTTTATTTGCGAGAACGAAATGAGTTTTTGCAAGAAACCCATAAAGAGGAGCTTGCTCTTCGAAAACAGGAACTTATGTTGCAAGAGAAAAAGCAGGAAGATTTTATGAAGTTGATAGTGCAACAACAACAACAGCAGAGTAAGCAGATGCAAGATTTTCAGGCACTGATGTTCACTGTTCTGAACAAGTTTGGACCAAAATGATTATCCTTTTGCTTATGATGTGGACACCTCTAGCTCGTTCACTGTAGGATAGCATGTTTTGGAAATGTTTCACTTGATGTCAGTTGCATTTAGAAAATTGCTCAGTCTGACAAGAAAGATGAAAAAGGTTAACCTTTTTGTGTTGTTAATTTGCAATCTCATGTTAAGGTTCCATTCACTCCTTCAGCATTGACATTGTGTAATACAAGAATAAGATCTGTATTTATTGATTTATTTGTTTAAAAACAAACTTGTGTTAAGAAACATTACATTGAAATTACTTTTACTGGGACCACTTATGGAAAACATTCCTATGGTTGCATTTACGCACTATATCTGCCATTTCACTTGAAATATTTAATGAAAATACTGCAGATTAACATTTAAAGTTCCTAAGCAAACTTTCTTTCACCGTTGTGAATTACAAAGCAAGAAAAAACGGTCTGCATTCTGTATCTTTGGAAATAAATGCTTTCTTAATAAGTATGGGCAAATGGACTGAAAAATGTATTATGAAAGCCTCCCTGTTTACAAAAAAAATGACCCAACCTTTGTTTTTGAAGGGTTAAAATGATGACAAAAATTAAGAAAAGTATTCTTGCAGAGTTGGAGGCTCCAGATCAAAGAATGTTGAGGTATGGTTCCCATATAAACAAGTCAGAGCATTTCTGAAAATGGCACATACTATGTAATACTTGCCAACTGAGCTCAACTGGATTTTTAAATTTTTCTTAAAGTCAATGAATTTAAAGTATTCCACTATGTCCCTGAACAGCCACTCCACTGACTCACGAACACCACTCATGGATGTGTTAACGGCCTCTTGCAGTGGAGTCAATACAGCATGCTTGTATGGTCCTTGTAAATGGACCCTGAGGGGTTAGGCCGGGTCTCCATATAAACACAAGGGCCTACCGGCAGTAGAAAAAGCATTTCTCTCTAACTGATCAAGGAGTTTAGAATCAGCCAGCATACCTGCATCATGCCTCTTGCCCTCTAGAGTAAAGGAAAATAAAGAGAAGTTGAGTACTTTGCTTTATAGATGTCAACAGAAACTTCAAAGGGTCCTACAGTGGATGCGGTGAAAAGGGAGGGGTGGTAAGATACAGTTCATAGAAATACTCTATTATCCATGGGAATATCATGAATTGAGAAAATTAACCAGATTGATATTTACCTACTGGGCCATAAATCTGAGCTATCATTCCAGATGGCACAGTGACAGACTGGAATTTGATGGCGTGTACTCTTTTGTGGCCATTGTAGACAACTCTTTGGTTATCTTGAGGTCGACATATTGGCCTAACAGTACCATCGATGAATCCATAGCAGTTATCCAATGCTGCCCCCTTCTCTGCAACCGCAACTGCGTACTCTTCCAGCTTTAGTTGGTCTAACAAAAAGTTGTTCCATTGTGTGATGCGATGGCCATGCATATTGTAGATAAAATCCACTACTGTGTTTGTTATCATAGAAAGCACTGGCACAGGTTTGGCGAAGCGAGGAATCATGTCGCTGTATCGACAAGGATAAGAGAATCTCTTTAGCGCCATACACAAACCTTCCATGCCATCACACACACTCCGTTGTTGGCAGAAAAAGGTGTCGGGGATTTGGAGTGCCTCAGCAAGAGAAGGAAGATCATTCTTCTCGAAGCGAAACTCAGCTTTGCATTCCACAGGATCCATGCTTTCTAGGTCAAATTTTTCGTAGTCTTCATATGGGAAGCTAGGGTTCTTTGAAACGTTTTGCTCTCATAAAAGGGCGAATTCTTCATCGTCTATTGTTCCCTCGTCATAAGCTACCAGCAACTCGTCTCTAGCTTTTGCAAACGACGCCATGTTTTCACTGCATTTAAGAAGTGTTGTCCTTTTTGAAAACTGGCGGGAAGTTGCCGTCGCAGTGTTGCTTAACATGCTCAGACGACTGCAACGCGACGTCGGTCTCGCCCCAGCCTTTACGCGGATGTGCCGTCGCCGTCGTCACCTCCCGTCCTGGTGCTTAAGGTCTCTATTGACACACGATAACGGGCGACCAATTCAGCCAACGATTTCGCTGTTAACAGCCGTTGCCTTGGATTAAAAGCCCAATGAAAATAACAATGAAATAAGAACAATAAAGGAACAATAAGCTAGCTCATACATACTGATGAGCATCCGTGTATGCGCGCGTCAAATACGCAGACGCCTATGCGCAATTTGGGTAGACGCGTGTTACACGCGTATTTTGGGTCGCTTATTTCTGCACTTCACTGTATATTAACCTCTTTTTAAGCAGTCTTGTTATCAGTGTGTAAATGTGCAATTTTCAACCTGTTGACTAGTCATGTCTACAGCTTAACATTAGTTGAGAGAAACAAACCAACTACATGTAACTACATTATAGTCTGTTTGAGCATTGTGATGCAACCTGTTGAGTTCCCAGTGCCTTTGGGCATTAGTTACTTACAGTGTACATGCACTTTGGCTTCTTTGCACCACGTGGCACATAAGGCCCATATTAAGATTTTTATATTAAATTGGCAGCGTTTCTATGGGGTGGTGCATTTAATCTCATGCACAACCCCTAATCTGGAAGGTCAGGGTATTTGTAAGGCCCCCTTCTCCTTAACTAAATCGGCAAGGTTGGACCTGCGTGTACATGTACCAGGGACCAGACCCCCAGTTAGCATACCATACATGTACATGTAGCTATTGCAATCATCAAGGCAAGCAAGCATCACCAGTATCACAAGGTGACAAACCCAACCTTGCAATAGTAACCATTATTTTTATCAAAATTGAGAGCTCTTCTGCTGAGACTGTAGACAGCAATAATAATATTAGTATTTCCATTCTACAAATTGGCACTACATGTAGTTATAATTACTATTCTGTGGTACAATTCAAGTACACACATTAAATTTTAATAATTATCACCAGTACATTATTTAAATCATTGCATTTTGTGCCACTGTTGTAATTGCAATAATGGCTGGAAAAGATACAATATTATTTTGCTGTTCAAAGAAGCATTTTCACCTTACCAATGGCCAGAGAAAGATGTACAGGAGAGAAATTGAGGCAATGATGCTCTCTGCCATAACCAGCATGTACTAAAAAATTATGTATATATATATTTTTTGCCATTTGATGTGAAGTGCTCTAAATAAAAAAAGCCAAATAGAAACCTTTCAACTTACTTCTCATGACAGTTCTGATGGAGTGTATAAGGTTGATAACTTGATGCTTTGTTCCTCTTTCTTCTCCAAATCCAGATAACTGGTCAGTTCCCCAACCAAATACAGTAGAAAGGAAATAATTATAATCATGAATGTAAAATAATGGTATTTTGACAAAGTGTAGACTACAAGAAATTAGGCTGTTTATTCAGTCCATGGACCTTGACCTGATAGGTATTACTGAGTAAATTAACACCTATAACTACACTATGGCCGAGGAGTTGATTTATTGATTGATAAATCCTTATTGATAAATCAAACCAAACACTTGCAGACATACGTGCAAGTTAACAATGCAATAAAAAGAGGAATTATCTATAAAGTATTATTTTCCTTACAAATATTTAACTAAATAAAGTTAAAAAGACATCTACGGTATTTACAAAGCAACGCTTAAAGCACTCAATGCGAATGCATGGTAGTATATAGTCATGACCACGCTGACGTAATGAAATTATGATTGATACATGTATGCACGTTTTCTCGGTAGAAGGTCTGTTAAACAATGTAAATCTGTGTCTGTAATTTTTCCCCATACAGTGTAGTTGTTTATACCTAGCTTGAATTACATCGCTGATGAATACATGTATGCGCTTATCTTAGAGAGGTATTTACCACCATAAGCACATGCCCATACTTCAATTGCATATGTACAGTACATGTAAATACAGACATAATAATAATTAAGCTTGAAATAAGATTGTAAGCTGTTCTAAAGTGTACCCATAGTGCTTACAAATTCTGAGGATATAGAGTCTTGAATATAAGCCTTATCCATCATATTATGAAAATGAGTGTCCCAGTTCCATGGATTTTCATGAAAGGTTACTCCCAATAAGTCAACGTCACTCTTTCTTTCAATAGTGGGCACAGTCCCAGGAAGGTTTTTTTGGTCTTTCCTCTCATTACTACATTGTAATCCCATGTCTTAGTTACAGTCATGTAGGTTTAATTTCATGTGATTCATACTTGACCAAAGCTCAATGTTCTGAGTTTCACAGACTGATGAGTCAGGCAAGTTTGGCAATACTGGAATACACAAGATGCATGTTGTTGTCTGCAAACTAAACAAACAGGTTTGTGTCTGGATGCACAACATTTACGTATTAACCACGATGGAGACCAACATTGGACCTAAAACAGTCCCCTGTAGAACACCTCTGTCAATTTCAATTAACTTTGTTGTGCATGACACCATTGACTACAACTCTCTGTTTACGGTACTTAATACTCAAAAAAATAATTATCCAGTTAATAACATACATGTAAGAGTTGATATTACACTATATATAACTTGAGCTTATTACTTACAATCGGATGGGAAATTAAATTGAAAGCTTTACTAAAGTTTAAAGAATACACCTTAACAAAGTCTGCATCTTTAAGGTGTAACAAGAAGTTTAATTATTGTTGCCAATAACATCTGATCTTGCTACAGTATGTAGTTGAACATTGTCTATTTAAAAAGCCAACATTACCCGTAACATCAACTGATCTCAGCCATAAAAGGTGTTATGCATTTAACGACCCTTAATGATGGCCCTGACTACTTAGTATTGCTGGTTACACGCTTGTAAGACATAATAGTGAAAATGTAAAGCTTGTGGGATGTGACTGGAGTGACAAGGATACTTCACAAATTAATGTGATCAAGTAAGCTGAAGCCATCTCAAGATGGAGGTGAGGTGGCTGCTCACTCTGTTACAAGAAGGGTTACATCTTATTGAATATACAGGCTTTATTCCAAATGATATTAACATTCTGGAAGCAATTTGGGTTGATATTGGTTTTCAACGACAAAGGTTTGCTTTATCTCTGATGCACCAGCCACCCAACAACACAACCTTCTCTGATGTTTTAGATAGACAAAAATTTGTTTTCTGTATCCTGGAGAAGGACAAGCATATTATCACGAGGGATTCAAACTCTGATGTTTGGGAGGCAGGATGGTCGTGTGGTTGGGGTGATGGATTTCAATGTGGTTGCCTGGGTTCAAATCCGACTTTGACTGCTTGCTGGTCTTGTTTTAAGTAGTCCCTGGTTCAAGTCCTCAGTCATCCTTGTAAATAGCCAACTGGTTTGCCTCCGGCCAGTTGGGATTCTTATCATGTTGAGTTTATTTGCATTACACTGTATTTGTTTCTGTTATTATTTGTGGGTCATAAATACAAGTGACTCATGGGATATTCCACGGTATACCACTCAAAAGCGTTGCATAACTAGTATGTATGTATATGTTGTACAACTAGGTAAAAATGATATACAATGTACAAGTCAAAAGGAATTTAAACTAGGTCAAAATGAAATTCCTTTGTCTCCTAACCCTAATTATTAGATATGAATCATGAATATTTAGGGTTACTAGACAAAGGAATTTCATTTGGACCTAAGTTAAAAATATTTTGACCTACAACAAAGACATGTACAGTGCAAGACTTTTGTGTATGTACATGTAATTTTCCCAAACTGTTAGTGACATGGGAAAATAAGAGCTAAGACGACTGTGAGATGACAATGACTTGTTTGGCCTCTTAATTTGCCAAACTGGTACATGTATTTATGTAATGACTTGTACATTGCTGGTAGCAGCAGGTTTCAAAGGCTTGATTCCTTTATCTGCTGGACTAGTTTAAAGCAGCTTGTGAATGACTTGATATACAGTGTACAATGTAGCTGGATACAATTTTTTTCACCACATGGTATTATTTTCAACATTACCGGTCCTATCAGCATGAGTCTGTATGAACCTAGAAACTCAGTGATAGGTGTGTGGAGGGTCGTAAGTTTGATAGGAGTTGAAACGAAGAGACAGACAGTAACCCTAAAATTATTTTTTTTCGTCGCAGAATGAGTACAAATAAAGATTGTTGTTGTTGTTGTTGTTGTTGTTACACAGGGAGAATTTGGATAAAGTGTGAATATTATCTTTATCTTTACTTTATCCAAGTCTCCATTTATCATATATATTCACATTTACCATGACGACATATTGAGCCTTGCAGATAGCAGGACATGTGTCACACATAAGAACCTAGTTTATGACCTCGCTCACCACGAGTCTCCCATAGCTCAGTGGTTAGAGCGTCCAACCGGTAATCTGGAAGGTCATGGGTTCGACTCCCGTTGGGGGCTCAGAAAATTCTTTTTCTGAGTAATTCGACTTGAGAACGCTTCTTCATTATTGTCATACTTGTTTATCGATATTGAACAGACAGTGACATAATCAAGTTTTTCAATTTGTTGACATTCTTCAGTATTTGGTACATGACTTTGTATAAGTGGAAGTACACTACTGTACACATCAAAGATTTTTCAATGAAGGAATCACATTTTCATACTCTTTTGGGTAAAGTTACTCTATTTACGTGTCAGCTTTATGGATGCACATATACATGTATTTTATGAGCTTTCCATTAGTATATAAAAAATTAATGCCAAAATTTATGACCTGTCGTGTTTTTAAAAACTCTGGAAAACATTTCGGGCTTGATAAGTATTTTTCAAGTCGGTTTAAAATTGATTGGTACTAGCTTTTGCGCAAAGGCTAGCCCAATGTATTTCTCAATTTTGTACCGAACTTTTCTGAAAGGTTATTTAACCCATTGGCACCCGTGCAGGCCAAAACCGGCCGTAAAAAACTCCCATGCTTCAAAACATTGCAACTTTCTCAATCGCACGAATATTGCCTTAACTGTTAGTTGTGAGCACGAAATGGAATGCCCTTTAAATTTGGATATCCAATAAATGCAAGAAACGTAGCAATTTTTACCAAATATGGCCTTTTGAGTTTGGACAAGAACAAAACTGACCGTTTTTAACATCAAAGAGAAACCACAAAAATGCCCCTTTTTGCCTTCATGTTTTTTAAGGAAATCATTGCCAAAAAAACCAAACTTCAACCATCATAACGAAATTCAGTCCTTTTTATAGCTTAGAAATGACTTTTTTTGTTCATATTCTTCTCCTGAGCGTAGATACAGCCTTTTGTTCCAGTGCATTCGGGCCTTTCCACCATTTTCAACATCTAGACCACACTGCATGTTGGGAAATGACGAGAATTTTTGACAGCACCCGTTCCTTCTCCCAATTCTTTCACATAGCCACTCCGACATACTGCCAAAAATTCCTGCTTGTGGTCATCTTCAGTACTCAGAAATTCCAAAATATGTGGCGGTAGGTCAAGAAATTCATCAATAGTCGAGTCCCAAAGGTACTAAGTGTTCGACCGGCCGAATTCCCAGTTCGTCGAGTAACAAGCCAAATTCAACAACAAAGTACATCACCTTGCTCGATTCTTTGAGAAAGTGGACTCTAAGCTACCGTCACGCTTAAGGATGCTCATCAGGCAGCCACTAAAGATGAAAAATTGCTGTAAATTTAGCAAAAATTGCAAGCAAACCGAACTTGGGCCATTGTCGTCGCTTCACGGATAAAAAATAGCTATGTCAAAATGACGTTTTCAGAAACCTCGAGCCTCCAGTGGCTTAGGACAGCAGCACTTTTCCCTCGTAGTTCAAATAAAGAGTCACGAATTGCTATTCATCGTTTATAGGTGGAAAATAACTCCGAAAAATTAATGTAAAAACAGCCGGTAGTCAATGGGTTAAAATATTAGAAATTGAATTTCTGGTAATGAACCTAGTGCACATAAAATAGTTTTTCTGGCCCGAAATGTTTTCGGGAGTTTCAAGAAATGTGCCTGGGAGGCTGTCATGCTCTCTCTCTTTCTCGCTGGAAAGAAAAAATCCTAACTGAAAAGAGCTAACAACAACACGTTTATATATGTAAAAAATTTGTGTACACTCTACATGTAGTTCTTTATTTATAAAAATGTCAAAGGAAACAGTCAGGGAACTATAAACAGTGCCCATGTAAAATTTTCCTAGTTGCATTGATGGATAAGTGCCACAAGTTACCCGAGAACACCTTACTGAAGCAAAAGATGGCATGCTCTGAAGGCTTCTTCACAAATGTATGTTTGAGGGAAACAAAATGACAGGAAGGCATTGAATACACAGAGTTGGTAATAATTTTGTGTATGACACAGCTACGTGTAACTGAATTACTGCTTAATCAGTCTTGTTAGCTATGGAGGGGAATATTGGACAAAAATGTTATTGGATCGTACCGTATGGTGTATTGTATTGTACATGTATTTGCCGGTGTACTGTCTTATCGTACCCGGTATGCTGTTATGTCGTACTCGGTGATGTGATCTCGTATCCAGAATACCATTATGTCGTAACCGGTAACATTATATCGTAGCCAGATGCCATTATGTTGCACCTGGTGACCTTATATTGTAACCAGCATTCCATTATGTCGTAACCGGTAACATTATATCATAGCCAGATGCCATTATCCTGCATTATGTCGTACCTGATAATGTTATATCGTAACGAGAATGCTATTATGGTGTGCTCTGACACTGTAGGCTCTCCGATGAACCACACGAATTTGAAGTGCTCTCACAACAGTCCCATCTGGATCAGTCCTTCTCATAGCCTCCCTGATACAGTTTTCCTGTACGTTGTATCCTTGAGATAGCAGATGACCACGCATGCTTTTGTAGCCACAATTGGGAAATTCCTGTATGATATTTCTGACAATATTACCTAACTCTTGCGCCGTAAGAATAGCATATGCATCACGGATCGATAGGCCATTTTCTTCCAACCTTCTATACACTGTTTTCACACTTATGCAGCGCATTTTGGCTATCCATTCTCAAGAAAGTATTCCAGCTGTTTACAGGAAATATCAAATTTAGGCCTACCTTTAAAACCTGTTTGTATTTCTGTAGGCGAAGGTGTGAAACTGTCATCATTATCTTTATCAATTATAGATAGCATCCTTGCTGCTTCTCGTAAATGTATGAGAACTGAATCTTCTAAAGTACCCCCAAGCCTCAACAACAGAGTACAAATCCAGTCGATTTTGTATCTTGCATAGTCGACGTTGCTGCTGTAATCCATACTTTCTAACTTATTTATCACGTCATTTAACATGGCTCTAACGTTTTCAGTAACAAGCTCAAGAGGTGATTGATACTTACCTTCCATACTTTGCACTCAAAGCTTATAAAGCTGAAAAGTAAAATAAACAACTTTTGTGTGTTTGAGACTGCTCGTCCAGGGAGCTTAAGCAAAGGCGTTTTCCCGGGGGGAGGGGGGGGGGGGGACTCCCAGAAAAATTGGATGGGGGTGTGCGGCCCGCTTCCTGAAAACCTTACCCTATTTCAGACCAAAATCTGCGATTTTCCCTACGCTATTCCAGACCTGACCAAAAATTTGATACCCTATTTCAGACCTATTTCACGTACACAGTTACCGTAAACGTAATCAAAAGATAAAAAAGAAGGGCTTTTGTTGATGGTCTTATCGGCTAAAGATGAAGAAGTAGCTTCTTCTAAAAAAAATATCAAATTCAAGACTGGCTAGTGCTCAAACCATACCCTATTTCAGACCAAAATGGTCAAAATTGATACCCTATTTCAGACCAAAACGGCTAAAAAACCATACCCTTTGGGGCCGCACATACCTATATAGCTCATATAAGGGAGGGGGGGGGGGGGGGGGGGGCGTTTTTGAGCAATGTACTGCAACCGGAAGTGGACGTAACTCATATTCATTGGCACTGGTTGTGCAAAAATTTTCAAATAAATCGTTTCTGTAAGAGTAAAGAGACTTGAACTAATATAAATGTGGTAGCGCCGAGGCGAGTAGTAAGAGAAAACGCCTCACTTCCAGTTTCCCTTTGTAGCTAAAAAAAACGGTGCTTAATACACATGTCATCGGCTTCCTCATGGGATCGATCCCCGGGCTAACAAGGGGGATTGTAAAATTAATGAGGAATTTCCCTGGAAGTTCCCTGGGTGAGGTGTCTCTCGGATGAAAATCCCCATGACATCCTTTTCAAACTTCCCTCACTCCCTTCTCTTTGATCGTAGAACAGTGTCAAAATTTTCCCATAGCCTCGGGTAACGAATCCCATCCACCTCCTCGTATTCCTCCACATATCTCCCTGGTAGGCTCGGGGGTTGACCCCACGGGGAAGCCAATGACATGTGCATAAGTTCGCTCGTCCCCAGAACCCGTCGTTACTTTAACTTTGCTGTATTGAAGGAAACTACTTCCCTACATATAGGCTTTCACTCGTTCGTTACAAAAGCAGAGTGGCTAAACCTGAATTCAGTACAGTAAGCTGGCGTATTTTCACGGACTTACAAACCTACAATAAGCTGTAGCAGAAGTTATACGCTTCTGGCTGTAGTAAACAGTTTAAAATATGCATCAACGTAACTTACATGTACTTAAAGCTTAAAATTACCTGACGTTTTGTGATGCCCGGTTGTTTCCACCGTTTCGCTGGCTGTCTTCGCTGTTTTAGTTCCGGGGAAATGTGTTCAAACTGTCTAGGCGTATTTCATATAAAAGTTTCCGTCGTTTTCGACAAGATGCCATTTCTCACATAGAAACTATGTCACGTGACCGACTTTTCGCGCCATTTTTGAGCAAAAAGGATTGCCGCTGACCATATTTCACCACATGCGAACAACAGAAAGATACGACAAAGCATAACCGGTTACGACATAATAGCATTCTCGTTACGATATAACATTATCAGGTACGACATAATGCAGGATAATGGCATCTGGCTACGATATAACGTTACCGGTTACGATATTACGGCATCTGCCTACAATATAACGTTACCGGCTACAACATAATGGCATCTGGCTATGATATAACGTTACCGGTTACGACATAATGGTATTCTGGTTACGATATAACGTTACCAGGTATGACATACAGTGTACCAGTATTCTAGATACGAGATCACATCACCGAGTACGACATTACAGCATACCGGGTACGATAAGACAGTACACCGGCAAATACAATACAATACACCATACGGTACGATTCAATAACATTTTTGTCCGATATTCCCCTCCATAGTTAGCCTTCTATGCAGACGTCTTTGGGCTTGTCAAGCATTCCTCCCCCCGAATGTCTGCTCAACTGAAACGCCACTTTTATTCGTGGCGGTAATAGCCAATCAAGTTAGTCTTCCAATTTGAGGAAAGCAGGACTTCAACCCTGGGATTTATTCCAGATAATGCATGTGAATCACAGCTCATTATTGGGAATCGTTTATACAATAAGCTACATGTAACTGCTGGCGAACGGAAGTGGCAGTTCAGTTAAGCAGACGTTCGTGGGGGTGGAACACATGACAAGCCCAAAGACGTCTACGTAGGAGGCTACAGTCTTGTATACTGTACCTGCCAACTTTTCCTACGTCAAACGAGTGAGATTTTTGGATCCACATCACCCAAATTTCTGAAAATTTTCCTACAACTTCCAAACATTGCTAAAATTCCTGAAGATATTCTGATGATTTCCGGTGATTTGCACTATAGGACCACAAGATGGTACATATGGTGTCCAGTAATTCAAACTGAAACACGACCTTTTACATTGTTATCTACAGTAGGACTCAATGTGACATTTAGCACCATTCACTGGGCTATTTTTGGTGAAAAGGGAATTCTAGTTTTCACCTTAATGGTTAATGAACAAGTAGTCTGGGATTAGATCCCAATTACATGTAGTAGAGCATCTGTGCTCGGCTAAATACATTTGAGACTTAAATAAAGTGATTATTATTATTATTATTATTATTATTATTATTATTATTATTATTGTTGTTGTTGTGAGTCAGGCATCAGAAATTCTTATGTACCACATTTCCTCAATTAAGCACCCAGGCTGTAATAAATTTGCATTTTTTTTAATGTTCCACAGTTGTAAACATGTTTGGGTTCAGATCCACATTATGTGTCAGTGCCCCTTTAAGGTCTTTTCGTCTGAGAGTAACTTCTACAATGCAATGTCAGTTACATGTACATGTTCTGCTACCGCAAACAACGATTCAATGTTACTATTTCAAGTGGATATGCAACAAATTGCTCTTTCATTTCACTCCTAAATTCTAAAATCAGTGTTAGCTAGCTCCAAATTATTATCATCATTATCGCCAGACACAGTGAATAATATGAAAACCACGAATAATATCCTGGAATGAAAGAACTTATTTTAATGCACATGTCATCGGCTTCCCCGTGGGGTCGACCCCTGGGCTAACCAGGGGGATTGTAAAATCAGTCAAGCAAACTTGAGGAATTTCCCCGGGGGGTCGGGGAATCTCTCAAGACAAAGTCACCTGGGTGAGGTGTCTCTCAGCTGAAAATCCCGGTGACATCCTTTTCAAACTAGTGAATTCCCCACCCCCTAATCTTTGATCGTAAAACAATATCAAGGTTTTCCCTAACCTCGTGCAAAAAATCTCATGCATCTCCTTGTACTCCCCCACATATCTCCCTTGTTGGCCCGGGGGTCGACACCACGGGGAAGCCGATGACATGTGTATAAGCTTATGTCTGCAATGTCCTCGACAGCTAAACAACTAATTTCTGGGTGATCTTTACGGCCGATTTTTCAGCGATCAAATGGACGTTACCTTTTGCTAAAAAGCGTTCTTCGTGAAGCACAGCCACGGCATTTACAACTAAAAGACAGGCTTCCAGTAAACTGTAAAATGTAAGCGCCATCTTGTGTTTTTTTTGACGTGTCCACATCAGATGTCCACATGCGCAAAGAATTCATCCCAACAACTCTCTCCAGTGTCTTCGCGATCCTACCTCTTCGATTTCCGGCGGAAGTGAAGAAGAAATGCAACATGTCGGATAGATGATGTAATTTCTCGAGGCCTACATGTAATAATTTAGTTTGGTATAAAATGTTTTTTCGTCTTATTTCTATTGTTTTGAGAATCATGGAATATTCAAATATCTCTGGAATATATTGATTTTCCCAGGTGTAAATCGTGTAATCCGTTGTCGACTGCCTAATCAGTGGACGTGCAAGTGCTCACAAATTCAGGCTTCGATCGCACGATCAGGTTAATGATGCAATTTGCTTATCTCATTTCTCCAAATGAAAACAAAACGTTACTTTAGAAATATGATGTGGGAAAGCATACGTGGCTATCATCTGAACAGCCACCTTTTCACCTGACGTGTCCTTATACTCAATAAAAATCTGCTTGCCCTTGTCAGCCGCAAATATCAACTGTTCAGTATTCACGGTTTACCATTGAATCAGTGAAGTTGTAAGAGCTTCACGGGTCCGTACTACCTCGTTGATTGTGAATAAGACGAGTATGTTCACAAACAAGTCTTATGTTCACCTCATTTTACTCCTTGGACTGAGTGGTTCGACTTACGGGTCTCTATTGGTGAATTTTCCCTTTTCGGATCATCTTGGGTGAGTATTCAATTAATTCAGTTTCTCCGGCTGCATTTTGGGCATAGCTAGCTTATAGCTAACTGTGACAACTCTTGTCAGTATTCCATAATTTTAACAACCAAGGGATTACTGTCCCTCCCCAACCTATGTCGCGAAAGTCTCCCGATCTGGTGCTTTGTCGGATTACGTCCTCATTACTGATGAAGTCATCGAGGAGGTCTCCCGTAAAGAACAGTACCATGGCTGGTGCTCACGTCGAGTCCGCGTCTGCGACACGATGTCATGAGAGCGTTCGTTGCTCTAAAACTGTTTTAATTAAAAATATGTAGCTAGTATGTAGCTGACAGGAGCACCCAAATATCATATTCATCTTGCCCGGATTATTATATAAAAACGTAAGCCTCTTCGATTGAAAATAATTATTCTGCTGACAAGTCCGTTCATTTCTTTGTTAAGGACTTCCCAAGAGAACCCTGACCATTACAATGCCTACCTGTGCTTAGTCTCCCCATAGTTAGCAGGGGAGACTCTACTAACTATGGTCTCCCGATCACCGGATCTGGCTAGTTTTTCTAAAACTAGCTGGATACTACTCGACTATAAGGGGAGAAAAGCGTATTTTTGTCATGATAATATTAACTGTAGTACACATGATTTTATAATTGCGCAACGTTCGCATGTAGTAAAGATCTTATGAGATTCGATATTATCCCATTAGAAAGCTGCTTGTTTGGTGTCAGTTACTGGAATTATTATGCTAACGAAACAGTTTTAGTTTCTTTGAAGAAAGCATAAGATAACTTCACTAGACTTTTTAGTGGTTATCCATTCAGACTGCTGCAGAACTGCAACCCGGCTGGCGGACCTCAATACAATACAGCCATAGTTTTGGAAACTGTCAGATTCACTCACTAATAACAATTTACGCACTTTTCCTTGTTACAGATTGAAGCATAGACAGAACATCCACGATCTTGTCAGCTGGGACGCTTTCGATGATGACCCATTCGAAATGGACTTTTTCCGGCACAGCCATGATTTGTACTTTCCCAGAATCCACTGGGCGTGGCCGGACCATCACCTGGAAGTTCCACACTCTTTAGTGACTACAAATGACAGGAACCATCTTCGGCTTTCCCTGGATGTTACAGGATTCGATCCTAAAGAGCTTTCATTAAAATTGGTTGGACGGGAACTTCTGGTCACGGGAGAACACATCTGCAGACAGAGCCAAAATGATACACGCTTCCAAAGACGATTTTGTTGGAGAAGGACATTACCTGAAGACGTCGATTTGACCTCCGTAAAAGCGTCTTTGACGGCGTCTAACGTTCTTGAGGTCGACGCCACCAGGAGCAAAGCTTACGAAAGTGACATAAAGATTACCTTCCGTGAGAGGCCTAAGAACAAAGTGCAACATAAAACTGAAAACATGGAGTATGCGCAAGGTGACATACAAGAACCGAAAATGGAAGAAGAAGCTACGGTAGAAGTCATTCCTGATGATATAGATGCAAAATATTCAGAATAATTTGAGAGTGAAAACCTTGTTCATGAACCTCTTGAAAAGCAATTCGTTTACAGTAGACTAAACTGACAAGTCATTGTGCCACGAACGGTTAGCTGATTTAAAGTCTTTCCTTACGATGACAATTGCATCGCACATCCTTCTAGGCATAATTTATGGCCTCGTGAGCGCGCTCGTACACTGGCACATTAAACTGAAAACATGGCGGATTTGCATTGAAATAGGCCATTTCCGAATTACCTTTAGCCTATTTTACAAAGCGAGTCCTGGTGCTTATCCTTTCATATGAAAATAAGTTTTCATTCACGTGCAAATTAAATTTTGATACGAATGGTTGAGCACCACCCCCTCACTTTGACAAAGAGACCAAAGGTAATTCGGAAATAGCCTACTTGGTCTTTGTCAGTTGAAGAGTGGCTATATCTCACTAACGAGCACGGCCTACCGAAATTGTTTTCATTCATTTTAATCAACTTTTCTTTGAGTGACAAAAGGCTGTTCTGCTTTTTATTGTTGAAAATTGAATAAATGGGAAAAATAGCAAATCAACTGTGGCCTTTTCTATCTTCCAGTTTGGTAACTATGCCAAGCAATTTGGTTCAATTTTTTAATCAAAGATTCAGCGTTCTCTCTAAATCAAACTTATAAAAGTTATTTGTGTCTGGCACAACTCAATAAAAATCTGCTTGTAAATGAGCGGCCAGGCGTTGCCGTCGCTATGACTAGTAGCTGTTGCCTGGAAGCCAATGAGAAAAAAACTTTGATCATGCGATGATGTTGTAGTACCAAGGAAATCGAAGCTTGTCTTCCATAGGAAATTTTGACTGCAATAGCTATACACCCAAGTCCAAAACCACTGATTTTGTCTCCTTAATACGAGGGCGACTTTTAGCCGAGCCGTGCCAAAAGTGTTCTTCTGTTTAAATGCTCAAACCGTGCACACGCTCGTGTTGGCTTTGGAATGAGAAGAACTGGGTACGAGATCACGCAACAGTTTCTCAATGTCATTTATCGTTACGTCACAAAGGGAGAGGAAGTTTTCCGGAAAGCTTTAAGAAAGCACTTATTAATCGGCAGAGAAATTATAGTGGAAAAAGCCTGAAAAGGGATGGAATCTCGACAAAAAGGTTAGTTCTACGTACTTCCGTCAATCTCCAAAAGCTTCTCGATTTCTCTGATAAATTGTAGCCGTTTACTTAATCGTGCGTTATGAGTGGCTTATACGACTGCTGGGAGAAATGACAAAATGAATCGGACACCTCTCCCCACCATGTTTGCCAATTGAAAAATGCTGAAGATGACATTTCCAACTGCTAAACCCTACCCTGGACACTAGTAAACTGTACGCATGCACAAAATTCGTTCAAAGTTGACAAAGTTACTTTGAGATGGGTATAATCACAAAAACTGGTCTCCTAGCAACAACTATTTTAAAGAGACAAGAATCAATTGCTCAGTGCAGTCACATATTTCAACTGAACGAAAAAATGCACATTCCAGCCAATACAAACAAATAAATAAACAAGCTAACACGCACACCAAAAAAACAAAAGCTATGTGAATTGGGGCAAATCAAATTTAATTCCTTTTAGAGATGACTCAAATTAATAATAGTGGGATTTGACTCTCTGCAATTCCCACACACAAGAATATTTAAAAACCGACCGATAGGGAAAAAAGGTTGGCATTCACGTTAAAATTGTGGAATTGCAGTGCTCGTTAAGAAGACATTTATTTACCGACCCTAGCGAAAATAACTTGTTCTGTTCTGTATTTGCGCGCGCTTGTGTTCTCAATCCATGCGCAATTCTAAAAGTGACCTTTTATACGTCATAAAGGCAGTTAGTAAAGGCAGAATTTTCTGGATAAGTGTGTTAAACAATCGGTAAGTTTATCTGTTGCTGAGAGGACTCATTGAGAATATAAACACAAAGGAATTATGGCTTCACGTTACTCCGCGCAAGGTAATGAAGCTTGAGTTCTAACTCTACTTTTATATTTCGAACGAAAGAAATTATGATTTCGGTATAGTAAAAAGAAAATACCACTGAGACCTCAATCATTTTATTTATAACCAAGGAGAAGAGAAAGTACTCCGAACACTTTTATTTCTGATCAACCTTAACTGCTCATTAGTGAGATCCCAGCTGGAATACAGCTCGATTGTTTGGTCACCTCACACCAAGAGAAACATTGATTTAATTGAACGTGCGCAGAGGAGAGCCACAAAGTTAATTTTAAAATCTGATAGTAATTACGAATCTCGCTTAAAGGAACTTAATCTCGTGTCTCTTGAGAAAAGACGCTTCATAGCTGATGTAATTTTTTTGTATAAAGTTTTGTATGGTTATTTTAATGTAGATTTTAGTGGTTTCCTAAGTTTTTATTGTCTTGGCGATCGTTATACCTTTCGGAGTTTTGACTCTTTGAAATTAAGGAAAAACTTTGCTAGAACTACCAGTTTTAAAAACTCATACTTTAATTAACAGAATTGTGGATAGCTGGAACAGTCTACCGTATGAGGTCCGCCTTAGTCACAATGTACATCCATTTAGGCGTAGTGTTGCAGGGTTTCTGGGCCGGCCTGGTAATTTTTAGCCTGTCGATGGAACTGTCAGGTCTAGTCGATTTGTCATATTGCGCTTGATTGTTCTGCATTTTAAAGTGTATTTAGAATACGATGTTTATATTACTTTAGTTTTTTTCATGTAAATAGTATTTATGGTGTTGCGCCTTGCATGGGGTCTCTGGCTCATTTGTGCAACTCCAATGGCTCCTTTCTTTACTTATTTATTTTTTCTCATTAGTACTTTAAGTTGCCATGAATTGTAATAAATAAAAGTCTTACCTCAACTTTTTTTACGTCGTGCAACTGAACTATGATTGAAACTCTGAGGCATCAAAAGAACCAAAAATCGCCTTCCACAAGAGGATAAAACGAAACGGTGCCAACAAGGATTCGTTAATTCTGTAAGAAGTTACAAAGTTAAGTTTTCTCTCTTGTTGTATTTTTTTTATAAGCTTAAGCTTATGACCTTAGCATCACCTCAATTATTAATTACCATTTATATTTGCTTTTGAAGCTTTCTGCACCAGTGCAATGGGTTTAAATTATGACACATCTTCAGCATCTTTTGCTTTATCCGTCCACCTGATCAAATTACCTCCGTTTCCACTCAGGGAAATTAATGAAAGACTGAAATTGATTCTTCTCGAAATTAAGCATCTCGCATTAACACAACTCTAGTTTTCTTTTTTGCAAGAAACGCCTACATAGTTAAGCTTAAGCTTAAAGGAGCACTGTCACCGGGATTTTTGCTGTTTTTGGCTCAGTTCTGCTAAAATTACTGCCTTTTACCTGTTATTGTGCAAAAATTGCTCCTACAGAATCAGCAAGATGAATTCCAATGAAAGTTTAACAGGGAGAGCTAACCATAATAGTTTATTTGGTTATTTTTCAATGCACAGCTTGAAATTTTGAAAAAACTGGCAAGTTTTTTCAAATTTCAATCCATTTCCATCCGTGTCATCTTTGATGAAATACAGGAGTTTATTGTGTAAATGCAGTACTACAGTCTTTAGCAGCAAAACAAGACCATTATTTTAAGGTTTCCACTGATGCATTGGCAGTTTTAAGCTTTTTTAAAATGATAGTACAATAGCGTGACACTGCCCCTTTAAGCTTAATGCTGAGTAAAATCAATGAAAATTACTTCATTCACCTGTTTTTAAAGCTTCATCCGTTATTCCTCAACCGTTAAAATGGCAATTCCAAAACCAACTGAAGGCAATATTTCAGAACTTTGCTCCACCGATTTCCTCGGCGCTTCGGCTCTTCAAACTTTTTCTTGAAGAGCATCAACAACAAATTTTACGTCGATAATCCACTTTTGTCCTTAGCAAAAAACGTCGAAATGTGATGTTATCATATTTTTCACTATTTGAGCCGAGTTTTCTCCATAGTTTAATGTCTATCGAGACTAAAATGCTGTTGAAAGCATATAGAAAAAAAATTACCACACGGTGCACTGTGAGTTTCAGCTTTCAAGCCGACTTGATGCAGAACCGTTGCCTTTAACCAATCAGCGGCGAGCAATTTCTCCCGTCAGTCAAGAGTGTTCGAGTAAGTGTTCGCCAATATTGTCCAATAATATCCATTATTATATGACTGGCTCTTTCAGCGGTCAAGATGAATCAATTCATCAATACATTGTCAGTTAAAAATTAGTGAATACACCCCACGCAGTATGTAGATTCTAACTATTATTCTAAAAAAACATTAAGGAGGGATCTGATTTTCAAAAGTAAACACCATTCGCATACATACACCGAAACAGCTTGAGAAAATCTCAATGGCGAGTCAAATGTATCTTTTTTTTTTGTATTTTGGTAATCAAGTCAATATTATATAGTTATTGTTATTATTTAGTAGTTAATTGTGATCTATTCCAATTCGTGCGATACTTTTAACTGTGTGTAAAGTGTGTTCAACGTTTGAAATTGTAACTCTTTCAATGTCTTCTGTCTGGTCCAGAATGGTTTCCACAGCTTTTGAATTGGATTTTAGAGTGGCTTATACAGCTAATATCTCCGAGCATCTACCAACCCAACCATCAGATGAGAAATAGACCACTACACCGGTAACTACGTCCCCTACTCTTTTGGAACAGTGTGTGGGTTCTTTTTACGTGCCACAGAATCAATTATGAAGAGTTGCAAGACGGGGCCTACGGTTTATCGTCCTCATCCGAGAACACCAGAAAGTCTTACCATTTGCATTTGTCATTACAAAGGCAATAATTTCTCCTAAGTTATTTAAAGACCCCGAGTGTTGGTCCCGCCAGGATCAATTGAACCCACGATCTCCTGCACGATAGTCCGGTGCTCTACCAACGGAGCTAACATCCTTCAAAAGAAAAGTAAAATTTCTAAGCCTTAATCTTGATACCTGGCCTATATCCTGTCCAAAAGACTCAAAAGCCCAGGGAATGGCAAAATTAACTTTTTTTTCCGGAGTAACATATCCTGGCCCCCCGAAAGTGTTATTGGAAAACGATCACCATTTTTCCTGGATCCGCGCCCGTCGAGGTTTATAGAAAGTAAAACAATAATTTTCGCTCTCTTTTCTTAGGTCGAGACAACAAGTCGTACAACGCCTTGCTAAGAGATCTGGAGAAGTATGAATCAGGCAAGCTAAGTGTTAGCTATAATTTAATAGAGCGTTTTCATTCACGTGACTATACCAGCCATATTGGTTTACTGAAACAAGAGAAAGTATTTGCATTAAAATGGAGATCAATTCCCAGAGGTTTAGTTTGGGACACCAACATGGCCACCGTTTCTTTGTTTGGGAACATCAACATGGACGCCGTGACGTCATGTGAAAACACTCTATAGCCAATTGCAGTCGAAAAACAAAAAAGCACTGCGGTATTGCAATTACCTTACGCATGTGCAGAGTGATATTACCAATATTACAAATGTATTCGGACTCCAGAAAAGTTTTGTAAATCACACTAAAGTAGCCCACTGACGGCACATACAAACAACGAGGAATACACTGCACTTTGAGAAACGAACGAAGCCAAAGAGGGAGAATGCAATGACGTTTCAATTTGGATTACACTGAGGGGTGAGTGGCCAGCTTGGCGTGATGTCCCAAAAAGGCTTATGGTGTATGAGGCCACACGCATAACAGCCATAAGTCAATGGGACTTTGCCGAGTGCTGAAATCATGTAGATGTCATGTAGGGGGGAGAAGGGAGGAATTCAGAAGCGAAAGAGGTGGCGAGTCAACCAGAGTTGAGTGAGGAGAGGGTGGGAGCCCGAGGTACAAAA
>JAEMWC010000229.1:275000-292500 GCA_016490735.1 Pachyseris speciosa
CCGGGAATCGAACCCGGGCCACATTGGTGGAAGGCGAGTGCTCTCACCACTGCGCCATCCCTGCTCCCCGGAAAAACAAACACCTCATCAAAGACAAGCTCAGTTATTTCAACACTGAAACAAATTCAAACCCGTTAGCAATAAGACCCTGATTTTCAATACACCATTTTGCTAATGATCAGTTCCTGGTGAATTGTGGGTAGATCCAGTCCTTTGTGGGGGAAAACGGCCATTTTAAGACGTAATTTGAAATTGTAATTTTGACCGTTTGCCCCCACAAAGGGCTGGATCTACCCACAATTACAATTACAATAGTTAACGAATTCAAACACTCTCTTTTTACAAATGCACAGCGAGACGAGCTGAAGGCCTCTGCGGACGAAACCAATGCGACCTTCGAGGTGTGTTTACTGTCATCAACAAGTTTTTACCTGAATGAATTTCTGCCTTTGTTACCAAATGACGCTAGTTAGTAGGAAGCAGTTCACATAGAGCCGCGGAACTGTTGCAGAGAAATGAAGAGATTCCCTCTCTTTTCCTCTTCCTTTGTACCATAACTTATTTACACAAAGAGACAGACAACTGAACGTGCTTAAAAAGTAATAAAAGTAATATATGCTTGACTGTAATCCAATCTGAAAGAGTGGTTTGTTTGTTAGTAGCCTGTCCTTTTTTGTTCTGCGTCCAACAGCATGTTTGCTATTTGAATTTTAATAAGCATTATTGATTATAACTGACTGACTGCTTCTTTATAAAGTTTCTTTCTATTTTGCTCCATCAACAGGCCTCGCTCCAAGAAAAAATGGACTTGGAAAGGTAAATGCATGCCACTGTTGGAGGGTTACGCAACAAAGTAACGTAATAAAAAGCAAACTACTGACAACGCCTTACAATGCGATAGTATACAACAACCTCTCTAGTAAGAGACCCATTACCCAACTTAAACCTGTTTTGGTAAGGAACGTGCAGTGCAGCAAACCAGTTTACACTGTGAATTTGCTCTCTTACTGGATTTTAACTGCAACGCTTGAGTGCTCTTCCGTTTTCCTAACATTAATTTCTGTTCATAGGCAAATTAAGGAAGGAAAGCAGTTAATGACAGAGAAGGTGAGTGAATTGCTTTAAATAAATTTTGAAGGCTTCATGGGTCAATGCGCAATTAAAAAAAACAAACAAAGATTTATATTAACCTTACTAACGTGTTCCTGCAAAGGTTAGTGGAAGCCTTTGATTGTCCCCTGGCTTGGGGGAAGGGGGGTATACTGTCCTACCCAGAATATCGAGTGACAACTTGTACTAGATTACTCTTACGTAGAATATCGAGTGAGGTCTGGATACCAGATTAGGTCTTATCAATACTTAAGGGTCCATACAGTGGGCTACACATAAAGCTCTGCCCTAAAGGAATGCTTTTCACCCTCGTATTATCCGAAAGGGTAGCGAAGTGAAGAAATGATACCAGTTTGGACAGGGTTCGCAAGAAGGGTCTATGAAAGGGGATTTATTAAATCGATGCTTTGGAAAGATTAGAATTAAAAACAGAAAGTATATAGTGTTTTCTTGGCTTTATAATTTGATTTTTTTGTCAATTATAGTATGCATGAACAGGGTACAACTTAAGTGAAATCTGGTGCATCGAAGTGGGAAGACATTTAGTACCCCCAAACTCCCTCCCCAGGCTCTCAGGTGGTGGCAGCTGGGGAATTCTGAGCCCAACTCTCTACTGATTGTTTACTACTTTGTGAAAACTACATTGATTTGCTTTATCTGCAGAGAGATAATTAGAATGAAACCAAACAAAGACAAATTAAAGGACGAGATGAGTTCCAATAAAGTAAAATAATGATGTTGCAAACAAATATAGAACACACTGCACGATTCCCGTCATGGGAAAACGATGTCTTTCATATCATATTTTGTGAATTTATATACCAAGGTGGAACGGAAGTAGACGATGAGTACAAATTTTCTGGTTTATATTTTTAAATACAGACCAAATAAGCTAATTCGATTATAGTATAAACATGAGGGAGGAAGCAAAGGGTGGTGTGGTGGTAAGGACACAGGCATCTCACTACAGCATGTATCTAGGACCAGTTTGTGAGCTCAGTATTGTTCTTGATAAGTGAAGCTTTTTCTTTGTGCACTCCAGTTGCTCTCTCAGCCACAAAAAAATATCTCCATATCCCAATTCTTCATTAAATAGACTCGATTTCTTTGTGTTGTGGCTATTTGACAACTATTTCTTCACGCACGGCAAGGTGCGACAGGTGCGTGGAGGTATTTATTGTACTTGTTGGTAGCAAGCCTTTTCTTTGCGATTATTGTAGGATCTTATTCCGTAAAATTATATAATGTCCGTGATGTAGTATCGAGTAAACAAGACGTAATTATTCTTTCGTGGTTTTCTTTTAGGTTCAGTCTCTAAGCAAGGAGCAGGAAAACCTGGCAGTAAGTCATTGCTAAAAAATTGATGATCATGATTAGCGTACTGCCAGCATCTCTTTGTTTCAAAAGACGATAGTGTAGCACCGAGGGAATAAATAATGATAACGTACTTGAATATACCTAATACAAACGAAAAAGAGAAATGCTTAAACGGACAGGAACAAGAATTAAAGATCACAAGAGGATTGTGCAACGCAAACTCATTTAGCACTACTAGATATACATGTAGGGTGGGGAGGGAGGCTTGAATCATCTCCTGTCTCCCTGAAATTTTTAAAAGCTGTTAACCCTGAAACAGGTTTAGAATTATTCCTCAAGCCTTTTTCTTCTTATCTTCATAACTAGGGTTGTTCTTCCTCATCCCTAAAGTTCATATTTTCGTTTACGAGTGTTCACTGAAGCCTTCATTTAACCCATAAGGTCTCGATCATAACATTAACACAACACGAAAAAAATTATAATCGTGACAGATTTTGACATCATACATGTCCACTAGCTGATGATGAGTCCAATAATCGGTCTATTGTCAATCTTAACCCGTTTTTCATAGATTGTTTATAAACTTCATTCTAAACACGTAATTTATTATTTTGGGCCTTAAACTCAACGTCAACTAAATTGGAATCAATCAACTAGATGATCCCTGTTTCGTTTGGTTTCTAAAATTGTGTTGTTTCTTTGTACAGGACTTGCGAGCAGACATTGAGAGGTAAATTGAAAGCCTAAAACTGCTGCTTTGTTTTTTGTTTTTTTTTCAGTTAGTTTTTAAACCTTTCTCTTGTAAATTTGAAAGAAACCTTTTGAAACACATTTTATTGTCTACAGGAAATTATCAGTTGTCTCAAGTAAAAGCGACGAGATATGCAAGGCAAGTAAAAATATCCCGTATGTACTGAACCTCTTTCCCAGGCTGATCCAAAAAGGAGACCCTGGGAACTAGTTTGGAGTGTATTCCACCCAGATGCTATGACTATTACACTTCCCATGGGACATTTTTTTTTAAACAGAATAACCAAATGAGTCAAAGACTGGTTTTCAATTAATTGTCGCAAAACAAAAACAAAGGCGATTACTCTGGCCAATCACAACAAACGCAAGCGGCACAATGGACAAATCAGAATTCAAAGAAATTACATGTTAGATGCCGGGAAACGCGAAAAATGCTTACGATCAAACGACGATTGGTTTCAGTTTTGCTTCTTATTGGCTGAGAAACTGAGTGCCGTTCATGAGTTCTGCTAATTAAAAACCGCCTGAGCAATCTCCTTGGATTTGAGGCAAAATCCTCTCAAAACAGGCCTCGTATGATCCATATGGCTACTCCACTGAAAGAGCCTTGTCTGATTTTCAATAAAAACGCCTTTAGAAGAACTACTCAGGCACAGAACAGAAACAGAAATATTACTGAACTTTTTCCTTTCATCCGGACTCTATAGTTTTTGAGCTACTTTTGAGACGCATATCCTGGTCTTCTGGGTTTTAGCTTTTCTAAGTCATCAACAGAACAATCAAACAAGATTTAGACTATATTTAACTTAAGGCCTGAGCAAACGGCTTCAAAATACGTTCCGTTTTGTTGAACGATGTTGAACACCTGGGATGGCAAACGGTTTCAACACATCATCAACATTGATTCAACAATTCTTCACGAGAAGCCTGGTATTCAGTCCCTCGGTTCCGGCGGTTGTTACTATGGATACGTCTTTGAGAGACCGCGATTAGTGCGCACGACCATACTTAACAATGTTAAAAGCTGGTGGCAAACACGGCATCAACATCGTTCAAAATTCGCGATAACAAAAGAAATGTTGCACGAATGGATCTTGCAGCAAAGTTTAAACGCTTTTAAACTCTCATTCAACATCGATTCAACTTACATTCAACATTTTTCAACACGGTTGAAAGGGGGTGGCAAACGGTTTTAACATCGCTGTTCAACAAAATCGAACACATACACATGTTTAGCCTAAAAACCCACAGCATTAACCTACGAAGTAGTGGTACACACTCTCTTGTTATCCCTCGTGTCAATACTACTAGATATGGCCTGCACTCTCTACCTTACTATCGAAGTAAACTATGGAACTCCCTCTCCAACACCACCAGGTCACTGCCAACAGTTGCAGCTTTCAAATCGACTATTCGTAATTTAGAATTTGATACTGACTGCTGTCCCTTCTGTAGATAGTTGTGAACTGTTTGATGCTACTGCATTAATCACGGAATTGTACATATTGTGATTTCATATACCTATTCCATACCTACCTCATTTTATTTATTTATTTTCTCGAAGATACTACCATTTTTTTGCTATTTTAAATTCGAGGTGAATTAAAGGTTACTGTATAGTAAAGGTTATTGTTGTATACGTCGTGAAGCCGTTTGCCCAGGCCTTTAGTATATACCACACAAGTGAATAGTGCTTTCCGCGCATTCTGATTGGCTAGCTCGGAGGTGAATAGTAATTTATGTGCTTTGTAATTTGGAATCTTATGTTTCCGCAGAGAATTTCAGAGGACATCGAGGACATAAAAAGGTAAACAGTAACTCAGACAAAATTTGCAGTTAAGATTTCGAGACAAATCAGTACACTTTTCCACTGTCAATGTAATAAAGCAAACTCTCTGAAAATAACATTCCAATTATTATTTTTTTCTACGTTAGAGAGACAGAGAGAAGCAAGGCCGAATATGCTGCTTGGAAAAAGCAGGTGAGAAAGGTGACGGTTATGCAATAGTCGTGTGGATAGCCTTGCCTATTCTTTCCCCGCCCTCTCCCCCTGGTAAGCACTTACCCTACACCCCCAAGCCATGGGTTTTAAACGAAAAGAAATCTGTTTATTAGCCGAAAGAAAAAAAAACTGGAGAAATTGCGGTCACTTGTATAGTTGTATTGTTTAATCAAGTGATTTATTTTTTTTTTCTTCAGGCCAGAAATGATTTGAACGAGAAAATGGCGTAAGTTCCGAGTTAACTGTTGAGCCAATAAATGCATTACTAATTTGCCCAAAATATCGTGATGTTGTTCAGGATGTGATCAAGAGAAAATAACCTCCTTTATTTTTCTTCTACTGAACGAGCTCATAAAGCGGCGCAAGCTGTTGCCCTCCGATCAAAAAGTAAAGTAGTTAAACACAACCAAAGTGGACGAGGTTTCTCTCGGTTTTCAGTTTTTGTCACGACCCTTTTAATAACGATGATATGACTATGATGCAAACAAAATACTATTAATTGAATAAGTTGCAACAGTTATTTATCTATTTCGAACCAAATCACAAAGCTTGTGTTGGAATAGGAAAATCGTCTTGGATAAAGAACGAAGCCTAAAATCAAGGCAACCAATTTAACAAGAAGAGAACAGCTCGACTATGAACACCAGTGGTCTTCCCCTTTTGTCTCGTGATCCGAAAGATTGTGTGCCAAACGTTAAAAAACCTTGTGACACCCATCATTTGTTGGAAAAACCTTTAAGATGGATGCAAGGGCTCACTGCAGTTTGAATTACAAATGCAACAAGTTTAAAACAACTATGAACAACTGGGAGCATTAATTTACTTTCATTAACTTTACTTCTGTTATTTTTACAGTGAGCTCACTGAACAGAAAAGGATAATAACGGAACTCGAAGTGAGTGCATTTTATTTGTACATTCGAAAGATGCTCATTGCATACGTGGCAGTCAAATTTCCTCTTATGGGGTTTCGTCACCAGGTTACCCCTGCTGAGTTTTCTTTGCTACCCATTAAACACCCTACAAGATTATTGAACTAATGCTGTTGTTATTCCATCAAAGGGCCGGAACTGTCTCATATACCACTCTATAATAAGTTTTTTGGCCTCTTTTACGCCACCCTACATAGGTTTGGAACTGGCTACTAGCCCACCCTACATTGGGCACGTCGCTTTAACTGTTTCCCACGCCTCCCTAAAGTGGACTCAGATTTCCCTCACCCCACCCTACATCGTAGTCTTTGACCTGCAAAGAGAGAGGCTTGGCGGTAAAATACTGCTGCACGCTTTATTATGTTGTTTTAGCATCAATTATATTAATAATTTGTGATTATTTCCTTAGACACAGCCTCTGAAAAAGAAGAAAGGTGTCCTCGGGCGTCTCCTTTGTCTGTTCAGCCTTTGCGGAAGACGCCGCAAGTGAGGGGACAACTAAAAGCCTGACTTAAAGTTTTCTTCTCAGTTGATTGCAAAAAAAATAAGACAGTTTGTATATACTTATTGGTGTTTTGCTTGTATTTACGTGTAAAATGAAGATTATGTGGTTCATACAGCTGAAACTGAATAAAAATGAAACGAATATATGTTTGACCCATACTTTGTTTTCCTTTGCATTGGTAAATATTGAATTAAAAATGTGTATGGAAGACTATGAAATAATTCTAATGTGCCGATTGCAAAGTGAATCAGTATCCCAAACCCTAGGCATATGAACATGTGGAATTTGGCTTGCTGAATTGACTACCCCTCGCCATGGACCATAAAGCTGTAAAAACTTCAGAGTGTCAGATCCGGCAGCTTGGTGTTTTGAACTTTTCAAAACGTAAACGTTTAACGTCGACCTGTAAATGTTTATTCTGTATATCTCAAAATGATGGGCACGATAAAGAAACGATGCAAAGACTTTGATGCCGAAGCCGCCACCTCCCCCACCTCCCCCACCTCCCCCACCTCCCCCACCTTCCCCTCCTCCCCCACCTCCCCCACCTCCCCCTCCTGCCCCATTCTCCCCCCTCCTCCTCTCCACCTTTATTGCGCTAACGTACCTCACCATCATCAGCTATCATGGGAGAAGCTTCCATGGAGAAGCGGCTATAGCTCTTTACAGGCGGCCATCCTGCATCGTGGGAACAATTTCAGAAACTTTTTTAACTCTTTTCAAATGCATACCATTTGCTTTTCAAGCCAGTCAGAATGGGAAACACGTGAGCTGAAGGTGTCTGAAGTTATAGAAGGCACAGAAACGAATTAACAATAACAACAACAACAACAACGACAGCAACAACGATAACGATAATGACAACGAAACATGATGATGAGCGATTTCCGAAGCGTCTGATGCAAGAAACTGATGAATTTGATCCGTTTTGTCAGCAAAGCTGCACATTTATGTCTTCAGTGTACATGAGAAGTATAAATGAGAAATTAGTCAACGACTTGAGTTTTCGATATGATCAGTTTACCCATTTCAGAAATGAAAGCTACCGCTGTCGGACTGTCATCTTGCGCGTAAGTGCACTCGTGAACAGCAGAGTCCCTGTCAAACAAGAAATAATTTGAATAAAGGGGATTAGTTTCTAAAGAAACTGTGGTGCTGCGTCGGTGGGGGAGTGAAACACGAAAATTTGGTTTATCACCGGAGTTGATAATGTAAATTGACCACCGTACAGGGATTCGATTAGCTGACGTTTCGCTCCGACGAAGGGCTAACGCTCGAAACGTCAGCTAATCGAATCCCTGTACGGTGGTCAATTTACATTATCAACTCCGTTGATAAACCAAATTTTCAAGAAATAATTTGGTCTGGGATAAACCGAACAGATCACGCTACAGGTAATTCGACCCTACGAAGACTTGATTATGCCTAAAATATTGCACAAGTGTCATGATTCTCTTTTGAACCTTTCCTACCATTTCTTAACAAAGCAACCCGCGAGTGGTTTATATTTTATGCTCCGAGTGGCCACTTGGACCCTTTTTGTATGGCGTTCCGTCCCCGCCAAAATTCAACTTTGTATTTTTCGTTGTACTTTCTACATTTTATCCTACATAGAACATTTCAACTTCCATTCTCAACATTCAACATTGCAGTTGTTAGCTTCGACATCCAACATTGGCTTTTCGACATGCAACTTACGCGAAGAAGACGTAGTGAAAGCTGTCAAGATCCAAGTTCTCGTGTTCGACATTCAACTTTTCGTGTTCGACTTTCAACTTTTCGTATTCGACATCCTAGTTTTTCAATTCAACTTTCGTCCGCTGGTTAGCGGTCGGTCAAAACTGTGGGCTCATCGACACGACTCACTACCCCTAGAGTCAACCGCTCAGCGACTTTCCATTGGAGTAGGCCCAGGAGGCACTCTCCAGCCCTAGTGAAAACGTAAAGCTTGTGGGATGTGGCTGGAGTGACAAGGATACCGCACAATTTAATGTGATTGGGTAAGCTGAAGCCACTCTAAAGGCACTAAGGCCACATGGTAGCGGGCATTACCCCTTAAATCTACCAAAGCAAAGCTTGAGCCCAAGCATTAGCAGCCATGGACAGCTGTTTCGGCCTCGTTAGGACTCATCAGCATGGCATAGCTAATGCTCAGGCTCAAGTACCCACACATCCATAAAACAAGCAGTGAAAACGTAAAGCTTGTGGGATGTGGCTGGAGTGACAAGGACACCTCACAATTTAATGTGATTGTGTAAGCTGAAGCCACTCTAAAGGCACTAAGGCCACATGGTAGCCGGAATTACCCCTTAAATCTACCAAAGCAAAGATTGAGCCCAAGCATTAGCAGCCATGGACAGCTGTTTCGGCCTTGTTAGGCCTCATCAGGATGGCATAGCTAATGTTCAGGCTCAAGTACCCACATATCCATAAAACAAGCAGTGAAAACGTAAAGCTTGTGGGATGTGGCTGGAGTGACAAGGATACCTCACAATTTAATGTGATTGGGTAAGCTGAAGCCACTCTAAAGGCACTAAGGCCACATGGTAGCGGGCATTACCCCTTAAATCTACCAAAGCAAAGATTGAGCCCAAGCATTAGCAGCCATGGAGAGCTGTTTTTTTTTTTTTTTTTTTTTTTGATAAAATTTATTTACACAACGGCCAAAGGGTCGTTGATAAAAAGAGCAAATACAATACAATATGACGGCGAACGCAAAAAGAAAAGCACTAATTACAAAAGATCAAGTTCAAAATGACAATTGCATAATTAGTACACCAATTAAAGCAATCGAGGACATTACTAATTAAAGGACATCACTAATACGTGATCATCACTAATACGTGTTAAAAGTAAAATTGCAGAAACCGGACTAGAATATGCCCTGAGAGAGGAAGGAGGATTACAACCTACAAATTAAAGACAATCTCGTTATCTGCATTTACAGAGCAAATAATATTATTAGAGGACCAAAACAACCTAACTCTGTCAAAAGCATCACAGCGGATACGCAATTTGACATCTTTAATAATCATATCAATGATGGCGCGAGAATCTGAAACGTTATTTCGGAAAGTCGCTAGGTTTCGGGTTCGCCAAACAAAAAACAAGATCGAAGCAACTAAATAGTGAAAGATAGGAAGAGTAGGGGAAGACGGAGCATCAGAGAGAGGAAAGAGAACAGAAGAAAAGGATAACACAAAAGGAGAGCCCCGAAGACGAGAGAGAAAGGGAACAAAATAATTCCAGACCCGGATCACTCTAGGACAGGAAACAAAACAGTGTTCAGAAGTTTCCTTGCGCGAGCACACAGCACAACAATCAGAACTAATATAACCCCAGGATTTAAGAATGGACCTGACAAGAACTGCATTATGCAAGAGAAGCCATAAGACATCATTTTTGCATTTTAAGGCGCGATTTGCGCCAAACCGAGGTCCACCGCTGTATGGGACGGCCCTCAACAGACCTCCACAAGCCGGCACACCTAGGCGCAGCACGTGGGAAATAAAATAAAAGCAAATAAATTTCCTTACAAGAAAGATAGTCAGGTAACGCACCATACTTATCAAATAGCTGCTGGAAAATGCTTAGACATGTACGGTAAAAAAGAGAAGGCTCCGATGGAGACGGAACCAGATTCGAAGCAAAAGCAAATCGCGCGTCAAGTTTTGCTAGGCGATTCCCGATAAAATAACGGGCCAGATAATGCCATTTGTGGCCACCAAAATTATCGCGGAGACTGCAAAAACAAGACAGACGAAGACTAACACATTTAGAACGAAATTCAATAACGTTTAAGCCACCAAGTTCGATAGGTGCGCAGCAACGCTGCCGACTGATGCTCTCCGTTTTACCTTTCCAAACAAAAGACCATACGAGACGATGAAAACGATCACAAACCCAATTGGCAGGCGCAATAATTTTGGCCACGTGCCAAAACCGGCTAGCGCCAAGTACATTAAAAATCACTGCACGGCCTGAAAAAGACAGCTCTCTCTGTTTCCATAAATTAAGAACTGTTTCTAGTTTGTCAAGCTTCGATTTCCAGTTATCCGACTGGACAGATACTAGGCCATTTGAAAAATAAACCCCTAAAATTTTCATTTTCGATACCCAATTTAAACCAAAGGGAGAGACGCCATTCGTTCTCCACCGCCCAAGCCACATAGCCTCTGACTTGGAGGAGTTGAGCTTGGCGCCTGAGCCTAGTTCATACTTATGTACAACACGCAAAAGATGACAGAGAGAAAGCTCGCTTTTAACAAAATTAGTGGCATCATCGGCGTACTGGGAGATTTTAAATTGAAGACCCCCAGCTCCGGGAAGCCGGAAGCCCTCGATTTGCTTACATTTGCTGATTTGAGTTGACAAAACCTCCGATACCAAGACATAAAGAAGGGGAGACAGGGGGCAACCCTGCCTCACTCCCCTCTCAAGGAAAACGGCGTTAGTGAGATTGCCATCACAGATAATACGTGAAAAGACATCATTATAAAAGAGACGCACCCAGCGACAAAAGGAAGGACCAAAACCAAATTTAGAAAGAGTGCGCATAAGAAAACCATGGTCAACGCGATCAAAAGCTTTTTCCTGGTCTAGCGTAACAAGAATGCCAGTTTCATCAGTGTTGTCAATCATAACGAGTGTATCACGGATTAACTGTAAGTTAGAATAAATCGATCTTCCCACTTCGCCGCACGTTTGATCGTGATGAACAATAGAACTCATCACCGGTTTTAAACGCTCTGTGATTACCTTGGATGCCAGTTTATAATCTGTGTTTAAGAGAAATATTGGACGCCAATTTTTCGGCAATCGCCTATCATCCTTTTTGTACAGCAAGCGCAAGAGGCCCTCACGCTGGCTGTCAGTTAGGACCCCAAACGATAGTTTTCGTTAAGAACTAAATCGAGAATTGCGCCCAAATAATCCCAGAAAGACAGATAAAATTCAGGCGGAAGACCATCAGACCCAGGCGATTTACCAGTCTGAAGGCCTTTCCGGGCAGAAAAAAGCTCATCTTTCGTTATTTTACCCTCACAGCTTTCGCGTTCAAGGTCCGTTAATGAAAATTCAAGGTCGTCAATTATTTCAGCTTGAATCTGTACGTCAAGGTCATCTTTGGTGAAAAGATTTTTATAAAAGTCGACAAGAATAGACTCAACATCAGACTGTGACGTTTCCTCCACACCATTTGAATCGAAGAGACAAACAAACGAATTCTTCTCAGCTCACTTTTGCTCAAGCCGAAAGAAATACCGAGTTGGTTTTTCACCTTCCTCGATCCATTTTGCGCGTGAGCGAATTTTCGCGCCCTCCGCCTCCCGTAATAGGAGGGACGAAAGGGCACTTTCGAGGTCTCTTATTTCCGAAGACATAGAATGGTCACCTCGTGAAAAGGCATGCTTGGCCCAGATTAAACGTTTAGTCAAGCGATTACGTTCGAGATTGGCAATTTTACGCTTACGATAAGAAAAACCAATGCATGCGTTGCGGATAACAAGATTTAAACTATCCCACCATTTCCCCAGAGAACAGAAATCAGCAATACGACCCTTGTGACTATTAATGAGCGCTGACAATTCACGCTTAAAGTCTACATCAGACAAAAGGGCAGTGTTAAATTTCCAAATACTGTTTCGAGGACCAGTGCGATTATCAACAGACAGATTTAAAACAACAAAATCATGGTCCGAAAAAGGACACGGTAAAACTTTGTTTAAGCAAACGTATTTCCCTTAACTTTGAGAACCATTAAACGATCAAGGCGCGATGCCTGAGAACTGTTAGCCCAAGTAAAAGAAATTCCACGAGGATTTTGTTTACGCCAAATGTCAACAAGTGAGCAATCAGACATGAAATTACGAAGAACACGTTTATCAGGCAGGCGATTTTCAGAGCAATGCAAGCGATCAAGAACATTATCAATACAATTAAAATCGCCAGCGATCAAACGAACAGGAGAAAGAAAATAGGAATGTAATCCTTCGAAGAAGGCCCTGCGCTCAGAAACGGTATTTGGAGCGTTTTGTTTACAATATTAAATTTGTGTGACCCCAAAAGCACCAATGCACTAATAACTCTGCCATCAGAATCAAAAACATATCGAGAAATCTTGCCCTGGAATCTAGGAGAGACAAGCAAACCAACACCGGCCGACCGGCCACTCCCAAAAGACCAGAGACAATCACCAGACCATTTCCGCGCAATTTTATCAGCTTGTAATTTTCAAGAGACATGAGTCTCCTGTAATAAGACAATATCAAAATCAGCCCGTGACAATTCGTGTAAGGCTATATCACATCTAGCGGGGGTAATTAACCCCCGAGCATTTAAGGTGGCAACTTTTAGCATTGGCGCTAATGGCGACCCCTCCTCCTCCTTCGTACACTTACCCACTCAGACGCATCATCAGAGTCAGATTCAGAGTTATTGCTGTGATCTCGTTCACGGGTTCTTGATCTATGACGGCTATCATCCCTATAGTAATCCCGCTCGCGACGGCGATCGCGATCCTGATCGCGGTCCCGCGTCGAAGCACGGTCGTACTCACGGTCCCTGTGTCCATCGTGTTCGCGATCATACTCACGGGACTCGCGTGGACGATCGCGAACCTGCTCACTGTCCAACGATTCATCAGCATTTTTTCGAGCGTTTCTTTTACGATCTTCCTTCTGATCATCCTTCCTCTTTTCTTCTTCCTTCCTCCTGTCCTCTTGCTTCCATTCCTCTCTCTTCCTCTCCCTCTCACTCTTCTCGGTGCTACCGTCGCACTATTCATCTTAGGGGAATTTCGCTGAGCCTTTTTACCACTGGAATTCAACTGAGTAGATGCGCCGCCCGACGCGGCCCCGTAGCGCGAATAGCTTCGACTTGTTCCGGCGAACGCGAGGCCACACTCGCGTACGAGGGCGACGCGGCCGGTTGGGAAATTACGGTCGGCGGGAAGTTACGGTCTTCGCAACATCAGCATATGATGAATTGGAAGGCTGAACATCAATGTTTGCACTGTACAACAAGAATGGACAATCCAGGGCGGGATGCTCTTTCGAACGGCAAATACAACACCGAGTACACTCCTCGCAATCCTCCATGCGGTGTCCAGCTTTCTCACAATTGAAACAACGAACAGAGGAACAACTCGCGGCCAAATGATCAGAATCCCCGCAACGACGACAGGTCTTCGGTTGACCTGGATACCAGATACGAATGAACTGGCCTGCAATAAAAACAGTGGACGGGATGTCCATCTGAAGGCGCATGCGATCAGTACGAATCCCATTAAAAGTAGAAGACGCAACTCTATCTCGACGAGAAGAAAAAACCTTTCCGTACGCCGAAAGCCGCCCAATTAAAATTGTATCCGGCAATTCGGTCGGAGCTTCGAAAACCTTAACAAGCACCACTTTCCTTTCACAATCCCCCAAGAAAACTTGGCAACCATTGATCCAAACTTCTTGAAGGCCGAGGGCAACATTTTTAGCGTCACTAGATTCAAAGGACACAATCCACGTGTTGTTTGAAGCGCGGCACTGTATTGAATTTATCGTGTCAATATCCAGGCCCGCTTTGTCAAGCCCTTCTAGAATGTCTTGACTAGAGCAGAGGGTGTCTATTGCGAAGTACACAAATAACTCCTTCTTCAGACTTACACCAGTTTTTCCAAACGACCACGTGTTGCCGGGGATTTTAGTAAAACGAGCCCCGCTCGCATATAAATCTTGCAAAACACTCGGTGCAGGAACGAAATCTTCTCCTTCCTCAGCCTCTGGGGACTTGGACCCCTGGGAAGTATTGTTTTCCTCGGAAAATAAGACTGGCGTTTCGGCGACAACATCAACATCCGCATTCTCATCCGCTTTCGCATTCTCATCCGCTTGATTCTCGTCACCTTTTGTCATGCTGACAACTTGGGGGTGAAGATGCTGCTTTGTTGGCCGATCAGCAGTTATCCCAACTTGTTAGACCTCATCAGCATAGTATAGCTAATGCTCAGACTCAAGTACCCACATATCCATAAAACAAGCAGACGAGTGAAAACGTAAAGCTTGTGGGATGTGGCTGGAGTGACAAGGATACCGCACAATTTAATGTGATTGGGTAAGCTGAAGCCACTCTAAAGGCACTAAGGCCACATGGTAGCGGGCATTACCCCTTAAATCTACCAAAGCAAAGATTGAGCCCATGTGGCCCATGTGATTGAGCCCATGTGAGCCCATGTGGCCTTAGAGCCTTAGTGCCTTTAGAGTGGCTTCAGCTTACCCAATCACATTAAATTGTGAGGTGTCCTTGTCACGCCAGCCACATCCCACAAGCTTTACGTTTTCACTGCTTATTTTATGGATATGTGGGTACTTCAGCCTGAGCATTAGCTATGCCATGCAATGAGGCCTAACAAGGCCGAAACAGCTGTCCATGGCTGGTAATACTTGGGCTCAATCTTTGCTTTGGTAGATTTAAGGGGTAATGCCCGCTACCATTGTGGCCTTAGTGCCTTTAGAGTGGCTTCAGCTTACCCAATCTCATTAAATTGTGAGGTATCCTTGACTCTCCACCCCTAGATAGTGTTGTTTCAAGACGGTTTCTTGGAAAAACCGGAAATTAATGAATCACCAGATCAAGAATCACTGGATCAAGGATAAAGGATCAAGGATCAGAGCTAGAAAATTTGGAATTTCAGAAAATTCTGGCCTAGAAAATTGGATTACACCGTACAGGCGAACAAAGTACGTCATAGATTTTAACCCAGAAATTCCTGGGCCGTAGCCATACGAAAATTGCCACCGAGGCATAGTATACCAAACAAACACCTCTTTAATATTAATTTAACATTACTTTTAATATTATATCCTGTTACAGGAACATCATAAAAAGCTTACGACTCTGTGAAACTACTGACACAGCCTGCTTAGATTGTTCTTCATAAGACACACACACAGAGAAGGAAAATGTAACGTAAATTAAAAATGTTTACTGAGGCAAGTGCCTCGGTTCGCCTCATACTAGCTACAGCTCAGTATACAAATGTTACGACTCGCGTCGTTGTTTGTTTGAGCTTTGTATGGCAGAGTTGAGTCGGTAACTTGTAAAGGAGATTTTTTTTAAAACTACTTTTTCGCGAACAGATGGAATATCAAGTCAGCTCGATGCCTCAGATTTTACCGGAATTGTTGCGGCTTTCAGAAAAAAGTGATTTACAAGTTTACTTTAAGGCGAATGCGGTCAGCGAAATCATCGCAACTACTTCAGCGAGTCATGCTTAACCTTTGGTGCGGTTCCGATATGGAAGCTGTCGAGAAACAGAGAATTCAGTGAAAAAAGTTGGTCAAACGTCAGAATCATTTACTTTATTGGAAGTGATCTAAAGTGTGGGAATAAACTTTTTGCCTGCTGTTCTCATCGGTGGCCAAAAAAATAACAGCTCTTCCTCGCAAGTTCTCAGGCATTTTCTTAAAAAAAAAAAAGCCTCGTAAAAGTAAGAACTGCTTCTACGGGTGTTGGGGACTTATCTCAAAATTAGTGTTTTGAATAAAATTGAAAATTAGCCTGTCCAAATTTTAGTTAACGTTATAGCTGCGGCAAAATCAATGTATCACTGGTCGATATTGTGACAAATACGATATCATTTATACGGTATAATTGTATCCTCCTGAAATAACTAAAGATCACCGAAGGCAAAGAACTCGTGGGATGTTAAAATCCGTGTATGATATTTAAAGGGCAGTAATGCTATTTATGCATTACTCCAAAAAGCTATTTATTCTTATCGATGAAAGCCCACAAAGTGTTATGGCTTTTCATTCTTTATATTTATAATATCTATATTTGTAATATGTATTCACATTTGAAGCCGGAAACGCTTTTATGCCAAATTTTCTCTTCCTAAACACAACGCACTTGAGCATACGTGAGACCTTGGTTGAGTCACGCAGGGGTACAATCAATCATATGCATGTCTATTAATTTATGTAATTACTTAGTTTGAACTGCTCCTTGATCCGGTGACTCATTAATCCGTTGATCCTGTTTTTCCAAGAAACCGTCTTGAAACCACTGTCTAGGGGTGGAGAATGTTTCCTGGACCTTCTCCAATGGAAAGTCACGGAGCAGTTGACTCTAGGGGTAGTGAGTCGGGTCGATGAGCCCACAGTTTTGACCGACCGCTAACCAGCGGACGAAAGTTGAATTGAAAAACTAGGATGTCGAATACGAAAAGTTGAATGTCGAACACGAGAACTTGAATGTTGAAAGCTTTCACTACGTCTTCTTCGCGTAAGTTGCATGTCGAAAAGCCAATGTTGGATGTCGAAGCTAACAACTACAATGTTGAATGTTGAGAATGGAAGTTGAAATGTTCTATGTAGGATAAAATGTAGAAAGTACAATGAAAAATACAAAATTGAATTTTGGCGGGGATGGAACGCCATATTTTTGGTGTTTGACTGCGGTTTAAGACTGCCAGTTCCGCCGGAAGTTTATGAATTTCTTGAGAGTGCACTGGGGACTAGTTCAGACGCCATGTTGGATATTAAGCTTACATATAAAATAGTTCTTGATCATGATGTTCATGGATTTGAGCGCGTTTTTTTCCTTTGTATTCTTAAGGTAAGCATATTTGAAAAGTTAAACCAATGTGGTACTGTCTAGAAATCGAAGCTTTTTGACACGGTCCTCCATTGAGCTCGAGAATGTTTTGTATCTGCACTGGTCACGCGATCGCGACTGAATACTAAACACAAGCTTCAGACTTATCAAGCTAAGTTAGCTGTACTTTCCTTATGCTTGCCAATAGTTATGATTGATTGCAAATCATGATTCCAATAGTTTCACACTCCTTAATATTACGACGTTATTTGATGGGTGTTCGATATGTATTTACAAA
>JAEMWC010000229.1:297500-340000 GCA_016490735.1 Pachyseris speciosa
AACTTTAGAATATCCCACTTCACTTTGGAACGTGTTGAATGTGGTTTAGCGTCGTCTATACTCTTATCGACAACGATATTCGTCAACACAGTGGTTGTTTACTGATGAGGCAGTAATTCCACAGCAAATTTTGACAACTGTGATGAGGAATAACGTTGCTGATAAGAGTATAGACAACGCTAAACCACGTTCAATTTGTTTTTTTTACCACAATTTCAGCGTCAAAGAAAATGTTAATTTCAGAGCGCGAGCTGAAAAAAGGCACTGGGCGACACGTTGACTCGAGCAGCGTTGTCTAGACTCTTATCGACAGCGGCAAATTAGCCAATAAGATTGCGAAATTACTAGCAATTGTGGTAAAAAGATGTTTTCCAAGCCATTCCACTGTAGATGCGGTGCAACCTTTCGTTTTGCTTTTCTTATTTAAGAGTACGAGATATTCATATTGTTAAAATTACACCTAATAGGTACAAAGCATCCAAAAATGTCTTATTTTTCACTCATATGAGTGTTTTTTTATCCTTACTACTCCTTTACATCAGCCGAACTATTTCTATCTTTGCTCCATTGACGTTGATCGTCTTGGTGCCTGGATAACAAGTAATACAAATCCCTACTGCTTTCAAGGTATGAAAGTGTGCCCGTGTGTATGTGTGTGTGAGTTTATTATATACAGTGTCAGTTTAAGCAGCCCGTCTAGAATAGCTGTGCTAACTGCGGTGTGCAAAGGACTTTCGTTTCACAAATGTAAAATAAAGTCAATGTTGTTGCTTGTTGCAGTCATTAATTCCGGACATATAAAATTGGCCTCACTCATGCCAAAACAACAATCTTACTGACGATTAGATGGTTTATATAGATGAGGACATGGCATCTCAGGCCATTGGGGCAATGGGTAATGGAGTCCCAAACGCCTTAGTCAGCGAAGGTTTATTACGTGAGTAGTTTTATGCATGGGCTTCTCAAAAAAAAATATATATATTATCAAATTCTTGACACTAGTTTGACACTAGTAATACATGTATTCATGAACGCATCAATGAACATTTCTTGAAATAAATTGCAAAAACAGAATATTAATTATGCAAACGTCTTTAACGGTGGTTTGAATGATGAATTTTCGGACCAGTTTGTGGCACGACTTTAGCGGTAGTTTGAATGATAATGTTATTATGTTAACAATGCAGCTTTTCTTCACGCATGATTATTACGCGTGAGAACCAATTTTGATGAGGATATAAAATGATTCATAGTTAAATTCCTAACAATCCCGATAGAAGGGGAAAACGAAGGCCTGATACAATTACTTTACAAGTCGTACGCAGTCCGTCGGTTGCTTACCTGTCCATAGCATCATGCTTTAAATGTCAGCTAATCTAATTTTACTGGGCATACATGCGGCCTGCGGCGGAAATGGAGAGCATTGCTAGTCTTGCGAATCATACTTACGGCTCCTGCCGTTCCTCTGTTTTAAACGTCAAGTCCCGGATGTTTACTCTCGCCTTTCTATAATACAAATTTTTACAAAGTCTTTCACCTGGTCCAAATTCAACAACAATTTCACTCTCACAGACTAAACATGATCCCCGACAACTACCTTTTGGAAGGAAGGACCTAAGTACAAATTTTAAGTGAGGGACAGTTGCTTTTTCTTCTTTTCACAGTTTATCTACTCAGCATGAACCCAGCCCCAGAGAAAAAGGATAAATAAAAAAAAAAAAAAACACGGAGAGACAACTAATCATTACTAAAATAAACAAAGGTTAGAATGGATTTCAGAAGCTATATTTTCAAAAATCCACAAAAGATGGATGGATAGATAAATAGATACTTTTATTTAAACATGGTATTTTATCAAATTAAACTATACAAGATATTAAAAAAATTTTTCACATAAAATCCGTAGAAGTAGATCTTAGCTATATCCTATTTTCATTAAAAATGATTATTACATTGTAATATATACTAAATAACTAATTGTATGAACTATTACTGGTACCGATAGTGTAACCATCAAGTTTACGCACAAAGTTCTTCAGGGACGTTTCATTCTTTAACCTACTAGGTAACTCGTTCCACAGCTTAGTTCCAGTAAATGCAAAGCTATTTTTCTAATATAATAGTTTGTGCGATTTTTTTGGAAGCTCGAGATATTTCTTGGACGATGGGAGTGCACAGTAGTGCAACGAGGTGCTATTACTGATCTGTAAATGTGAGAAGGATTTTCTAATTTAAGTACAGGTTAATCCTTTTCAACATGCTTAAGCTGCGTGCGATTTTTTGCCTTATGCTGAACATGTAGTCTTCCCAAGTTAGGTTTTCCGGAGGTCAATATTGACGCTATTGCATTTTACAGAGCGCACTTTTTCCAACTCAGTATTAAACAAGGAAAGTGCTATCTTACCCTCGAGCCTAGCCACCCTCTGTCTAGGGCCTATAACAATAAAATCATTTAATACGTTCAGGGCTAGTTTATTTAGAGAATGCGAAGATGCTATTCCCCTGAGATCTTTGGCCATTTTATCTTGCAAAACTGGCAAATTTCCACCTGAAAACGCTAGATTTGTGTCGTCAGCCTAGCAAATAACCTCGCCACTCCATAGTCAAGACGTTTAGAAATATCATTAACATAGATTAAAAAGAGGAGTGAATTGATTGGGAGAACACCAACGTGACGTTGAGAAAGATGAGAAAGATGCATCCAATCCAGTCGCCCGGCATTTTAATCTCCCTAATCATTCCAAACAACATATGTCGCCTTTCAAGATTCATCATCTGGTAAAGTGGCCTCAGGGCAGTGCCTAGCGTGATTGTGACTGCGTGATTGTTCATTTCATTTGTCATTTGTTATTTCAGTTACAATCAATAGCTCGCGGTACCTTTTTCCTTTTTTCTGCCCATCCATGTGAGCGGTTCTAAGTGAGTTTTTTGCTCTAGATTTGGGCCACAACATATTAAGACACTTTCTTAATATTTAATAATTGTGAGTGAAAAAAATTTAATTCATGACTGCGTTGTCGTGCGCGACCAAGTTTCATTTGTCGGCTTCACACTAGAGCTTGTAAGTATAATCTAAGTCCACTTGGAACATACTTTGAGTGTGAAGGGGTGAACTGTACTTACTTGAACTTTACTTAATGAACATGGAAACGTTGGTAGTTCAAAGAAGGCGAAGTTCGCCGCCAAGTATGATCTACACCACACTTGAGAACACACTTGACCAATAGGAAATGGAAGCCAACTGAAAGCGATGTGCAGCAGTGCCACGATTCTGCCACGAATCTGCAGTGCCACGATTCTGATGAACCGACGGCAACTTGCCTGCTGAGATCAATCGAAAAATTCAAAATGGTTGGCTGGAGTTTGGAGAACTATATGAAACATTTATTCTATGTAAGAATACATAGAAAGGAAAGAATAGTCGATACAAATGATTGAACTAAAACTCTCATTTGGATTTAATTTACAGAGACAGCCTATACCATCGCTTTTCATTTCATCTGACACCAAATGCGATTAATGCAAACCAGCTAATGTTTCAACCTATTCATTTGTTTGTACCACAACAACTCCGTTAAGTACAATTTGAGTTAAAAATAGCGAAAAAATATATAGGAACTACAAAAGGCTCAATTCCTCTGTGAAGGCCTCATGATTTTACTGGCGAGGAATCGCATTTGTGATATGCGGGACGGATTTTACGGCGAAAGATGATCGACAGCCGGTGCTTCAAGTAATATACTTTGTCATTAGGTGTGAAGCCAAGTTTTTTAAAGTGCCACTTGAGATTTTCAAGTGCACTTGAGCCAAGTGCTTACTTGAGACTAACTTAGCTTCTAGTGTGAAGTCAACAATTGTTTCTTATGCGAGAAGAGATAATTTTGGCTAGTGCTACCTGGAATTGGTGCTTCTTATCCTGTGGAAATTGTTTTTGAGTGCAGGTTTGTTCCTTCAATGATCTTGATTCGTAAAAAGACTAGCTCAACAAATGGAACGTGGTTTAGCGTTGTCTATACTCTTATCGACAACGACATTCGTCATCACAGTGGTTAAAATGTTGTGCACTGACGAGGGCAGCCGAGCGAATCCACAGCAAATTTTGACCATTGCGATGACGAAAATCCTTGTCGATAAGAGTATAGACAACGCTAAACCACACTAGGGCCATTTATACGTGAGGAAATAAGACGCGACTAAAATAGGACGCGAAACTGTACCGTTTATACCTTCGCGTCCTGCATGAGACGCGAAGATCTCGTATAAATGGTTCGCGTCTTATTTTTGATACAGCCTCGCTTACCTGCTAAGATGGCGCACTGTAGCAAAAGGAAGAGACTTTCTCAGATAATTTTTTCTTATGAAAACCATGCTGTTATAGAAAATTAATAAACTCGCCGTAGCATTCAAAGAATACAACAGAAATCGAGAAGAGTCGGAAGAAAACGATCGACGGGTTGGTGCGACTGATGGCAGGTTAAAGAAGGAAGATGCTGAATTCACTTATAACTCTCCTGACCATCTTTTGCAAAGCTTTGCAATCAATTACACTATTTAATCCTAAGACAAGCTCATGTTGCTGTTGTTATTATACACACGCACTTGGAGTTCACGTCTTAGTTAGGACTCGAAACCATTTATACGAAGAAGTTATCGTCTTAGTTAAGACGTGAGCAAATTAAGAACAGCCGAGACCCTGTTCTAGGTTTAAGACGCGTCTTGTGCAAGAGGCGACCTAAATAAGACGCGAACGCTTATGTTGCACCATTTATACGATCAGTTCGCGTTTTAGATAAGGCTTGTCTTATTTTCTTCCGTATTAATGGCCCTATTCTATTTAACAGATCGAATGTGGTTTTGCGTTGTCTATACTCTTATCGACAACGATATTCGTCAACACAGTAGTTAAAATGTTGTGGACTGACGAGGCAGTGAGTCCACAGGAAATTTTGACCACTTTGATGACGAACATCGTTGTCGATAAGAGTATAGACAACGCTGAACCACACTAGGGCCATTATACGATTTGTTTTTTTACCACAATTTCAGCGTCAAAGGAAATGTTAATTTCGGAGCACGAGCTGACGAAAGCGGTTCTAAGTGAGTTTTTTGCTCTGGATTTGGGCCACAACATATTAAGACGCTTTCTTAATATTTAATAATTGTGAGTGGAAAAAATGTATATTCATGACTGCGTTGTCATGCGCGACCAAGTTTCATTATTACTCGTGCGACAAGAGATAATTTTGGCTAGTGCTACCGGGAATTGGTGCTTCTTATCCTGTGGAAATTGTTTTTGAGTGCAGGTTTGTTCCTTCAATGATCTTGATTCGTAAAAAGACTAGCTCAACAAATGGAACGTGGTTTAGCGTTGTCTATACTCTAATCGACAACGACATTCGTCATCGCAGTGGTTAAAATGTTGTGCACTGACGAGGGCAGCCGAGCGAATCCACAGCAAATTTTGACCATTGCGATGACGAACATCCTTGTCGATAAGAGTATAGACAACGCTAAACCACACTAGGGCCATTTATACGTGAGGAAATAAGACGCGACTAAAATAGGACGCGAACTGTACCGTTTATACCTTCGCGTCCTGCATGAGACGCGAAGATCTCGTATAAATGGTTCGCGTCTTATTTTTGATACAGCCTCGCTTACCTGCTAAGATGGCGCACTGTAGCAAAAGGAAGAGACTTTCTCAGATAATTTTTTTCTTATGAAAACCATGCTGTTATAGAAAATTAATAAACTCGCCGTAGCATTCAAAGAATAAAACAGAAATCGAGAAGAGTCGGAAGAAAACGATCGACGGGTTGGTGCGACTGATGGCAGGTTAAAGAAGGAAGATGCTGAATTCACTTATAACTCTCCTGACCATCTTTTGCAAAGCTTTGCAATCAATTACACTATTTAATCCTAAGACAAGCTCATGTTGCTGTTGTTATTATACACACGCACTTGGAGTTCACGTCTTAGTTAGGACTCGAAACCATTTATACGAAGAAGTTATCGTCTTAGTTAAGACGTGAGCAAATTAAGAACAGCCGAGACCCTGTTCTAGGTTTAAGACGCGTCTTGTGCAAGAGGCGACCTAAATAAGACGCGAACGCTTATGTTGCACCATTTATACGATCAGTTCGCGTTTTAGATAAGGCTTGTCTTATTTTCTTCCGTATAAATGGCCCTATTCTATTTAACAGATCGAATGTGGTTTTGCGTTGTCTATACTCTTATCGACAACGATATTCGTCAACACAGTAGTTAAAATGTTGTGGACTGACGAGGCAGTGAGTCCACAGGAAATTTTGACCACTTTGATGACGAACATCGCTGTCGATAAGAGTATAGACAACGCAACAACAACAACAAAGGAAATATTAATTTCAGAGCACGAGCTAACGAAACGCATTGGGCGACACGTTTACTCGCGCAGCGTTGTCTAGACTCTTATCGACAACGGCAAATTAGCCAATAAGAGTGCGAAATTACTAGCAATTGTGAAAAAACATGTTTTGCAAGCCATTCCATTGTAGATGCGTTGTAACCTTTCGTTTATTTTTCTTATTTAACCCTAACCCTAACATTCATATTGTTAAAATTACACCTAATAGGTACAAAGCATCCAAAAATGTCTTATTTGTCACTCATATGAGTGTTTTTTATCCTCACTACTCCTTTATATCAGCCGAATCATTTCTATCTTTGCTCCATTGACGTTGATCGTCTTAGTGCCTGGATAACAAGTAATTCAAATCCCTACTGCTTTGAAGGTATGAAAGTGTGCGCGTGTGTATGTGTGTGTGAGTTTATTATATACAATGTCAATTTAAGCAGCTTGTCTAGAATAGCTGTGCTAAGGACTTTCGTTTCACAAATGTAAAAATAAAGTCAATATTGTTGCTTGTTGCAGTCATTAATTCCGGACATATAAAATTGGCTTCACTCATGCCAAAACAACAATCTTACTGACGATTAGATGGTTTATATAGATGAGGACATGGCATCTCAGGCCATTGGGGCAATGGGTAATGGAGTCCCAAACGCCTTAGTCAGCGACGGTTTATTACGTGAGTAGTTTTATGCATGGGCTGATCAAAAAAAAATACTCTCAAAATCTTCATTTTTTAATTTTGTTTTATCAAGTGTCTAACGCGTTTGAGACCAGTAGAATATTCATGAACGCATCAATGAACATTTCTTGAAATAAATTGCAAAAACAGAATATTAATTATGCAAACGTCTTTAACGGTGGTTTGAATGATGAATTTTCGGACCAGTTTGTGGCATGACTTTAGCGGTAGTTTGAATGATAATGTAACCTGCGATCAGGCTCTATTTTCGTTTTGATGGTAAACCGTTCCCGCGGGAAAGGCGAAACGAAAAATAGAGCCTGATACAAGTCTTCCACCGAACGTCTACCGCCCACTTTTTTGATTTATTGACATGTTTCAAAATCAGCCAATCAAAATTACTTCCGTTACGCGATACTCGAGAGCTCTCGCACGTGAAGTGATGTGGAATGAAGAAGACGCCATTTTTGTTTTGGGAACGTCTTGTCCTACATCATTCATTGTTGTTGGGGAAAAGTTGCAGTTTTGGTCCCAAAGTAAGCGCACATAACAAATTTTATAAACGCTGGGAAAGACAATATGTGTTTCCAATGACTATGTGATGCTGATATCTTTTTGTGGGTAGTAAAGCACCACTGATGATTCGGCTGAAGGAAGATCAGGTGAATTACTATTGTCGATGTATTTCTCGTCTTCCCCTCGAAATACAATAGTAAAGAATTTTTTTAGTAGAGTCGAGAGTGTTGTTCTATTTGAGTTGTGGAAAAACGGGATTTTGCCGTGCACTCGTTTATTAAGTTTTAGCTTTTGAAGCTCGCTTACCTTTAATTTGAACAAATGAATAAATGCAGGCCGGCCTTGTTGTATTCTTTTAATGTAATTTAATCCATAAAACAAATTTTGCAGCATCACTAAAAAGCTGCATTGTGGTGGTGCACTGTTATTGAATTCATTCACTGGGATACCAAAAATACGATTTTTCCTCAAGTGCTTGGCTCTCTAAGGAGCCATTTTTATTAATCACTTTTTTAGCTGTTTATCAGAGGCCTCATGATTTGATTTGATACATAACTTTATTCAGTGGATGAGAGGTATTTACATGTATACGCTGGTTGGCTAATTATCCACTGGAATAATATCTGAAATTTTTAAGTGTAGCATGAACCTGTGATCATTGATTCAGTGAAATGTAGAATCAACTAGCCTGAAGGGCAATTGGATAATTTCAACCCATTGTTTTCTTTGCATGCTGACCATGACTGAGAAGAAACACTAGTAGTAAATATATGGATTACCCAATTTATCTACTGTGTACAGGCATGAGACCACTAAACATGGTTATCCACAAATACCATCAATTGATGAAGACATTGCAAATGAAAGTACCAAAGAAGATTTCATCTACAATTAACACACCACTAGACTGCAGTTTGGTTTCTTTATTTTAAATCTAAATGATGCAATAAGGGAAGGGGATGCGGCAAGGCTTTTTAGATGCTTTAAGCTTGTTCTTCTGATGGAATATAATTACCAGCACTCTAAATACACCTATTTACTCTTGCATTTTTTTGCCTAGGTATTAGCACTCCTCTCTAAGGGGGAAGCCAAGCATCTTCTTGCCAACAGGTTTTTTAACAGTGAGGGGAAAAAGGGAAACAAGCCATTGTATTTCCAAATGCAACACCTAAATTTTTCACTGAAAATGGTTCTGAAATCACTATTGGGAAAAATCCCAAAAAGATCGGCTCAGAGGGTGGCACATTCCCTTGGGAGATATTTACTATGTTATCAGTCAGTCATAAGGCCTCTGGGAAGAGATGGTTGGTCTACCACCCAACCTTGACCCTGAGATGTACATATGTATGTACAGATGTATGTTAAGACAGAGCACAGAATTCGGGAACTATGCCGCCTACTCTTTTCATCAAGTGTGTAGGTTCTTTTATGTACCCTTCATGTTTAAATTACGTGTGAGGGTGAAAAGGCCAATACTGTAGACTATAATCTCACTAACCAATGACCTGATCATCTGACCTGAGACAGATGTTGAGAATCCAGCCAGCTTGATCCAAACAATTATTTTAATTAACACCATGGTTTGATCTGGGATTCAAACCAGCGACCTGTTCCTCAGCAGTCCAGTGGTGGGCAGTATGCTGTTATTCTGTAATTCATCAACTGAATGAAGAAACAACTTGGTACAGGAGGGGTAACTATAAGGACATCTAGCTTTCATCAGGTTAATCTTTCATTAACTCAGCAAAGGCCTGTACTGCTTATGTAGTACAACAGTCTTTGTGGTGCATTTCAAACTACTGCACCTTGCACTGAGAATTTTTGCAGTGGGAGTTCAGTCATGTTTTACATTTTTGTGGAGGATGTCAATGACCTTGTCATTCAACAACAACAACAACAACAACAACAATGTACTCCTCTAAGCTCTATTCAATTTATTTCCTCTATTCTCATGTAGATTTCTCTTGCTACAATTTACGCTGGGGTTTCAAATAATTGGGGGAGCAGGGTTTGCGCAGTGGTGAGAGCACTCGCCTTCCACCAATGTGTCCCGGGTTCGATTCCCGGACTCGGTGTCATATGTGGGCTGAGTTTGTTGGTTCTCTACTCTGCTCCGAGAGGTTTTTCTCCAGGTACTCCAGTTTTCCCCTCTCCTCAAAAACCAACATTTGATTTAATTTGATTTGATTTGAGATTTGTAATTAGTAGGCGAAGAGCTACCTTGTGGAAGTACTACTAATAAATCGTATTATTATTATTATTATTATTATTATTATTATTAATTCACTGGTTTTTCTGAGTTAAATGTATTATGCACATGTCATCAGCTTCCCCGTGGGGTCAACCCCCGGGACTACCAGGGAGATATGTGGGGGAATACAAGGAGATGGGTGGGATTATTTGCCGAGGGTAGTGGAAAATCTTGACATTGTTTTACGATCAAAGATTAGGGGTGGGGAATTCACAAGTTTGAAAAGGATGTCACAGGGATTTTCAGCTGAGAGACACCTCACCCAGGGGACTTTGTCTTGAGAGATTCCCCGACCCCCCTGGGGAAATTCCTCAAGTTTGCTTGACTGATTTTACAATCCCCCTGGTTAGCCCGGGGGTCGACCCCACGGGGAAGCCGATGACATGTGCATTACTATCAACAAGATAATTGGCACTTTTATGCTCTCCTCACGAAATTTTGTTAAGTGTAAAAATTGACAAATATTCAATTTAAGCTTAAATTTAATCTGGAGAGACTGACGTCCATTGTGACGTTCCTAAAGCCCTTCCATCGAACTCTTTCAATGGCCGGTCATTCTGCTATTTATGTTTTTTTTTTTTTCATATCAAGACACATGTATTTTATTACTCCCTAATAAGAAAAACTTTATTATTGGTGGTGTGAATTACCCAACAGTGTTTTAGTTGTTGTTCCAGAGGCGAACCTACATGCAAATAATAATTTATTAACTTTACGGCCGTAAAAGAATGGTACAAAACAAATTTAAAAGAACTTACATTAAAAGCTTTCAAAATGTTTGTCGTACTCTCGCATCCTAACACTGAAACCAACGTGTCTATGATCTTGTACTTATCAGCTGAGCTTCGATGTGTCTTGCTTCTCGTTGAATTGTTCTTGAATACAAACCAGCCAGCTTCCAAGTCTTTATACCGTTGTCAGGCTTTCACAAACACGAAAGATAATGTTCGAAATAGAGGAATAACAGAGGGACTCGTCAGAACGCTTCGTCTTTATCATTCTTCATGAAGATCATTCCGCGAATCTTTTAAGTGATTCCAGTATGTACATCAAAAGCAAAGCTAATAAACTTTTCCCTCTCCGCTAATTTACATGAAAATAGAAAGGCTCTGTTGTTTTGTGTTATAAAACTAAAAAGAACTTGAGATTACTCATTGTCCGTAATGGCGGCTCAGTCGTGAGAGAATTTCGCGAGAGCCTCGCGAACACGCCTCTTAGTGACTTCCGGTTATTGAATCAGCCAATCAGATTTCGTCCAAATTCTGGACGAAGCCACAGACTCCCGTGAGACTTTGTATCAGGCCCAATTGTAGCGAGCGCCGACATAAGAGGACATAAGAGCGATGCTTCAATTGGGCCTGATCGCAGGTTAATGATAATGTTACTATGTTAACAATGCAGATTTTCTTCACGCATGATTATTACGCGTGAGAACAAATTTTGATGAGGATATAAAATGATTCATAGTTAAATTCCTAACAATCCCGATAGAAGGGGAATAAGAAGGCCTGATATAATTACTTCACGAGTCGTAGGCCGTCCGTCGGTTGCTTATCTTTCAATAGGATCTTGCTTTAAATGTCAGCCAATCTAATAAAGTCTTTCACCTAATCCAAATTCAACAACGCTTTCACTCTCACAGGCTAAACATGATCCCCGATACCTAACTTTTGGAAGGAACGATCTTAGTACAAATTTTAAGTTAGGGACAGTTGCTTTTTCTTCTTTTCACAGTTTATCTACTCAGCATGAACCCAGCCCTAGAGAAAAAGGATAAATAAAAATAAAAACACGGAGAGACAAGTAGTCATTACTAAAATGAACAAAGGTTAGAATGGATTTCAGAAGCTATATTTTCAAAAATCCACAAAAGATGGATGGATAGATAAATAGATACTTTTATTAAAACACGGTATTTTATCAAATTAAACTATACAAGATATTAAACTTTGTTTTACATAAAATCCGTAGAAGTAGATCTTAGCTATATGCTATTTTCATTAAAAATGATTATTACATTGCAATATATACTAAATAACTAATTGTATGAACTATTACTGGTACCGATAGCGTAGTCATCAAGTTGACGCACAAAGTTCTTCAGGGACGTTTCATCCCTTAAAGTACTAGTTTTTGTGATTTTTTTGGAAGCACGAGATATTTCTTGGACGATCGGAGTGCATAGTAGTGAAACGAGGTGCTATTATTGATCTGTAAATGTGAGAAGGATTTTCTAATTTAAGTACAGGTTAATGCTTTTCAACATGCTTAAGCTGCGTGCGATTTTTTGCCTTATGCTGAACACGAGGTCTTCCCAAGTTAGGTTTTCCGGAGATCAATATTGACACTATTGCATTTTACAGAGCGCACTTTATCCAACTCAGTATTAAACAAGGAAAGTGCTATCTCACCCTCGAGCCTAGCCACCCTCTGTCTAGAGCCTATAACCATAAAATGAGTTAATACGTTCAGGGCTAGCTTATTTACGGAAAGCGAAGATGCTAATCCCCTTGAGATCTTTGCCATTTTATCTTGCGAAACAGGCAAACTTCCACTTGAAAACGTTAGAAGACGTTTAGAAATATCGTTAACATAGATTAAAAACAGAGGTGGGCCTGAAATAGATCCTTGTGGAACAACATATGTTATTAAGTTAAATGCCGATTTCACACCGTTAACGTAACAAACCTTTCGCCGATTTGCTAAGTAAGACCTGAACCAATCAACTGCTGCTGTTTTTTACACCATAATATGATAGCTTTTTCAAGAGAATTTCGTGGTGAACAGTATCGAAAGCCTTTTTTAAGTCCAGAAAAACGACTCTGTTTACCATACCCTTGTCTATATTGTAACGCCACTTATTGGTCGTATCAATTAGGGCCGTAACATTTGAATGAACAGCCCTAAATCCGGACTGGTGTGAGAAGAGAAACTTATTCTCATTGAAATATGCATTTAATAGTTCAAAGTTAACTCTTTCATAAACTCACGCAATTGTCGGCAATACTGGAATCGGCCAATAATTATTTACGTGCTCTATATCTCCCGATTTAAAGATTGACGCTACTTTTGCCATTTTCAATTCCACTCACAAGGAAACACACTTGGGGAAATGGACAAGTTAAAAATATCTGTTACACTTCGGTAGATAATAGGCGTAGCGCACATGGATGAATGGATAGAAAGACTCACTTTTAAGCTTATCCAACGACGCTTCCTCTCTGAGATGGCGAGGAAGAGCATTCCAGACCTGGGCGCCACTAAATGCGAACCTATTGTTGTAATAATTGGTTCTGCTTTTAGGCAGCTCAAGGTCATAGCTAGGACCGTATTTGTTATGGGTCTTATTAAAAGTGAGCATTTCGATAAGGTAAGGAGGCGGTAGGCCTAGTGTCATTTCTTTGGGCTGTTATACTGGGAAAAAAAACCAAACATTTTATTCAATTATAGCCGTAACCCAGGCCTTGAACTGCCTTAGCTAATATGGGGCGGGCTTAGTGGACCTGGTTTAATTAAGCCTAAGAGCGTCTAAAACATTTCTGTGTGTTTTTTTTGTCTCGAGCAAGACACCTCCTTCTCGTACACACTTCGTACAAAGTAAAATCTTACTTGTCGGTTGGAACAGCAAACATGCACACTTCTAAACTACCAACCCTCCTTTTCATTTTCCCATTTATGTGCTCACGAATCCGAAAAGAAGTTCATTGTAGATTTTCAGTGCTTGGACAGTAAAATCGGGGAACGACAAGATCCTCACAAGATGATAATGTTGTTGTTGTTTTTTTTTTCTACATTGTAGCATGATCAGAGGTCACAGAAGACTACTTATAGTGTGGATCATTTCACTTCTATTTGTCCTTCTCTGGTTATCACATATGCCCGTGATCAATCTAATCAAAGGTAAAAGAGCTTGTATATGTTCACATCAGATCTAAGATTTCCTGTAGCTTTAGTGCAATTGAATTCCAAATAAGGATCCAGACCGCGCCCTATTCCCCAGACCATTTTAGTGCAGAGAATTTGAATTCTTGAACTAGCTGAAATAGTAGTTGAACCATTGGATCGCGAACCGGATCGCAGAATTGAATTGTGTTCCTTTGGTCCGCCATGATGGATTTCTTGCGACAATATTTTAATCTGAAGGATGATTGGTCAGAATCAGGATAATAGGAGCCTTTGTCATGTCAGCTGGCACGGATGATAATCTAAGTTCGGTCTCACCCATAATTCTAAATTTAGAAGATACGGATTTAACCCATTTAGTTGCGACGGCAACAAAATAAATGTTGGACTGCGGATATTGAACGGCCGCCGTGTGATATGAGTTGTGAAAATAGCGTTCCATTTTATATTTATCACATTTGCAGAGGCAACTATGCAATTTCGCTACCTTCTCACCGTGTTCCTTAGTAGCATGACACTCCTTATTTTCTCTCCTACATGACAATTCCAGACAGACAAAAAAATATCAAAAAGGTTAATCTACCTACCAAGAGTGCAGAAATTGTCAGCGGCGACACTTTTACCAAGCCATTCATTTACCTTACACAGACTGAAAAATGTCTTCCCTTGAACCTGGTGAAGTCGATTGGAGTCAATAACACTTGTAACTGCGATGTTATGGTTCTCAGTTATCAAGCCGAGTGTACAGAAATATCATTGGTCAATGAAACCTACCTATTCGAGCCACAAAGTACTTGGTCATCAGGTCGAAATACTTTGTACTTCGCTGCAGTAAACAGATCACCAGGCTACCTTTACTACATATTTCTGGATGATGACGTGGAATTCATCTTCAACGAATTCACACCGCCTGACATCCAGACGAAGCTGCCACTGCAGTCATTTCAGCAATGGCTTTTAGACTACGAGCCCGTGGTGGGCTATGTAGATTTTCATCATAAAGGGGCAGCGTGGACTTTCAAGCGAAGAAAGCTTTTATGTGGTAATACAAATGACACATCATTAGCTCTGCCTGTGGTATGGTTTGATGCCTGTTTCAATGCCTTTCATTACAAGGCTGTCGCTGACATTTTACCATATGACACACAATACGATAAAAAGAATTGGTGTTTCTCCCAAATTGTCGTCTTTACGCTCGTTGAATTGAAATTCAGAGGTCAAGCTCTACAATACGTACCAGTAAGTGTTCAAAACCCTAAACATCGGTCATATCCCCGTCAGGAACCTAATGGCCGCTTTACTGAAGTAATGCGACCTTGTATCGAGAAAGCCGAACAGGATGCACCTACTGTTTATCAAAACCGCTCTCTGTTTAAGGAATTTAAGGCGAAATTAAACCATCATTTCGAAACTTCGTCAACATACTGCATGAAGGTGATTCCACACCTCCCTATTTTACCATACGCACATTTCAACCGAACCGAGTCAGTTGGATAAAAGGATAGAACGACCGACACTGGCTGATCAGAATCGAATTCTTTCTGTAGCGAAAGGTTTATTAAAACGTTCTTTTTCAAGAAAATGCAGTTATTTCGTATTTGATACGCTGAATGTTTTTGCAAACACTTCGAAGAGGAAAGAAAACAGCGAGGCTTTTTCACAGCTAGTTACAGGAGAATCCAAACCGAATGTTACAGTTGGGCTTCATAAGGCCCAGCTGGGTACCCCGTGCTGAAACATCTAGTTTCGGGCATGCGTGTTGAAAGGGTCTTCGAACGGTGACCATGCAGCCACCGAATTAAAACCTCAGACATATTAGTTTTCTTTTAGTTTTTTTTTTTTTTTTGCAGTTGTGTTAGTCCCTTTTTAAGGAAAATCTACCTTCAATGTGATGTATATGTTCTGCGAGTTTTTTCTTACGGCTTCCCGTGAAAGGATGTATTAAATGTTTCAAGATCTCAGAAGGATTGTGTGAGCCTTATGGTTTGTCGTCGTCCTCAGCAACAGTTTTAACTCGACCTCATGGATGTTTTCCCGATGGATTTATGGCTTTATTACACCCATTTTGAAGTCACTGGTGATCCTTGCAATCTGATTGGCTCTCAACGGTGCAATTTATTCCCAAATTGCACCATTTTTTTTATTCTAAATTGCATCCTTTCCGTAACCCATCAAAATGAAAATGAAATAATAATAACCTATCAAATTCCATGGATAAACAAATATTAATATTGACAAAAAAAGCTGTGTGATTTGAAAATGGGTGTAACAAGATGGAACTCGGGTTATAGTTTGTATTAAAACCACTTAGTCTGGGAAAGTTGTTTCGTTCTCTGAGATTTCAGCTGAAATTTGTTGGCTCGTCAATAAGCCGAGACAAATGTCTTGTTTTTCATGATCCCAAAGGGAGTAACGTCATCGATGTAACGTCTCCATTCTTGAAATTGCTTTGCCGAAAAGGTTTTGTTTCAAGTTTTGTCATGAAGATGTTGGCTAAAGCGCCTGCCATTTTTGTAGCCTTGGCAGTCCCGTGAGTTTAGAGATTATTATCGCCCGGCATTAAATCCTCACTCTTTACAGGTTTCGCTCACATGAAAAACTCTGGGGAAATGTTGACAGTTTATTGTGTATTGTTTGAATATTGCTGATCTCTTTTTTTTGGGTGAGCGAAGTAGTTGTGCAAAGTTTCACGGTGATGTCAGTAAAGTTTAAACTATCTGCCCAACACTCCAGCAAGAGGACTTTAAAAGAATTGTTCCAACATGTTTGGGGGGGAGGGGAGGGGGGCAACTGCCCACCTTGCCCCTAGGCTAGCTACGGCCTCGGTACTGGCTGAGGGTCTACTGCTGGCCATGCATAGTGATTAGAAGGTTTGTTATACTGTAATCAGCCTGTGTGGCTGAGGACCTCAGTGGTCACCCATGACAAATATAAGGGTCGTTATGCTGTAATCAGCCTGTGTGGCTGTGGACCTCAGTGGTCACGCATGACAAATATAATGGTCGTTGTGCTGTAATTAGCCTGTGTGGCTGAGGACCTCAGTGGTATATATATATATATATATATATATATATATATATATATATATATATATATATATATATATATATATATATAGACGGTTGAAGGCGCTTCCTGGGCCAACGAAAGATACAGAACCAAAAGGATCACTAATGATTCACAGTCCTTATTCGGCGAATGATAAAAAAACAGTTAAAAAGACCGAAAATGGACAACTTTTGGTTCAAAAAAAGATAAAAATTTAAAAATTTATGATTAAAAAACGTTTCGGCCTCTCGACCTTCGTCATTTACAAACAGAATGTTAAAAACCTACAACTTAAATATGATTTTACAACAATGGTTACAAATTACATACGGGTTACGAAACTCAGACAATGAAACGAAAAACAATAGGTGTACAAAAAGTATGAAACGACTACGGTAAATTAACAGGATGCGGAATAACAACAATAATAGAACTAGTGATATATATATATATATATATATATAGGAAAACTATGTTTCGATTATTCCGTAGCACAGTGCTCGATACGTTTAAGTAGAGCAAAATATTGAAAAATAGAAAAAAACTACTCTTTTTATCTCTACAAGCCCGTTTCGTGATTGCCCACTCTTCAGGGGATTTTAATGACACGAATATTCTTAACCGTCGTTCTTATACTATAATATTTACATAAGCGATGATGCGGTTAATTCAAATGATTAAATGTTTAGTTGTTGCGTAGCAACGCTTTGTTCCTGTGACGGCAAGAAGATACAAGTTCATTACGTTTGTTAAGTGATGACAAATCAGGTCGGCAGATTATTAAAAATTTCTCTTTAAGACAGAGATTACATCTTTTACTTGAGCTGTTGTAGGATGAGCTTGATGAAATGATACGCAATGAGATAAAGTGGTCAATGTTCTTGTCTTTAAGAGACCAGATATGTTTGCTGAGTACGGTGGAGTTTCTGTGTTTTGCGTGACGGAATGATGCATTGTGGTTCCTGTATCTTGTCTTGAAGTCGTTTTAGGGACGACGGACTGGCCATTTCTAACGCCTCAGCGAGAGACACAGAGAACATAAAGAAGGAAATTTGCCGCGTCTTTAACCGCAATGGACTACGCATCACAATTGAAGCCAACAAACAGATCATTAACTTCCTAGACGTCACCTTTAACCTGAACAACAGCACCTATCAGCCGTTCACAAAACCTAACACCACGCTGCAGTACGTCCATCGCGAGAGCGACCACCCACCAATCACCACAAAGAACATTCCCGCCGGCATAAACAAACGACTGTCATCACTTTCATCGGACAAAGCATCATTCGACCAAGCCGCCCCTCCATACCAAAAAGCACTCGACGAGAACGGATACCACTACACTCTCCACTATGAACCAACTACGACTGCCAAACAGAAAAACAGACAACGAAACAACATTCTCTGGTACAATCCCCCATTCAGCAAAACGTCAACACCAATATCGGATACAGATTCCTCACCCTAGTATACAAACACTTTCCTAAAGACCACAAGCTAAGAAAAATCTTCAACCGCAGTACCGTCAAGATCAGCTACAGCTGCATGAATAACACTAAACAGATTATCGACAATCACAACAAACGCATTTTGAATCCACCCGTACACACCGATGAAGCCGCAAACAACGCAACCGACAACAGAACATGCAACTGCCGACAAAAGAACGCGTGCCCACTCAACAGAAACTGCCTCCAATCATCAGTCATCTACCAAGCAACCGTCATACGAAAGGACAATAACACTTCTGAAACGTACATCGGGCTCACGGAAAACGACTTCAAGACAAGATACAGGAACCACACTGCATCATTCCGTCACGCAAAACACAGAAACTCCACCGAACTCAGCAAACATATCTGGTCTCTTAAAGACAAGAACATTGACCACTTTATCTCATTGCGTATCATTTCATCAAGCTCATCCTACAACAGCTCAAGTAAAAGATGTATTCTCTGTCTTAAAGAGAAATTTTTAATAATCTGCCGACCTGATTTGTCATCACTTAACAAACGTAATGAACTTGTATCTTCTTGCCGCCACAGGAACAAAGCAACAACTAAACATTTAATCATTTGAATTAACCGCATCATCGCTTATGTAAATATTATAGTATAAGAACGACGGTTATGAATATTCGTGTCATTAAAATCCCCTGAAGAGTGAGCAATCACGAAACAGGCTTGTAGGGATAAGAAGAGAAGTTTTTTCTATTTTTCAATATATATATATATATATATATATATATATATATATATATATATATATATATATATATATATATATATAATTATAATATATAATTATATAGGAGAAACGGGTGATGTCCTGAGAAATAGAGTGACAGTTCATAAACAGCAAATTAGAGACCCGGACACACGTATGCTAGGAGTCAGCAACCATATTGATGAATGTGCTGCGGGATTGACACCTCAGTTCACTATCTTTCCGTTTTATAAGATTCTCAGCCCCTCAGAAGGCACGAGAAAGAACAAAGAGAGGTTTTTTATTTTGAAGTATAAACCCGTTCTTAATGATTTGAAATTACGCTAATTGCTCGCGCGCGCTTAGAATTACAATAGCCATTATAATTGTAATTACAATTACATCTGTGACGCAATAAGTCAATAAACACACTTTGCTATGCCTGAAGAGCCGCAACAGCGGTGAAACGCGTAGCGCTAAAGCAAAGTAACAGAAGACTTTGGGTTTTCATTGTTTTTAGTATATATATATATATATATATATATATATATATATATATATATATATATATATATATATATATGATAATCTCAAGCATCAAAAATGTATTTATACTGTTTCCCGTTTCAAATATAACTAAACACAAGGGAAAAAAACATTTTTAAGGACCACCTATATTTCGACTGTGTAGAACAGTCTTCCTCAGGGTGAATGACTGTTACAAGCGTTACACGCAATTATAAAAGTGCGGCTTACAAATCTAAACACGTGAGCGCTAACAATTTTACCGGTAACAAAAAGCGCGTGCAATACAAACACGAGCGCTAACGGTAATAATAGGCGCGTGCACTAGAAAAGCCTGACAAGAAATTAATTACGCGCGCGACTTCTGCGGTTCTGACAATAAAAAAAGTCACTTTCGTTAAGACCCTCCGGCGCTATTGTTCTCAATCTGTATGCCCATTGGCCCTCTTTCTCCAGCAAATTGTCTACACTACCATAAACTTTATCAATTATTTGAACTGAGACATCGTCCAAACCATTGTGTCCCTCTGTAAAAAAGTGCTTGTAGATTAAATCATCGCTGGCCCTATCTCCTGGTTCCAACCTTGAATGTCCCCTCAATCTACTTCTATGGTTATTAAATCTAAGTCTAAATTTAGTAACTGTTGATCCCACATATTGTTTACCACAAATCTTGCAACTTAGCAAATAGATAACACTGCTACTGTTACAGTCTAGGTTATAGTTAATGTTGTATGATTTTCCAGTGGTGTTGCTGACGAACGTATTTCCGATGTCCAGATAGTTCTTATTTCTACAAATTTCGCAGCGCGTAGAAGAACAACGGTAATTTCCTGGCACAGAATTATTGTTGTCAGGTCGTATTCTAGCATTCACAAGATAATCCTTTAGGCTTTTAGGGCGACGAAATGCCACCATAGGACATTCTTTAATGGCCTTCTTACATCTGTCAGACATATGTAATAAGGGATGCAGATCTCGAAGTATTCCCCCTATATTCGGCAATCCAGGGTGGTAAGTCACAACAAACGGCGTCCTGTTATTTTTCTTTCTTTCTTGAGCCGGCGTTAGTGCTTCATTTCTGTTAATCCTCTTAGCCCTTCGAATTTGTCGACGTACAAATCTTTCATCGTACCCTCTAGCCACTAAATATCCAATTAATTCAGCAGCCCGGTTGTCGAATATCTTATCCGACGAACAAATTCTCCTCAGTCTCAGAGCCTGGGCATAAGGTATTCCTTCCTTACACCCCTCGGGTGACAAGATCTAAAGTCGAGGTATTGATGTTTATCCGTGGGTTTCACGTACAAATCTGTCGTTAGAATGCCATTACTATTGATCACCTTTACATCAAGAAAGTTTACCCTGTCCATAGAACACTCCCAAGTAAACTTGATAGTGTCATGCGCACTATTTAGATACTCTAAAAAGTTCTTGAGTTCTTCTTCTCCAGCTGTCCAAACCATAAAAATGTCATCAATGAACCTAAACCATGTGTAAGGTTTCGTGTGATATCCATCAAGAAGGCTTCTCTCTAATCTGTCCATAAACAAGTTCGCATATGATGGAGCCATCCTGGTGCCTATAGCTGTTCCCAACTTCTGTAAATAATTCTCACCATTAAATTCAAAGTTGTTGTTACTTAAAACTAGTGCCGCTAATTCAACAATTCTCTCCGTGGGAATAGTAACATCCAGCCTACCATCTAGAGCTTCCCGTATGGCCTGGAGCCCCTCCTCGTGCGGGATATGAGGATATAGACCAACCACGTCGATGGTTACGAGGATGGACCCCTCTGGTAGTTTTCCCATATTAATGACCTTCCTAAGAAAATCATTGGTATCTTTAATGTAAGAATTCACTAGAGGCACTAGGGGCTTAAGATGAGAGTCCACGAACTCTGATATTTTTTCAGTTGGGGTTCCACTTCCCGATATCACGGGCCGACCTGGACAGCCCTTCTTGTGAAGTTTAGGCAGTAAGTAGAACCTACCCGCCTTCGTGTCACCGTCAATCCAAAGGTAATTCAAAGTATCCTCATCAATAAAACCATCGGCGTGTAGTTGTTGAACTTTGCTATTAATCAACTCTCTCATTTCCATTGTAGGATCTTCAGGCAGACGTACATACACCGTTCTGTCATTCAGTTGCCGCATCCCTTCCAATATGTACTTATCCCGGTCCATCACTACAACGCCTGAACCTTTGTCTGCTTCTTTTATGATAATGTCATTATATCTCCTTAAATTAGTTAGTGCCTGTTGTTCCTCCCTAGTCAAATTTCTGTTAACCCTTTTATTTAGAGCGCTGGACAGAATCTGCTTCTCCAATTCCAAAACATAAGCTTCCAAAACCATTTCTCTATTTTTATCAGGACACCAGGTAGACTTCTTTTTAAACGCCGGAACGTCCGAGAAATTACCCGCAACCTCTTCATCACTATAAAAGAACTCCCTCAGTCGAATGCGTCTAACATACTCTGTAATGTCTTTGCGTAATTGATAAACGTCAATCTCCTCAGGGGTTGGGCAAAACTTTAATCCTTTTGACAGGACCGAAAGTTCTGCTTCAGACAAAACCCTGCTTGATAAATTAACCACACGCTGTACACCTTGATTAAATTCCTGGTGGGGAATAGCCCCTAAACCGACTTGTTCCTGCGCTGTAGCCTCCTCTCCCTCCACCCTTATCTCCTCCGTAATATTCCCTTCAGAGGTCTCATTCGGTGTAATAAAATCACGCCCCTCTACTAAATCATTCGCTGTTGTCTCCCTAACATTTTCTCTTAACATGTCATTCAAGTTAACAGGACTACCCCTATAGGATAACATATCAGACTCAATGGCAATTACCATCCTTCCCTCGAAGGCCCAGTCAACAGGACTGGCGAATCTATAGGCAGTGGATTCAAATTGCACGGCTCTTCTTCACCCAAATCTTCTATAACAACTAACGGTTCTTCATTACTGTCAACTTCCCTTCGGATATCTGTGATAAAATTCTCAATCTCGGATACCGTGGGATTTAATCGCTCCTCGTCGCTCTCAGACAAAACGGACAAATCATGAGCAATCTCTTGTATACGCATAGAACTACGCATGAACTTGTTCAACTTATTCTCTCTTCTCTTCTTCAAAGAACCTTGCAATCTCTCCGTAATCTGTTGGATCTTACTGTTAAATTCCAGCAGTTTATCTTTACTAAACTGAGTAATTATTTCAGACTCACGTTCTTGTATCCTATCGGTCACTTCATCCAGTCGACGTCGAAACTCCTTCGCGGTCATATCACAAAGTTTTCTTGACGAAGAAATCAAAACCTGTTCCCACTGCTGCTTGAAATCCCCAGAAACATCACCAAAGTTCACAGATTTTCGCAACTGCAAACCATCTGGGATAACGTTGTTGTGCCCACAATATCTCAAAAACTCAACGTGATGCTCTAGCCTCACTTTCTTCTGCTGTAACTTTAGAAGCTTGAAAAATTCCTTTGTAACAGCCATAATTATGATGCGACTCTAGTACATGATAATCTCAAGCATCAAAAATGTATTTATACTGTTTCCCGTTTCAAATATAACTAAACACAAGGGAAAAAAACATTTTTAAGGACCACCTATATTTCGACTGTGTAGAACAGTCTTCCTCAGGGTGAATGACTGTTACAAGCGTTACACGCAATTATAAAAGTGCGGCTTACAAATCTAAACACGTGAGCGCTAACAATTTTACCGGTAACAAAAAGCGCGTGCAATACAAACACGAGCGCTAACGGTAATAATAGGCGCGTGCACTAGAAAAGCCTGACAAGAAATTAATTACGCGCGCGACTTCTGCGGTTCTGACAATAAAAAAAGTCACTTTCGTTAAGACCCTCCGGCGCTATTGTTCTCAATCTGTATGCCCATTGGCCCTCTTTCTCCAGCAAATTGTCTACACTACCATAAACTTTATCAATTATTTGAACTGAGACATCGTCCAAACCATTGTGTCCCTCTGTAAAAAAGTGCTTGTAGATTAAATCATCGCTGGCCCTATCTCCTGGTTCCAACCTTGAATGTCCCCTCAATCTACTTCTATGGTTATTAAATCTAAGTCTAAATTTAGTAACTGTTGATCCCACATATTGTTTACCACAAATCTTGCAACTTAGCAAATAGATAACACTGCTACTGTTACAGTCTAGGTTATAGTTAATGTTGTATGATTTTCCAGTGGTGTTGCTGACGAACGTATTTCCGATGTCCAGATAGTTCTTATTTCTACAAATTTTATTGTCAGAACCGCAGAAGTCGCGCGCGTAATTAATTTCTTGTCAGGCTTTTCTAGTGCACGCGCCTATTATTACCGTTAGCGCTCGTGTTTGTATTGCACGCGCTTTTTGTTACCGGTAAAATTGTTAGCGCTCACGTGTTTAGATTTGTAAGCCGCACTTTTATAATTGCGTGTAACGCTTGTAACAGTCATTCACCCTGAGGAAGACTGTTCTACACAGTCGAAATATAGGTGGTCCTTAAAAATGTTTTTTTCCCTTGTGTTTAGTTATATTTGAAACGGGAAACAGTATAAATACATTTTTGATGCTTGAGATTATCATGTACTAGAGTCGCATCATAATTATGGCTGTTACAAAGGAATTTTTCAAGCTTCTAAAGTTACAGCAGAAGAAAGTGAGGCTAGAGCATCAAGTTGAGTTTTTGAGATATTGTGGGCACAACAACGTTATCCCAGATGGTTTGCAGTTGCGAAAATCTGTGAACTTTGGTGATGTTTCTGGGGATTTCAAGCAGCAGTGGGAACAGGTTTTGATTTCTTCGTCAAGAAAACTTTGTGATATGACCGCGAAGGAGTTTCGACGTCGACTGGATGAAGTGACCGATAGGATACAAGAACGTGAGTCTGAAATAATTACTCAGTTTAGTAAAGATAAACTGCTGGAATTTAACAGTAAGATCCAACAGATTACGGAGAGATTGCAAGGTTCTTTGAAGAAGAGAAGAGAGAATAAGTTGAACAAGTTCATGCGTAGTTCTATGCGTATACAAGAGATTGCTCATGATTTGTCCGTTTTGTCTGAGAGCGACGAGGAGCGATTAAATCCCACGGTATCCGAGATTGAGAATTTTATCACAGATATCCGAAGGGAAGTTGACAGTAATGAAGAACCGTTAGTTGTTATAGAAGATTTGGGTGAAGAAGAGCCGTGCAATTTGAATCCACTGCCTATAGATTCGCCAGTCCTGTTGACTGGGCCTTCCGAGGGAAGGATGGTAATTGCCATTGAGTCTGATATGTTATCCTATAGGGGTAGTCCTGTTAACTTGAATGACATGTTAAGAGAAAATGTTAGGGAGACAACAGCGAATGATTTAGTAGAGGGGCGTGATTTTATTACACCGAATGAGACCTCTGAAGGGAATATTACGGAGGAGATAAGGGTGGAGGGAGAGGAGGCTACAGCGCAGGAACAAGTCGGTTTAGGGGCTATTCCCCACCAGGAATTTAATCAAGGTGTACAGCGTGTGGTTAATTTATCAAGCAGGGTTTTGTCTGAAGCAGAACTTTCGGTCCTGTCAAAAGGATTAAAGTTTTGCCCAACCCCTGAGGAGATTGACGTTTATCAATTACGCAAAGACATTACAGAGTATGTTAGACGCATTCGACTGAGGGAGTTCTTTTATAGTGATGAAGAGGTTGCGGGTAATTTCTCGGACGTTCCGGCGTTTAAAAAGAAGTCTACCTGGTGTCCTGATAAAAATAGAGAAATGGTTTTGGAAGCTTATGTTTTGGAATTGGAGAAGCAGATTCTGTCCAGCGCTCTAAATAAAAGGGTTAACAGAAATTTGACTAGGGAGGAACAACAGGCACTAACTAATTTAAGGAGATATAATGACATTATCATAAAAGAAGCAGACAAAGGTTCAGGCGTTGTAGTGATGGACCGGGATAAGTACATATTGGAAGGGATGCGGCAACTGAATGACAGAACGGTGTATGTACGTCTGCCTGAAGATCCTACAATGGAAATGAGAGAGTTGATTAATAGCAAAGTTCAACAACTACACGCCGATGGTTTTATTGATGAGGATACTTTGAATTACCTTTGGATTGACGGTGACACGAAGGCGGGTAGGTTCTACTTACTGCCTAAACTTCACAAGAAGGGCTGTCCAGGTCGGCCCGTGATATCGGGAAGTGGAACCCCAACTGAAAAAATATCAGAGTTCGTGGACTCTCATCTTAAGCCCCTAGTGCCTCTAGTGAATTCTTACATTAAAGATACCAATGATTTTCTTAGGAAGGTCATTAATATGGGAAAACTACCAGAGGGGTCCATCCTCGTAACCATCGACGTGGTTGGTCTATATCCTCATATCCCGCACGAGGAGGGGCTCCAGGCCATACGGGAAGCTCTAGATGGTAGGCTGGATGTTACTATTCCCACGGAGAGAATTGTTGAATTAGCGGCACTAGTTTTAAGTAACAACAACTTTGAATTTAATGGTGAGAATTATTTACAGAAGTTGGGAACAGCTATAGGCACCAGGATGGCTCCATCATATGCGAACTTGTTTATGGACAGATTAGAGAGAAGCCTTCTTGATGGATATCACACGAAACCTTACACATGGTTTAGGTTCATTGATGACATTTTTATGGTTTGGACAGCTGGAGAAGAAGAACTCAAGAACTTTTTAGAGTATCTAAATAGTGCGCATGACACTATCAAGTTTACTTGGGAGTGTTCTATGGACAGGGTAAACTTTCTTGATGTAAAGGTGATCAATAGTAATGGCATTCTAACGACAGATTTGTACGTGAAACCCACGGATAAACATCAATACCTCGACTTTAGATCTTGTCACCCGAGGGGGTGTAAGGAAGGAATACCTTATGCCCAGGCTCTGAGACTGAGGAGAATTTGTTCGTCGGATAAGATATTCGACAACCGGGCTGCTGAATTAATTGGATATTTAGTGGCTAGAGGGTACGATGAAAGATTTGTACGTCGACAAATTCGAAGGGCTAAGAGGATTAACAGAAATGAAGCACTAACGCCGGCTCAAGAAAGAAAGAAAAATAACAGGACGCCGTTTGTTGTGACTTACCACCCTGGATTGCCGAATATAGGGGAATACTTCGAGATCTGCATCCCTTATTACATATGTCTGACAGATGTAAGAAGGCCATTAAAGAATGTCCTATGGTGGCATTTCGTCGCCCTAAAAGCCTAAAGGATTATCTTGTGAATGCTAGAATACGACCTGACAACAATAATTCTGTGCCAGGAAATTACCGTTGTTCTTCTACGCGCTGCGAAATTTGTAGAAATAAGAACTATCTGGACATCGGAAATACGTTCGTCAGCAACACCACTGGAAAATCATACAACATTAACTATAACCTAGACTGTAACAGTAGCAGTGTTATCTATTTGCTAAGTTGCAAGATTTGTGGTAAACAATATGTGGGATCAACAGTTACTAAATTTAGACTTAGATTTAATAACCATAGAAGTAGATTGAGGGGACATTCAAGGTTGGAACCAGGAGATAGGGCCAGCGATGATTTAATCTACAAGCACTTTTTTACAGAGGGACACAATGGTTTGGACGATGTCTCAGTTCAAATAATTGATAAAGTTTATGGTAGTGTAGACAATTTGCTGGAGAAAGAGGGCCAATGGGCATACAGATTGAGAACAATAGCGCCGGAGGGTCTTAACGAAAGTGACTTTTTTTATTGTCAGAACCGCAGAAGTCGCGCGCGTAATTAATTTCTTGTCAGGCTTTTCTAGTGCACGCGCCTATTATTACCGTTAGCGCTCGTGTTTGTATTGCACGCGCTTTTTGTTACCGGTAAAATTGTTAGCGCTCACGTGTTTAGATTTGTAAGCCGCACTTTTATAATTGCGTGTAACGCTTGTAACAGTCATTCACCCTGAGGAAGACTGTTCTACACAGTCGAAATATAGGTGGTCCTTAAAAATGTTTTTTTCCCTTGTGTTTAGTTATATTTGAAACGGGAAACAGTATAAATACATTTTTGATGCTTGAGATTATCATGTACTAGAGTCGCATCATAATTATGGCTGTTACAAAGGAATTTTTCAAGCTTCTAAAGTTACAGCAGAAGAAAGTGAGGCTAGAGCATCACGTTGAGTTTTTGAGATATTGTGGGCACAACAACGTTATCCCAGATGGTTTGCAGTTGCGAAAATCTGTGAACTTTGGTGATGTTTCTGGGGATTTCAAGCAGCAGTGGGAACAGGTTTTGATTTCTTCGTCAAGAAAACTTTGTGATATGACCGCGAAGGAGTTTCGACGTCGACTGGATGAAGTGACCGATAGGATACAAGAACGTGAGTCTGAAATAATTACTCAGTTTAGTAAAGATAAACTGCTGGAATTTAACAGTAAGATCCAACAGATTACGGAGAGATTGCAAGGTTCTTTGAAGAAGAGAAGAGAGAATAAGTTGAACAAGTTCATGCGTAGTTCTATGCGTATACAAGAGATTGCTCATGATTTGTCCGTTTTGTCTGAGAGCGACGAGGAGCGATTAAATCCCACGGTATCCGAGATTGAGAATTTTATCACAGATATCCGAAGGGAAGTTGACAGTAATGAAGAACCGTTAGTTGTTATAGAAGATTTGGGTGAAGAAGAGCCGTGCAATTTGAATCCACTGCCTATAGATTCGCCAGTCCTGTTGACTGGGCCTTCCGAGGGAAGGATGGTAATTGCCATTGAGTCTGATATGTTATCCTATAGGGGTAGTCCTGTTAACTTGAATGACATGTTAAGAGAAAATGTTAGGGAGACAACAGCGAATGATTTAGTAGAGGGGCGTGATTTTATTACACCGAATGAGACCTCTGAAGGGAATATTACGGAGGAGATAAGGGTGGAGGGAGAGGAGGCTACAGCGCAGGAACAAGTCGGTTTAGGGGCTATTCCCCACCAGGAATTTAATCAAGGTGTACAGCGTGTGGTCAATTTATCAAGCAGGGTTTTGTCTGAAGCAGAACTTTCGGTCCTGTCAAAAGGATTAAAGTTTTGCCCAACCCCTGAGGAGATTGACGTTTATCAATTACGCAAAGACATTACAGAGTATGTTAGACGCATTCGACTGAGGGAGTTCTTTTATAGTGATGAAGAGGTTGCGGGTAATTTCTCGGACGTTCCGGCGTTTAAAAAGAAGTCTACCTGGTGTCCTGATAAAAATAGAGAAATGGTTTTGGAAGCTTATGTTTTGGAATTGGAGAAGCAGATTCTGTCCAGCGCTCTAAATAAAAGGGTTAACAGAAATTTGACTAGGGAGGAACAACAGGCACTAACTAATTTAAGGAGATATAATGACATTATCATAAAAGAAGCAGACAAAGGTTCAGGCGTTGTAGTGATGGACCGGGATAAGTACATATTGGAAGGGATGCGGCAACTGAATGACAGAACGGTGTATGTACGTCTGCCTGAAGATCCTACAATGGAAATGAGAGAGTTGATTAATAGCAAAGTTCAACAACTACACGCCGATGGTTTTATTGATGAGGATACTTTGAATTACCTTTGGATTGACGGTGACACGAAGGCGGGTAGGTTCTACTTACTGCCTAAACTTCACAAGAAGGGCTGTCCAGGTCGGCCCGTGATATCGGGAAGTGGAACCCCAACTGAAAAAATATCAGAGTTCGTGGACTCTCATCTTAAGCCCCTAGTGCCTCTAGTGAATTCTTACATTAAAGATACCAATGATTTTCTTAGGAAGGTCATTAATATGGGAAAACTACCAGAGGGGTCCATCCTCGTAACCATCGACGTGGTTGGTCTATATCCTCATATCCCGCACGAGGAGGGGCTCCAGGCCATACGGGAAGCTCTAGATGGTAGGCTGGATGTTACTATTCCCACGGAGAGAATTGTTGAATTAGCGGCACTAGTTTTAAGTAACAACAACTTTGAATTTAATGGTGAGAATTATTTACAGAAGTTGGGAACAGCTATAGGCACCAGGATGGCTCCATCATATGCGAACTTGTTTATGGACAGATTAGAGAGAAGCCTTCTTGATGGATATCACACGAAACCTTACACATGGTTTAGGTTCATTGATGACATTTTTATGGTTTGGACAGCTGGAGAAGAAGAACTCAAGAACTTTTTAGAGTATCTAAATAGTGCGCATGACACTATCAAGTTTACTTGGGAGTGTTCTATGGACAGGGTAAACTTTCTTGATGTAAAGGTGATCAATAGTAATGGCATTCTAACGACAGATTTGTACGTGAAACCCACGGATAAACATCAATACCTCGACTTTAGATCTTGTCACCCGAGGGGGTGTAAGGAAGGAATACCTTATGCCCAGGCTCTGAGACTGAGGAGAATTTGTTCGTCGGATAAGATATTCGACAACCGGGCTGCTGAATTAATTGGATATTTAGTGGCTAGAGGGTACGATGAAAGATTTGTACGTCGACAAATTCGAAGGGCTAAGAGGATTAACAGAAATGAAGCACTAACGCCGGCTCAAGAAAGAAAGAAAAATAACAGGACGCCGTTTGTTGTGACTTACCACCCTGGATTGCCGAATATAGGGGGAATACTTCGAGATCTGCATCCCTTATTACATATGTCTGACAGATGTAAGAAGGCCATTAAAGAATGTCCTATGGTGGCATTTCGTCGCCCTAAAAGCCTAAAGGATTATCTTGTGAATGCTAGAATACGACCTGACAACAATAATTCTGTGCCAGGAAATTACCGTTGTTCTTCTACGCGCTGCGAAATTTGTAGAAATAAGAACTATCTGGACATCGGAAATACGTTCGTCAGCAACACCACTGGAAAATCATACAACATTAACTATAACCTAGACTGTAACAGTAGCAGTGTTATCTATTTGCTAAGTTGCAAGATTTGTGGTAAACAATATGTGGGATCAACAGTTACTAAATTTAGACTTAGATTTAATAACCATAGAAGTAGATTGAGGGGACATTCAAGGTTGGAACCAGGAGATAGGGCCAGCGATGATTTAATCTACAAGCACTTTTTTACAGAGGGACACAATGGTTTGGACGATGTCTCAGTTCAAATAATTGATAAAGTTTATGGTAGTGTAGACAATTTGCTGGAGAAAGAGGGCCAATGGGCATACAGATTGAGAACAATAGCGCCGGAGGGTCTTAACGAAAGTGACTTTTTTTATTGTCAGAACCGCAGAAGTCGCGCGCGTAATTAATTTCTTGTCAGGCTTTTCTAGTGCACGCGCCTATTATTACCGTTAGCGCTCGTGTTTGTATTGCACGCGCTTTTTGTTACCGGTAAAATTGTTAGCGCTCACGTGTTTAGATTTGTAAGCCGCACTTTTATAATTGCGTGTAACGCTTGTAACAGTCATTCACCCTGAGGAAGACTGTTCTACACAGTCGAAATATAGGTGGTCCTTAAAAATGTTTTTTTCCCTTGTGTTTAGTTATATATATATATATATATATATATATATATATATATATATATATATATATATATATATATATATATATCATACGTTTTAGGCTTTTAACTAATTGAGGAATATATAATATTACTTGTATTTTATACTTCATAAAGATAATTTTATATGTAGGCGTTAGATGCATATGTAAGGTGCATTTGATCATATTCAAATTTTAATTTGCTCTAAAAATAATGAATTATTATTATTATTATTATTATTATGATTATCATTATTATTATAGATCTAATTTAATGATGTCAAAGCTTAAGCATAACAATATTAGCAAGGACCTAAAAAAAAAACATTTTGCAGTAGCTTTGAGTTTCAGTAAGCAGATTGTTAAAAGGTGGCAGCCCAGCCATGGAAAACAACAACGTGCTTGTCCAAACTGCACATACACTGACACTCTGTGCAAGGATACTGGTCTCAGGATAGAGGAACTGGCAACAGCAATGAAAGATAGAGATGTTTGGTCCAGGATTGTCCAGAGTAGCTCTCCGACTTGATGATGATGATGATGATGATGATGATGATGATGAAAGAGGCTTCATAACACCTTCAAAGTGCAAGAGAGTCTTCACCTGCCAGAAGTCACCTCAGAAAAATAATGCTAAAAATGCAACAAATTGGTAGAAGCTACTACATTAGCCATGACACCTAACAAGCCTTTCCTTAGCCCTAGTCTGTAATACCCAGAAAAGCTAGTCTTATGACAGCCGTTATACTGACACAGTTGTAGAATAGTCTACGCAGTACTTCTTTCAAGTTCAACTTCAAATGTTTGTCAGTGAGCTGTAAGTTAGTTGTCTTGGCCAAAAAAGGAGTCTTCTTGTACAAAACTGGAGAAACTTTTTTCATGGACAATTCACGTTATCCCTTTGATAATGACTGAAGTTTCCAGAACAGGACTGCAAGGTATGCCTTCTGTAACATGTATATAAATTATACAGTTTTAACATCTTTTTTTATTAATTAATGGAATAAGTGGTGTGGTCACAAACCAAAAGAAAAACTACAGTCACATACCTTTAGATTTGGTTGTTTCCATGTGAATAAGTTTTGTTTTGCTGCGAAGTTAATATTAATCTCAATCTTGAGTTCTCCAGCGATATTTCTCTTAAAAAATGCATTGATAATTCATGTAGAAATACAAAAGAAATTATAACATAGCCAGTAAATTCGTATAGTCAAATTCAATTGCATGCGCGTGTTTCATTTATTCCTATTGTGCATGCTGATGACGTAGCAGAGGGAATATCTCTTTAAAACTAAAGCGTTGAAAATGTTATAAAACAATTGGTTCAGGGGTCAGCTGTGCGTTTATCGAGATATGAAGCGCTTGGGAAGTTTGGAAAGCACTCAAGAAGCTAGAGTTGCTCTCGGATACGCCTCGAGCCAGCCACTCTTACGCATCTTTCGTGCACTCCAAACGTCCCGCGTGTTTCATATCTCGATGAACTGACACATGAACCAATTGTTTATTAATTTTTAATGAGTTCCTTAATATCTGATAAAGACACGGCTAAATTTAACATCAGATTTTCTTGGCCACAATAACCCAAAATCTATATTTTAGTGTAAGAATGGATAGATGTACAGTAGCATTTTCATGGGAGCTCTTTTTCAGAGAGTTAAGACACCCAGCTTCAACTTCCTCCTGGCCGTCGGTAGTAAAGCTGGGTGTCTTAATTCTCTGAAAAGGATCTCCCATGAAAAAAGCTGTATTTGTTTGACGCATATAATACTACTCAAGTATAGAACAGGCGGAACAAGCAGGTAAACAAGGAAAGCAAGGCGTTCCCAAAACGCACCACACCGCGAGGGCGGCCTATTACGGGAGCGCCACTTTTTGTTTCGACAACCAACTTTTCGACACCGTTTTTGTCGTCCCAGCACAGCAGCACTTGGCAAACCAACACAGCAGCGCTTTGCAAACCAACACAGCAGCACTTTGCAAACACACAAGCATTTGGCAAACCAACACAGCAAGCAGTTGGCAACCCAACACAGTAAGCAGTTCGGAAACCCTGCAGCAGCACTAGGCAGCAAGCAGGTTTTTCCTTCCAACCACACCAACAAGAGAAATTTTTTTTTTCGACAACCACACAGGGACGCCAATTAGAGAGTAGCGAAAATTTTCTAGACAACTATATGGCGGCTTGTGTTCCTTTGGACAACCAAACAGCCGTAGTCCGTGCAGACGCGGGAAACACAGCGTGAAAGCACACCTTCGAAAGCATGGGCTTCCGGGCTGAAAAACCTGTTGCGGTCCATCTTCTTCTCGACAACGCCTTCGAAAACAATCTTTTGCCAGACATCTCCAAGGTCGACTATCTTGCAGGAACCTCGGCCGAACGAATCTGCGCTCGTTTAAGAGGCTTCCGCCTTTCGTGGACTACATCTTTGTGTTTGGCTACCTCGCTAGAGAGGAGTGTGTTTTCCACAACGGAAAACTCGTCTGCACGACTGGGGAAAAGGGGGAAGCAAACCTTGTCGTTGCAAGCATCGCCAACGCCTTGGAAAGAGCTCTGGGAAACCGTGTCCACAAAGAAACAAAGATAACCCACACAGCTGCAGCCGAAAGCACGAAAAGCAGCAGAATCCGCGCAACAATCGTGAGGATCGAAGAAGACATCATGCAAAGGGCAAAAAGAATTTGGCAAGTTATCCACCCGCAGAAAGAAATTGCCGGGTACTTTGTGGCGAAATGCGACGTTTCCGAAACCCCTCTGGAGGAGCTGCACGAGGGGCTGCCGGTTTTCGAAAGATGCCTGGAAAGATACGGGTTCGGCATCTATTCTATCGACTACACACAGGATTTCTCCGGAACTTCGGACGGCAAAGCGCTTGTGGCCTTCCTTGGGTACGAACAGGAGGGGGATTTCTGCACGGCAATTGGGGAGAAAAAGCCGAGAATCCTGGCAAACACGGCAAGCGTGGGGAGCACGTCTGCACCTGGGTTTCGACCACCGCAAAAGGGCGCACAACCCGCAGAAAAATCTAAAACAAAGTCGTCTCGAACTTCGAGGCAGGTGAAATTGGCCAACATTTTGGAGGTCGTCTGGCCGGCTACGCCAACTGCGCCAACCAGCGCCTCCGCAAAACCTTTCTGCACCCAGACGTGCAGGCCCGTGGGTGCACACGCATCGAAGTCTCCCTGTACGCCTTTCCACTTCGAGAGCTTTTCAATTCCAAAGCAACCAACTGCATCGATAACGTTTTCCGGCAAGTTTCTGCCGAAGACGAGAAGGATGGAATCTTCGTCGTCCAACACCGGCCAAACAATGGCTAAAGCTCACCGCCTGCCTGGACAGGTGCCTTGTTCTCGCCGACAGGCCACAAACACAAATTTTCGTCGCGTGGTACGCCCACACAAAGACAGGCCGTATTTCGGGGATCCACGTAAAACCAAAAAACCAAGGGATTTTTGCAAGATCCAGCAACATGGGTAAAGACCATCCGGTGGGTGGCAGGGGACATTGGTTTCCGTCGTTGCCCAATCTTTCGGGTGGACATCCCTGCAACCGACGGCGAGGGAGTGGAGCTCGGACTACTCCGCTGCTACACGAAAGGTGCAGACACCCGCACCATCCTTTCCACGTGGAGCAAAGGGACACAGGTCCGCGAAAAATGTGTGGCGGCATCCTGTAGATGCTTCTCCCGCCAACAGACAAAATCGAGTGGGACTGGCGGGACCAAAAATGCCGCGGAATGTCCCGCAATACTTCGAAATACAAACTCCAAGAGGTACCACAAATCGCCGCAAAACGCGAAATATCCGTTCTTTCGACAAAGAAACGAACGGAATATCTGGCTGAGATTTCCTGGGCTTGGAGTGTCGAGGAGTGGAAACGAGAACACTGGCGAAGAGCAGAAAAGCAGCGGGAAAAAGAGGCGAAAGCAAGAATGGCTGGGGAAGTGGAAATTGGTACTCTCCGAAGGTACGTGGAGATACAAAACAAAATCGAAGCAGAAAGCTTGGAGATTCGTGCAACTGTCCTTGGCGCGCTGGAGATGGAAACACAAAAAGTTTCGGGATTGGCGACAGACAAAAAATGGCGGGTCCAAGGTTTTCGAGGAAAAGAAGACAAATCGCTCGTTGTCTTGCAGCACGATAAAGAAACAGCGGTTGTTGTATGGGCGACAAAGGGTTTGCGGGAAATCCTCTTGGAGGGGTGCGCGGACTTCTTCCGCTCAGACGAGAAAGACCACAATGGTCGGCAGCTTTTCTGGCAAGAGCCTTTCTTCGGAACCCAAGACCTCGGAGGGTTGGTGTTGCGGTTCGAACCTTTGGAAAGTTTCTGGGGCCGGGAAGGAAAAATCGTCCGATGGAACCCCATCCAGGTTCCTTCCTCCCCCGACACAAAAAGGCTTGCGCTCTTGCAGGATCTCGGGGACAAATGTTCCGAGTACGAAATCCTTTGCGCGGAAATGAGCCGGAACAATCTCCAGAAAGGCGCCCCTCCAGAGAACTAAAACACGAAAAAAACAACAGACTTGCCGCAGGGGGTGTATATTGGCAAACGTTTCGCCACAACAACCTTTCGAAAAGCTTTGCGGAACATTATGTTTCTTCTTCTGCTCGGGGAAGACGAGGAACCAACAACAGACTAAGAAATACCGACGCATGGTTTCTTTCTGGAAAAAGAGGTCGAAGCAATGGGTGGAAAGGAAGCGCTCGAAAGATGAAAAACCCCGTTGCGGTGCTGGCTTTGGGAGGAAAAAACGACCCCAAACAAGAGAAAGAGTCGCCGGGTGGCTCTGGTCTAGCTTGTGTTCTTCGCGGGTGGAACAATAGTTCCACAGTCCATGCAGAAAACACAGCCCCCATTGCAAAAAAACAACAAAGAGTTCGCCAAATCCCCAATTCAACCATTTTTCGCTGTCTCCGCATCGATATGGCTGGCAATGCGGGCGGATGGGCCTTCCGTCGTTGCAGCGAACTTGCAAAGAGCATCCCAATCCTTCGAACAAACCTTTTCTTCCGACTGCTTGTATGTTCCGACGCAAACGCGGAACTGGACGAAATGAAGCGGGCAAGACACCCTGGTACGAACATCTCCTGCGAACGCTCTAGTTTTTCCTCGTGTCGCTTTTGTCCAAATGGGCGCAACCGCGCAACGCGAACCACACACTTGTTGTCTTGCAACAAAACGAACCACACACGTGTTGTCTTCTGAGCAAAGCGAACCACACACTCTGGCTCGGAGACGAAGGAAACAAGTCCCACCGCACCAAGCCGTAGTGTCGCCGCCGTAGCCAAAGCTACACAAGAAACCGCCCATTGCAAACAACAGCAAAGAGTTCGCCAAACCTCCAGTCCGCCCATTTTTTTCGCTGTCTCCGAATCAATTTTGACAACAATGCGGCAGGGTTCGTCTTCTGTCATTGTAGCAAATTCGCAAAGCGCGTCCTAATCTTTCCACCAAACCTTTCCTTCTTACTGCTCGTATTTGTTCGCGCAACTGCGGAACTGGTCGAAAGGGAAACGTGGAACACATCCCCGAGCCAACAGAAGTTGCACCTTTCACAAGGTCTTCTCCGGTGTCGCTTTTTGTCCAAAGTGGGACAACCGCACAAAGCGAACCACACACATTGTCTTGCAAGAAAGCGAACCACACACGTTTTGTTTTGCAGAAAAGCGAACCACACACGTGTTTTTTTGCGGCAAAGCGAACCGCACACTTGTTTTCTTACAACAAAGCGAACGACACACGCGGTTTTGCAGCAAGCACCCTCTTTTTTTCCACAACAACATTGCAACAGAGCAGAACATTAGAGCAGAGCAGAGGAGAATAGAGGAGACCAGAGCAGTACAGAGCACAGCATTGCAGAGCAGAACATTGCAGCAGAGCAGAGTAGAACAGAGCAGACCAGAGCAGAACAGAGCACAGCATTGCAGAGCAAAACATTACAGACCAGAGCAGCAGAGCAGAACAGAGCAGAAAATTGCTGACCAGAACAGCAGAACAGAGCACAGCATTGCAGAATATTTCAGACCAGAGAAGCAGAGCAGACCAGAGCAGAACAGAGCACAACATTGCATATCAGAGCAACAGAGCAGAACAGAACACAGCATTGAGGAACAGAACATTGCAGACCAGAGCAGCAGAGCAGACCAGAGCAGAACAAAGCAGAACATTGCAGACCAGAGCAGCAGAGCAGAACAGAGCATAACATTGCAGAGCAGAACAGAGCAGACCAGAGCAGACCAGAGCAGCAGAGCACAGCATTGCAGAGCAGCAGAACAGAGCAGAACAGAGCAGAACATTGCAGCAAAGCAGACCAGAGCAGAACAGAGCAGAACAGAGCACAGCATTGCAGAGCAGAACAGAGCAGACTAGAGCAGACCAGAGCAGCTGAGCACAGCATTGCAGAGCAGCAGAACAGAGTGGAACAGAGCAGAACATTGCAGCATAGCAGACCAGAGTAGAACAAAGCAGAACATTGCAGACAAGAGCAGCAGAGCAGAACAGTGCACAGCATTGGAGATAAGAACATTGCAGACCAGAGCAGCAGAGCACAGCATTGCAGAGCAAAACATTGCAGACAAGAGGAGCAGAGCAGACCAGAGCAGAACAGAGCAGAACATTGCTGAGCAGAACATTGCAGACCATAGCAGCAGTGGAGACAGAGCAGAACAGAGCAGAACATTGCTGAGCAGAACATTGCAGACCATAGCAGCAGTGGAGACCAGAGCAGAACAGAGCACAGCATTGCAGAGCAGAACATTGCAGACCAGAGTAGCAGAGGAGACCAGAGCAGAACAGAGCTTAAGATTGCAGTAGAGCAGAGCAGAGCACAGCGTTGCAGAGCAGAACAGAGCAGACCAGAGCAGCAGAGCACAGAATTGCAAAGCAGCAGAACAGAGCAGAACATTGCAGCATAGCAGAGCAGAGCAGAACAGAGCAGAACATTGCAGACCAGAGCGGCAGAGCAGAAGAGAGCACAGCATTGCAGAGCAGAACATTGCAGACCAGAGCAGCAGAGCAGACCAGAGCAGAACAGAGCACAGCATTGCAGAGAGCTGCTCTGGTCTGCAATGTTCTGCTCTGCAATGCTGAGCTCTGTTCTGCTCTGCTGCTCTGGTCTGCAATGTTGAGCTGTGTTCTGCTCTGGTCTGCTCTGCTGCTCTGGTCTGCAATGCTCTGCTCTGCAATGCTGTGCTCTGTTCTGCTCGGGTCTGCTCTGTTCTGCTCTGCTCTGCTGCAATGTTCTGCTGTGCAATGCTGTGCTCTGTTCTGCTCTAGTCTGCTCTGTTCTACTCTACTCTGCTGCAATGTTCTGCTCTCCAATGCTGTGCTCTGTTCTGCTCTGGTCTGCTCTGCTGCAATGTTCTGCCCTTTTCTGCTCTGTTGCAATGATGTTCTGGAAAAAAAGAGGGTGCTTGCTGCAAAATTGCGTGTATGGTTCGCTTTTTGCAGGACAACAAGTGTGCGGTTCGCTTTGCTGCAAAACAACACGTGTGTGGTTCGCTTTCTTGCAAGACAATGTGTGTGGTTTGCTTTGCGTGGTTGTCCCAATTTGGACAAAAACCGACACCGGAGAAGACCTTGCGAAAGGTGCAACTTCTGTTGGCTCGGGGATGTGTTCCACGTTTCCCTTTCGACCAGTTCCACGTGTGCGCAAAAAAAAAACGAGCAGCAAGAAGGAAAGGAATGGTGGAAAGATTGGGACGCGCTTTGCAAATTTGCTGCAACGACAGAAGACGAACCCTGCCACATTGTTGGCAAAATTGATTCGGAGACAGCGAAAAAATGGGCGGACTGGAGGTTTGGCGAACTCTTTGTTGTTTGCAATGGGGGATGGGGGGGGGGGGGGGGTTGTTTTCTGTATCGAAGAAGCACTCGTTGTTGTTGTGTAGGCTTGGCCAAAGCTGCGCAGAGGCACTTGTTTCCTTCGTCTCCGAGCCAGAGTGTGTGGTTCGCTTTGCCCAGAAGACAACACGTGTGTGGTTCGTTTTGTTGCAAGACAACATGTGTGTAGTTCGCGTCGCGCGGTTGCGCCCATTTGGACAAAAGCGATACCAGGACAAAATAGAAAGTTCGCAGGAAAGGCAACTTCTGTTCGTTCCAGGGTGTGTGGCCCGCTTTCCTTTCGACCAGTTCCGCTATTCCGTCGGAACATACAAGCAGTCGGAAGAAAAGGTTTGTTCGAAGGATTAGGATGCTCTTTGCAAGTTCGCTGCAACGACGGAAGGCCCATCGGCCCGCATTGCCGGCCATATCGATGCAGAGACAGCGAAAAAATACTTGGACTGGGGTTTGGCGAATTCTTTGTTGTTTTTTTGCAATGGGGGCTGTGTTTTCTGCCTGGACTGTGGAACTATTGTTCCACCCGCGAAGAACACAAGCTAGACCAGAGCCACCCGGCGACTCTTTCTCTTGTTTGGGGTCGTTTTTTCCTCCCAAAGCCAGCACCGCAACGGGGTTTTTCATCTTTCGAGCGCTTCCTTTCCACCCATTGCTTCGACCTCTTTTTCCAGAAAGAAACCATGCGTCGGTATTTCTTAGTCTGTTGTTGGTTCCTCGTCTTCCCCGAGCGGAAGAAGAAACAGAATGTTCCGCAAAGCTTTTCGAAAGGTTGTTGTGGCGAAACGTTTGCCAATATACACCCCCTGCGACAAGTCTGTTGTTTTTTTCGTGTTTTAGTTCTCTGGAGGGGCGCCTTTCTGGAGATTGTTCCGGCTCATTTCCGCGCAAAGGATTGCGTACTCGGAACATTTGTCCCCGAGATCCTGCAAGAGCGCAAGCCTTTTTGTGTCGGGGGAGGAAAGCACCTTGATGGGGTTCCATCGGACGATTTTTCCTTCCCGGCCCCAGAAACTTTCCAAAGGTTCGAACCGCAACACCAACCCTTCGAGGTTTTGGGTTCCGAAGAAAGGCTCTTGCCAGAAAAGCTGCCGATCATTGTGGTCTTTCTTGTCTGAGCGGAAGAAGTCCGCGCACCCCTCCAAGAGGATTTCCTGCAAACCCTTTGTCGCCCATACAACAACCGCTTTGTCGTGCTGCAAGACAACGAGCGATTTGTCTTCTTTTCCTCGAAAACCTTGGACCCGCCATTTTTTGTCTGTTGCCAATCCCGAAACTTTTTGTGTTTCCATCTCCAGCGCGCCAAGGACAGTTGCACGAATCTCCAAGCTTTCTGCTTCGATTTTGTTTTGTATCTCCACGTACCTTCGGAAAGTAACAATTCACGCTTCCGAGCCATTCTTGCTTTCGCCTCTTTTTCCCGCTGCTTTTCTGCTCTTCGCCAGTGTTCTCGTTTCCACTCCTCGACACTCCAAGCCCAGGAAATCCCAGCCAGATATTCCGTTCGTTTCGTTGTCGAAACAACGGATATTTCGCGTTTTGCGGCGATTTGTGGTACCTCTTGGAGTTTGTATTTCGAAGTTTTAGGAGACATTCCGCGGCATTTTTGGTCCCGCCAGTCCCACTCGATTTTGTCTGTTGGCGGGAGAAGCATCGACAGGATGCTGCCACACATTTTTCGGCGGACCTGTGTTGGTTTGTTCCACGAGGAAAGGATGGTGCGGGTGTTTCCACCTATCGTGTAGCAGCGGAGCGGTGCGAGCTCCACTCCTTCGTCGTCGGTGGCAGGGATTTCCACACGGAAGATTGGGCAGTGACGGAAACCGAAGTCCCCTGCCATCCACCGGATGGTCTTTTCCCATGTTGCTGGATCTTGCAGAATCGCTTTGGTTTTTGGTTCCACGTGGATCCCCGAAATACGGCCTGTCTTTGTGTGGGCGTACCACGCGACGAAAATGTGGCCTGCCGGCGAGAACAAGGCACCTGTCCAGGCAGGCGGTGAGGTTTCGCCATTGTTTGTGGGGTGGTTGGACGACGAAGATTCCATCCTTCTCGTCTTCGGCAGAAACTTGCCGGAAAACGTTGTCGATGCAGTTGGTTGCTTTGGAATTCGAAAACTCTCGAAGTGGAAAGGCGTACAGGGAGACTTCGATGCGTGTGCACCCCCGGGCCTGCACGTCTGGGTGCAGAAAGGTTTTGCGGAGGCGCTGGTTGGCGCAGTTGGCGTAGCCGGCCAGATCACCTCCAAAATGTTGGCCAATTTCACCTGCCTCGAAGTTCGAGACGACTTTGTTGTAGATTTTTCTGCGGGTTGTGCGCCCTTATGCGGTGGTCGAAACCCAGGTGCAGACGTGCTCCCCACGCTTGCCGTGTTTGCCAGGATTCTCGGCTTTTTCTCCCCAATTGCCGTGCAGAAATCCCGTTCCTGTTCGTACCCAAGAAAGGCCACAAGCGCTTTGCCGTCCAGAGCTCCTGAGTAATCCTGTGTGTAGTCGATGGAATAGATGCCGAACCCGTATCTCTCCAGGCATCTTTCGAAAACCGGCAGCCCCTCGTGCAGCTCCACCAGAGGGGTTTCGGAAACGTCGCATTTCGCCACAAAGTACCCGGCAATTTCTTTGTGCGGGTGGATTTCTTGCCAACTTCTTTTTGCCCTGTGCATGGTGTCTTCTTCGATCCTCGCGATGGTTGCGCGGATTCTGCTGCTTTTCGTGCTTCCGGCTGCAACTGTGTGTTATCTTTGTTTCTTTGTGGACACGGTTCCCCAGAGCTCTTTCCAAGGCGTTGGCGATGCTTGCAACGACAAGTTTTGCTGCCCCTTTTCCCCAAGTCGTCCAGACTAGCTTGCCGTTGTGGAAAACATACTCCTCTCTTGCGAGGTAGCCAACACAAAGATGTCGTCCACGAAAGGCGGAAGCCCCTTAAATGGGCGCAGATTCGTTCGGCCGAGGTTTCCTGCAAGATAGTCGACCTTGGAGATGTCTGATAAAAGATTGTTTTCGAAGGCGTTGTCGAGAAGAAGATGGACCGCAACAGGTTTTTCAGCCCGGAAGCCCATGCTTTCGAAGGTGTGCTTTCACGCTGTGTTTACCGCGTCTGCACGGACTACAGCTGTTTGGTTGTCCAAAGGAACACAAGCCGCCATATAGTTGTCTAAAACATTTTCGCTACTCTCTAATTGGCCATCCTTGTATGGTTGTAAAAAAAAAACTATTGTGGGAGTGGATGGAAGGAAAAACCTGCTTGCAGCCAAGTGCTAATGCAGGGTTTCCCAACTGCCTGCTGTGTTGGGTTGCCAAGTGCTGCTTGCAGTGTTGGTGTGTTGGTTTGCCAAGTGCTGCTTACTGTGTTGGTTCGCCAAATGCTTGTCTGTTTGCAAAGTGCTGCTGTGTTGGTTTGCCAAGCGCTGCTGTGCTGGTTTGCCAAGTGCTGCTGTGTTGGGACGACAAAAACGTTGTGGAAAACTTGGTTGTCGAAACAAAAAATGGCGCTCTCGTAAGAGGCCACCCTCGCGGTGTGGTGCGTTTTGGAAACGCCTTGCTTTCCTTTTTTACCTGCTTGTTCCGCCTGTTCTATACTTGAGTAGTATTATATGCGTCAAACACAGCTTTTTTCATGGGAGATCCTTTTCAGAGAATTAAGACACCCAGCTTTACTTCCGA
>JAEMWC010000229.1:347500-350000 GCA_016490735.1 Pachyseris speciosa
ATGTTCCATTCCTTCTGGTAAATATTTACGCTCCCAATACCACCACTAAGCAATCGTTGTTCTTCCAAATATTGTCTGAGCTCATCTATGATGAGGGATACAATGATTCTGACTACAAAATTATATTAGGAGGGGATTGGAACGTAACCATGGACCCAGACCTAGATTGTTCGGGTGGAAACCCTGTGTTAAAAGACTCAGTTAAGTGTGTGAAGGACATTCTGTTGAATTATGATTTAGTTGACATCTGGAGAATCCGTAATCCTAATAGCAAGAAATTTTCTTGGAGACAAAAAAGCCCAATTATTCAAAGACGCCTTGATTATTGGCTCATTAGTGACCTATTACAAGATGACGTAGCTAAAGTCGACATAGTGACAGCTATAAGAACGGATCACCATGCAATAACTTAAGAAATTGACAGTCTAAATGATCAGCAGCGTGGCCCATCTTTTTGGAAGTTCAATAACAGTCTCTTGGATGACGCTTTTTTCGTTGAGCGTTTACGCGAGAACTTTCCTAAGTGGATAGACGAAATTAATTTTTGCGATGATTCGAGAATTAAATGGGATTGGATGAAATACAAAATTCGCGGGGAAAGTATATCGTATAGCAAACTGAAAGCTAAGGAAAGGAGAAATAGAATTCAAACAATTGAAAACAGGCTTAAAATGTGTGAGGAAAAAATAGCAGAATCACCGACGCAAGAAAACCTTGCCAACCTCGAATCGGTCAAAACAGAATACGAAAAAGAGTATGATTACATTGTAAGAGGCTCAATAATTCGTTCCCGCGCTACATGGTTTGAACATGGGGAAAGAAACAACAAGTATTTCCTAAATCTGGAAAACAGAAATAAGAAAAAAAGCTGCATACGAAAACTTATTCGAGCAAATGGAGAAGAGACTACTGTTCCGGACACTATTATGACTGAAATTCACAGTTTTTATTCCGAACTTTATGCCGAAAAGTCGGGAATACAAACTGACTATTCGATTTGTCCTTTTCTGGAAGATACCCTCTCATCTCCCAAGTTAACCGACTCAATGCGTGAAACGTGCGAGGGCCAATTAACATATTCCGAATGTTTCAAGGTTCTGTCTACCTTTAGTAACGATAAAACTCCTGGAAACGATGGGCTCACTATAGAATTTTACAAGTTCTTCTGGCCAGAAATCGGAACATTTCTAGTGGACTCATTAAATTATGCGTATTTTCATGGAGAATTATCACTTTCGCAAAAGCAAGCTGTAATAACCTTAATTGAGAAAAAGGACAAAGATAGGAGATGGATAAAAAACTGGAGACCGATTTCTCTGCTAAACGTTGATGTTAAAATTGGCTCAAAAGCTATCGCTAAAAGGCTAGAGAATGTCCTACCACATATTATCCATTACGACCAGAATGCCTTTGTAAAAGGACGAACAATTTTTGATGCAACTCGTACGATAACCGATGTGTTGGAATTTACTAAAATGCGAGACTACCAAGTTATAATGACTGCAATCGATTTTGAGAAAGCCTTCGATTCTCTAAATTGGAACTTCCTCCACAAATCGCTACAGTTCTTTGGCTTTGGAGAATCCTTCTTGGGGTGGATCAAGACGTTTTATAATAATATATCAAGTTGTGTTATCAACAATGGTTTTTCCACCCCCTCTTTCAATGTTAAACGGGGTGTTCGCCAGGGTGACCCGCTTTCGCCATCTCTTTTCATAATAGTACTTGAATTATTGGCATTATCCATACGTAATAACGATCAAATTAAGGGTATTGAGGTGGATGGTTCCGAAATCAAATTAGTTATATTCGCTGATGATATGACATCATTTGTTAGGGACAAATTTTCGCACCGTACCCTTTTTGATACTATCGATCTGCTTAGTACATACTCCGAATTGAAGGTCAATCACGACAAAACGGAAATTCTTCTACTAGGAAATATGGAAGTAAACAGTTCAGAACTAGGTGTTAATGAAATAAGTAAAGTCATAAATATCCTAGGGGTTCATTTCACCTTTAATCACGCACTGTTTTATAAGCTTAACTTTGAATCAATCGAGAAATCTTTGAGGGGATTGTTGAAGGGTTGGAGCTGGAGAGGTCTCACGCTACTTGGAAAAATTCAAGTGATCAAGTCTTTCGCCATACCAAAAATTTTATACAGGGTTGTTCTCATTTCAAATAAAAAAGAGTTTATCCAAAAAATAAACACATTGCTATATTCTTTTGTTTGGAACAGAAAAGATAAAGTAAAGCGCACAGCAATTATTAACCCTATTGATAAAGGAGGCTTGAAAATGTCCAACATTGAGTCAATGATCTCTGCCCAAAGAATAATTTGTATTAAGAGATATCTATCCATTGATCCCGCTGGCTGGAAGTTTTTTCTGGATCTTTATCTTAAGAAAGTAGGGGGAAAATTCTTGTTTCATTGTAATTTTAACTATACTAAACTACCGATAACTCTTCCAGAATTTTACAAAGAATGCATTGTGGC
>JAEMWC010000229.1:360000-387500 GCA_016490735.1 Pachyseris speciosa
TTGGACTCTACTTGGTCCTATTACCATTATTAATAATGATTATTACTATCCTTGCAACATTGTACTATTACGTGTTTTCTTTTTAAGTTGCCTTGTTTATTATTGATGATTGTAGATTACTCATTGCAAAGGTAGTAACAGCAGCAGCAGTAGCAGTAAATTAAGGAATTTCAGTCGCCTTATCATTATTGTGCTCAATATGAACTCTTGCAGTTGGAACTTGTCTTGTAGCAGTTGATCCTAGTACAAATGCATTATTTTTGTGCATGATTGGAGGTGCAATAAGTGCAATGTAGTGTCAAGCTACAAAATCCTGATGTTAAAGCCTTTATCAGCCATTACAGTATTGCCACCTGGCTGTTATTTTTCTAGAAAATCACTGACCTTTGCGATCTCCTTTCCACTTATACTTATCCACCATATAAGTTTGACACAAAGTTGAAATGCAAAATAGCAGACATTGAATAAGTAACTTAAATATGTTTTAAATGATTTGTATTGCAGACTGTAGGTACAATAATTGTAGACATTTAGCTACATCGATTCTTAAAGCAGTAATATTTGAAGACATTTGGTTTAGGTATCCTAACAAATTCCTCTTTAGCCCAGAAGGTTAAACAAAACCTCGACTCCTTCTCTAGAAATAAAAATATCCATGTTATAAGTATCTGCTTCCAATTTCTGTGGTAATACCAGATCTAATAAGAAGCTTACTTGGTGTCTCTTAATTAGCCCGGCAACAATGAGTGAAGGTGCTGCCTTCATGAAACCCCCGCCTTCATGAGCGGGTAATATATGGCAAGGTGTGGTACTCAAGCAGGTTAAGGCCTGGGTTTCGGAATATGTTCAGAAATTTGGTTGCCCGCTAATAACTTTCTCCAGACTGCCTAGAGCCGGTTGAAACTTTCCCTAAAGATAAATGTTGTTGTCCTCTTTTGCCCTTATGTATAATTTTGATCATGCATATGGCTGCACAATAAGAAAACCTCTTAAATCAGCAATGTGGTGGCGGATTTTATTTTCCCAGGTTAATAAATCAGCGTTTCCAGTGGAAACCCAACATATGTACCTTTCTACGCATGGAATGATCAATCATTCACAAGTTTTAGTTTTTAAATTATCAAGAGCCAGACGTTGAATTCTGGGCCAAACAAAGACCTTTGTCCTCATAAATTTTTTGTTCAGGATGATGGACGGTCATTCCAAACGTGAGATGCTGGAAATGCTTAATATGCATAAGAAAAGCGTCTTTATTCGATATCATATCCTATACAACCGTCACTTACTCCTCAAATAAGTGATTTTTCAATGAAATGGTCATGTCATCTATGAAAACGTCTATTGTACTTGAAAACGTTAACGGCGATAATTCCTTCCTATGTGCTGAATTTTGTTTCAGCGTCATTCCTTCATTGATTTATGGCCCAAGCACGAAGTGCACGGGCCATAAATTATTAGCAAAAAAGCGAGGATCTGTAACTTACAGTACTGACTGAGAAAAAGAGGTTGGTTAGTAAGATATTTATTATATCTCTGAGGTTAACCTAGCGCACGGAAAAGAACACTAGCTGGAAGTCAAGCAGGCCATACCATAGAATATGGCCTGCAAAATTGACCAATCACAGCGTGCATACTAAGTAAGAGATATAATTATAGTTCTTTAATATACAGAGCCCTGTTGAAAATTACATTATGGTGATGTGCACTACCTCTTTAAAATCATCGTTATTATCATCAATAAATTTGCATAATATCATTGTCTTTCTTGGAAGGCAAGTTGGGTTATATATCACCCTCATTTAATTTGTGATGTTACGCTCATGTTCATCTTCATGACTTCGTAATAACTATGGAAAAGGTTTTGTACGCACCTAATTACCCTTATCCTGATTGGGTCAGAATGTCAGACAACCCAAAAACCCTATATTGTTCATGTAGATTGTTGCTATATTTACAGTTTGCAGACAGCAGGCAGGAAAGCTACTCATGTATGCATGAGTGCATGAAACAACAAAGTCGTGACTTTTGACCAGCCTCAGATGACTCGTTTTTACCTTTTCGTGACAACACAATCGTACTGCTGAAGAAAACTTAATATACGTAGCAACCCTTTTTTTTATTAAGAGTCAGAGATTTTTGCCTGTGGACAATTCCTCTTGATCTTCTGATAAGGTTCAAACAAACTAAAGAAGTAAACTTTGCTGCTAGTATAACACACAAAACTTTGCATCAGTGTTTAATGACTAACAGTTTGTAATATTGGAAATTAGGCATACAATCATAACAATAAATCAATTCCTTTTTTTCCTGGTGATTTTGATATTTCAAAAAAAAATGTTTTGACCTTCTTTCCAATTTGTGATGTTTTTTGTTTTTCTTTTTGCAAGTCATGCAAAGCAGAATTGCTGCAATTTCCTGGGGAAGGGGATACCCTTAACAGGATCTATAATCTGAAGCGAGTCTGTTCCACTCAGGGTGTGGATCCGTTCCACACAGGGTAAAGCTACAAGAATGTCAGTAAGTTCTGACAGTGGAACCCCGCTCTACGGACATCCATCTAAAAAATTATCCATGTTATAAGTATCTACTTCCAATATTTTTGCAGTCTCCATCACTGAGAATAGTTAAGGCCACACTGAATCCAGGGGCAAAGCCAGGATTGTTCAAAAGGGGGGATCACACTGTGGCTTTTGCAGGACAAGATATCGACATGGCATTTTTGCCACCTGAATGTTGTAGGTTGTTTGCTTAAAGAAAGGGGGGGGGATTCATGGCACCACAGGAGCCCCCCTAGCTACGCCCTTGGAATCGTAACGCAGGCTACACTGCTTGCAGAAAAAGACGCATTTTAGCTTTAGACAATTTTAGATAGGGTTCTTTAAAAATACACATGGACTATTGCCCATGACCCTCAAGGTATCCTTTCCAAAATGGCAAAGGTTGTCAAAACCAGTGGACCTTATTTTTAGTATGAAACAAAACATCTTTAAAAGAGTTACAGAGACTTCTGCACACCCCAGGGAGGTTTTAAACCATATTCAGGCTATATATATTTTCTATTTTAAGCAGCTTAGGTTTAGGTTCTGCTGGTTCTGTGAAATACTTGGTGGCTCAGTTCAACAATCTAAACAAGTACTGCAATATATGATAAATAGAATCGTTGTTTTTAGTATAAATCTACTAGCGTTCTATCACGAATGCCGTTCCCTTATTGTCTACGCTAGTCTCTATATCTATTCTGTGATGGACAGTGAATAGTGGTTGTCAACAAAAAGGCGGCCGTTTCCTCACGTTTTTCGAACTGTCTGCGAAAGACTTACACAATTTACAGGTTTAGTTTACAACCACTAGTACATTCATACTAAAACAATTAGATTATTCAGTCTCATTTTATATGCACGATAGCTGATTCGGGTTGCGCCCTCATCAGCTATGATGCGATCAAAAAATCTCGATAATGTTTGTAAACATTATTTTATTTAAATTTTTGTAGAGAAGCTTTAGTTTGTAGGTCCACATCAGCTCTTTACTTGCCTTTTAACGTGTACGTGTTTTCCTGTAATTTTCGAGGGTTTGAGGTCAAATCGATCGAGTTATTCCATATAAGGGGTTACCACGGAGATCTCTCTGGTCCACAACATCGAAGGCTCTATCTCTCATGTCACGCTTGTCACGCTAGCTGTCGTTTATTTTTAAACGATCACTCAGCTACAACTCCGTACGTATTTAATTTATAAGTGTGTTTTTCGAGCCATTTTCTACCTCAGAGGCCCTCTGCCTGGAATCATAAAGCTGGGTTGGTGTGTAAAGACAATCCTCCGAGAGAAGACAGAGGTGGGAAACAATTTCACACCAAGTTAGCCGCCGAAAGGTTTCGATCGAGTCATGGTGATTCACAAAGTGAAGTTGTGTCCCTAGTCATTCTGTGAGTAGATTCCGGAACCTGGCATGGCAGTTTTGGCCAGTTTTGACTTGTAAATAATGCAATCGGTGAAATAGTTTGCCAGCAGGACCGGGTGGCTCGACACTTATGAAAAATATCTGAAATGGAAATTGGCGGACTAACACGCGGCAGTTATCCAAGTATATCCCAGAATTCCTTTGGGTCACAAATGCGAACATGTCAGACCAGTGAGAGCAACTGAAATCAAATAGCGCTACCCAGGTCGAGCTAAGGAATTGAGGCAAGAAGTTGAGTCGAAGTTTACTGCCAATATAGAGTTTTAGCTTGAAGAGGGATTTTTTGTCTTCAAAACTTCAAAACAAAGTTGCTTATTTTTGGTGTTGTCCTAGAGCGTTTTTTGGTTTTGCAACAGAATAAGCAGTCATATTCAAGGAACATCGGTACTTTTAATACGTTTACGGAGTGATAAAGTCTAATAAACTCAGGATTTAGCATTAATAATGGCTCATTTGAAACATAGTCCGGGATTTGGAAAAGTTACAGGTTTTCAAAGCACCGGTCTTCAGCGATCGGTAAATTGCAGAGCCGGACAAGAAAGAGTTAATGACCAAAATAACAAATAAACTATGTATGTATGTATGTATGTATGTATGTATGTATGTATGTATGTATGTATGTATGTATGTATGGATGGATGGATGGATGGATGGATGGATGGATGGATGGATGGATGGATGGATGGATGGATGGATGGATGGATGCATGGATGCATGGATGGATGGATGGATAGATGAGTGCTCATCCTTGGATATAAAAACTTGTTGTTAAGCTTAAATTAATAGTGAAATTAAAGCTCGGCACAGGTCTAGACAAGCTACAAGTTTGGAGACACGTTCCACTTACATAACTTGATAAAAATAATTCAACATGATAAGGTTAAGACTCAACTAGTGGGTAGCAAACCAGATGCCTTTAATTAATGTAGTTTTTTAAACGTCTTACCAAAACGTAATGAAGGCTAGTATTAATGTCAATGAGTCCGTCGTGTGAATGCAACGTCGCTTGCTATTTCGGTGTGTTATTCCAAACTTTTAAATTCTTTTTTCAGCTTTCTTCCAGTCCAATCATCTCGACTGTTTGAAAGTTTTCTAAAAGTCATGTATTGCTCCACAGGCGTTTTGAAAACATTAAAAGGTCGGCGATTCTAAAACATGGCGTAGGTAGATTTTTCCTAAGGCGTTTGCACACGGCCAAACCTGGGCTCTACTTCGTCAGATTCCAGTGGGGTGGACAGTGGGGTTCGATATGAGACAAGATAGATTTTCGTGCTTTATACTGTATATCCATCAAATGGAAGAAAAAATTAGCCTTGCTGGGTAAGTTTACAGAGATTGACCTTCGGAAAAGCTGAGCTGGCTCGGTGGCTGCCTTGCAGGTGTTGCCAAAGTGAACATGCACGATTTTAACAACTCCAGCATTGAAAATGCGAAAATTATGTTCTCGCTTAAAGCAACTCTGGTCATTCTGGTATTTAGGGAGAATTCGCTAACTTTTGAGGCTATTTGCAGTTAAATTGTTTATCTGCTGTTCAATGTTTAATTCGGCTAACAAAAGGTTTCAGAAACGCTTTTGTATGTCTGTTGCTTTTCAATCAGATGAGACCATTGAATTTTCTATCCCCACCCACCCGTCTCCGACGAGGTAACTTTGTCGGTACTTTGATCTCTTCGCATTTTTCAGTACTTAGAAGCTTACATTGGTTGGCTGTGTCCGCTCGTATTGATTTAAGATACTTCTTCTTGTTTTTAAAGTGCTAAATGATCTGGGTCCTCTGTATCTAATGTACACGTCATCAGTTTCCCCGTGGGGTCGACCCACGGGCCAAGCAGGGAGATATGTGGGAGAATACGAGGAGATGGATGAGATTCTTTGCCCGGGGGTAGGGGAAAAAACTACATTGTTTTACAATCAAATATTAGGGGGTGGAGGAAATCACGAGTTTGTAAAGGATGTCAGTGGGATTTTCTACTGAGAGACACCTCACTCAGAAGAATTTGTCATGCAAGATTCCCTACACCGTGGGGAAATTTCTCAAGTTTGCTTGACTGATTTTACAATTCCCCTGGTTAGCCCGGGTGTTGACCCCACAAATGACATGTGCATAAGTGAACTGTTAAAACCGTACATTCCTAATAGAAACCTAAGGTCTGCTGAGAAAAAAAACTCTTAATTGTACCTAAATGCAATCTTAAAACATATGGATGTAGAGCGTTCTCTTATAGAGCTCCCACACTGTACAGGCTTGACCCTTAACGGGGGATGGGGTTGCAGATAGAAAATGGAATGGCGAAAATAAAACCAGTCACAATTTGTAGTTTGCAATTAGCATTCACAACTTAACAGAATTTGTGGTTGATTGACTCGCAGGTTTATTGTGAACCAACAAAATGACCAGCTCCCAGTTGGCTTGTTAGCTCAATTGGTAGAGCACTGCACCAGTATCGCAGAGGTAGTGGATTCGATTCCCATACAAGTCTCAATTCCCTGGGATTTATTTTCACTTCTGGTTAAGTTGTGTCTATAACTGCGGTGATAAATGACAATATTAAAATACGAAATTGCCATTGTTTTGTCACACTTGGGATTGGTGCTGATGTTATGTTTGTGAATTTCTAGCCTCAACAGAAAGCGTGTTCCCTGCATGTTTTTATTCAAGGACAAGAACCAACGTGGATTTTGTGTGAGAAAGGTAAATGCAGTATGCAGAGTTTTCTTTCGTTTACATGTAACTCCATGATGCTTGTTTTGGTCAGGGTCACCCATGCAATTGTTTATGTCTTGGCTGTTGTATGGGACTGATTGAGATAAAAATGAACACCTGTCAGATGTCTTTTTTTTAATTGGTTCTCGATCTCAAGGACTACATGTATTGTATTAAGGACTGATTACCCACTAGTTTTCTCATGCGAAGCTTATGATTAGTCGGTGTCATACAATTCAGGGGCGATCGTGCTTATCATTTCAAATCAGCCTCATGCTATATGCTCCGATCTGCCAAATTGAAATCACTCACCCAATAGGATAGATAAAATACTTGACCACGTATATTGAAGGTGATTCCTCACAATTTCATTGTCAATTCTTACTGCACTTAATTTATGGCGCCATTAGTACCTGCTTGTGTATTAAGCTCACTAATGAGCACAGGCACCCCATATTTTTCTAATCATTTTAATTACCAATTAATTGTGTCAATAACAGAATATATCAAACTGATTAAAGAAAATTATTCTATCATAAGCAACATATACTCCTATTTGGAAGACATAAGGTTAAAAAAGGTTAATTGTGGAGCTCCGCTTTTAGGCTTGGCTAAATCTATATATTAATAGTTTAATCCTGTGTAAATCCTCAACATTGTATTAATATTAATGGATATTACAGTAATCATGCTACCTGCAAGGTATTCTATGGGAGCCCTACAGTGTACTTATCGGAAAGAACTTCATTTGTAATTTTCAAAGTAAATCATTGCTTGCATTAAACTACTAGAGCAGTTCAACAAAATATACCTGTACTTTGAGCTTACAGCTGCACATTACATGTATACACTAAGCAGAATTTTAAACTTTTCTTTAAATGTGGAAAAACGTAATTTAGGCTAAGTTAATGCTGCTGGCCAGCAGTTTTCTTCAAGAACAATGCGCAGGGTAGTTTTATTGCGTGTGTTTTTGCCACGTTGTTTCGACGTGTTGGCTTTGTGCTGGTTGATTTTTCTCTGGCCCCACCCTCCCTCTGTTGTCATGGTAAGTATAGGGTAAGTGGTGTTGTTCCACTGCGAGCCCGGGGGTGGTTGCAGTTCACAGGGCTGTCATGGAGACCTTACGTGCTCGGTTCGGTTTGCTCTCGGTCCCACCTCCTAGGCACCATTCCCCAAGCTCATCTATTGTTGATGATTTTAAAAGCAATAAATCATCACTAGCCATGTACAGTGTACTGTACATTAAAAGAAGGGGCTTACTGTGATCGTTTAGAAGAAAATGACTATTAATTTCTCTTGTAAGTTATCCTCATATTAAAACTGCCATGTTCTCATTGCACACACTAATGATAAAGTAATTATAAGGATGCATGTGCACAATGTAATTCTATGTCAAAAAGCTGTTACCTTCACTCGCAAACTGTGCCAAGCGAGAAGACCTCACATTATGAATGGACTCTATAAAACTAAAGTACAGCTGTAAATCTTATTGAAAATTTAGAACAATTTAAAGCCAGAATCCTTATTCACAGGGGTCTGATTAGAAGCTGGCAACTGGCGAAAATCATCGCCTACATGTACTTTATCAGAATTTACCTCTTACCACCACCTACTTTGTCTGTATTTTCACTCAAATTATTAAAAAAATTCATGAGGTCGTCGCCTACTTTAGTTACCTCAGACGGCTATTTCAAAACTACAGTAACTTACTGAAACCCCTGTATTTAATCATTGTGAATGTGGCCACTTACACTGGTACAGCTTCTTTAAGATCTGACAAAAAGCCATGCATCACTTGCACTTGTTAAGACCTCACATTATGAAATGAACTCCAAAACACTGAAGTACCGGTACATCTTTTTGAAAAATTTCAACAATTTTAAGCTAGAATCCTTATTCAATCATTGTGAATGTGGCCACTCACACCGGTACAGCAGCTTTAAGATCTGACAAAAAGCCATCACTCGCAAACCGTACCAAATGTTAAGATCTCACATTATGAAATGAACTTTATAAATCTGAAGTACATCTCATTGAAAATTTAGAACAATTTACAGCCAGAATACTTATTCAATCGTTATGAATGTGGCCACTCACACCGGTACAGCAGCTTTAACCCATTGACTACCAGCCGTTTTTACGTTTTCGGAGTGATTTTCCACCTATAAACGATCCATAGCATTTCGTGACTCTTTATTGAAACCACCATGGAAAAGTGATGCTGTCCTAAGGTACTGGAGGCTCAAGATTTCTGAAAACGTCATTCTGACGTAGCTATTTTTTATCCATGGAGCTACAAGAACGGCCCAAGTTAGGTTTACTTGCGATTTTTGCTAAGTTTACAGCCACTTTTCATCTTTAGTGGCTGCCTGATGAGCATCATTAAGGGTAACTGTAGCTAAGAGTCCACTTTCTCAAAGAATCGAGCAAGGTGATGTACGTTGTTGTCGAATTTAGCTTGTTACTCGGCGAAATGGGAATTTGGCTGGTCGGAAACTTAGTACCTTTAGGACTCGACTATTGACGAATTTCTCGACCTACCGCCGCATATTTTGACTACAAGCACGAATTATTGGCGGTAGGTCGGAGTGGCTGTAGACTTAGTTTATACGTGAAAGAATTGGGGGAAGGAACGGGCGCTGTCAAAAATTCTCGTTATTTCCCAGCATGCAATGCAGTCGAGATGTTGAAAATGGCGGGAAGGCCCGAATGCACTGGAACAAAAGGCTGTATCTACGCTCGGGAGAAGAATAAGAGCAAAAAAGGTCATTTCTAAGCTAGAACAAGGCCTGAATTTTGTTATGATGTTTGAGGTTTGGTTTTTCTAGGATGATTTCTTATAAAAAACATAAAGGCAGAAAGGGGCATTTTCGTCGTTTTCGTTAAAAACGGTCAGTTTCGTTCTTGTCCTAACTCAAAAGGACATATTGGTAAAAATCGGTACGTTTCTTGCATTTATTGGATATCCAAATTTCAAGGACATTCCATTTCGTGCTCACAACTGACAATTAAGGCAATATTTGCTCGATTGAGAAAGTTGCAATGATTTGAAGCATGGAAGTCTTGTGCGGCCGGTTTTGGCCGGCACGGGTGGCAATGGGTTAATATCTGACAAAAAGTCATCACTTGCAAACTGTACAGAGTGTTAAGATCTCACATTATGAAATGAATTCTATAAAGCTGAAGTACTGTACATCTTATTCGAAATTTAGAGCAATTTCAAGCCGGAATCCTTATTCAATCATTGTGAATGTGGTCACTCACACCGGTACAGCAGCTTTAAGATCTGACAAAAAGCCATCACTCGCAAACTGCACAGAGTGTTAAGATCTCACATTATGAAATGAACTCTATAAAACTGAAGTACTGTACATATTATCGGAAATTTAGAGCAATTTCAAGCCAGAATCCTTATTCAATTATTGTGAGTGTGGCCACTCATACCGAACTCTTTGAAAATTTACAACAATTTTAAGCCACAATCCAAACTGTACCAAATGTTAAGATCTCTCACATTAAGAGATGAACTCTATAAAACTGAAGTATATATTCTTGAAAATTTACAACAATTTTAAGCCAGAAGCCTTATTCAATTATGTGAGTGTGTTCACTCACACCAGTACAGCAGCTTTAAGATCTGACAAAAAGCCATCACTCGCAAACTGTACATAGCGTTAAGATCTGACATTATGCAATGGACTCTATAAAACTGAAGTACATCTTTTTGAAAATTTACAACAACCTTAAGCCAGAATCCTTATCCAATAATTGTGAATGTGGTTACTCAGATGTGAATTCAGCAACAGTGTTGTGAATACAGTCAGTCATACTGGTACAGCAGTGTGTTTATCGGCAGTATTCAGTAATAATGGTAAAAATCTGACAAGGATTCTACAGCAAGCCTAGGACTTTGAATATACTGTACATGTACATTTTTTCTGGTTAGACATTCATTCAGTAATCTTTGTAAGATAGAAATGCAGTGTAGTAATTCATTCTTGGGTATTGAAAACAACCCACCCCCTCCCTCGACACCCCTTGCTAAGATACATGTAAGTCAAACTTTTCTCCTAAAAGAAAAAAAGAAGATCAAAGTGCTGACACGATTCCCACCTCAGTAACCCAATTTTCTTTACTCTTTCCTGGGCAAATCCAAAAACTATGAACACTAGAATTATTTCTGGAAGGATAATATTGTGTTGCAACGAAAAAGCAAATGCCATGCAAGGTGAAAACAACAACAACAACAACAAAATAAGCTGTAACAGAAATTAACTTTGTGGATTACAGCCTTTTTCATGTGGTTTGATGATTGGTCATCGCACAATACTATTATTAGGTTGGTACTGTAAGGACAAATATATTTGAAACAGAAGGTGTGGGTTCACCAACCCTCTCAAAAATGAAGTCCCAAGACCAGACATGTCACTGGCCAATTAAATTGGCCAAGCAATAAGAGGGAAGAAATTGTTCCTGATATGGGAGCCAATGCCCTAAGTTTTCAAAGTTGGCTGCCAACGAGGCTTTCCTAGGGCTAGTAGCGATAAGCGACATGGCTCCGAAAACAGGCGACAATCTTCTCCCAAAACACCGACAACCGACACAAATTGGCAGAAAACACGCGACAGTTTGCGACAGCGACAATTCACTTTCCATTCATTTTTGTTTTCGTTGCGACAGCAAAATTTGCCCCTAACAAAACAAGCGACAGACAAAGTCGTAAACGAGCAACAAAGCAACACCGGACGACCCCTTGGAGAGCCTCACCAACATAAGAATGTTAGTAGCCAAATTGGTGACCAGAACTCTTTTCTATCTCAGCTCATCAGCTGCACATTCTACAGTATATCCTATCATGATAATGACTTTTGAAATCTTAATTTGCAATTAAATTGGGACAAGTGGTGACATTTTCCTCAAGATATTTTCGGTTTTTCATTTGATCTCTTCCTCAGTTAAAACTAATAGGTTTCAACATTTTCAGTTACAGGAAAAAATGACAACTAACTTTTATGAGTTGGCAACCACTTTGAAATATGTAGGCGCAATTGGCTCATGGAATAAAAATTGAATTTCGTACCCTGAATAAGCTCTTAGAAGTGCCAGGGCCAATCTGATAGGCTCCCAAACTTACATAGAAGCAATTTTATCCACTAATCATTCATTGCAAAGCATCTGGATTGATACATGTAGGCTTTGGCGTAGTACAGTGTATCATGTTTTTGTTAGGGTTTCGTAACCAATCACTGAGAGCTTTGTGTGATGCTTGCGTTTCTGAATATGAGCATCCGTACAAATAAAGAAGATGAAAAATATAATGGCCTTTTTGCATTTCTTCTCCAAATTACAGTATTTTTTTCTTGGAGTAGAACTGAACAATAGAATAATTATGGAGAAAGCTTAAGAGTGTTTAGGGCATGTTCATTCTTCGATAGGCAATAGATGGTCATCATCTCTGGCTTAGAAGATACATGTACATGTAAAAGGTGCGAATTTAGAGTACCCTACTACTTGTCCAAATCCAGATTCAATGGGATGGAAAGACGTGGCTGGGTATTCTACAGTCTATCCGAATATTTACATGCCTAACGGCTTTTCGTTTTATAGTCTAATTATAAACTTACTTTGGCAATCTCGATATACGATATAAGCTTACAGCTACAGCGAGATGACCGTCGTCCATGATCAGCTACCGTGTCACTTGACTCGATGAAGCTTGATTAATGGCATAAAAAAAACATTCTCATCGATCATTAAACCGTTGTCCGAAAATTTTATGCAGCTACCCAGAGATCGTAAAGCAAGAAGAAGGAATAGTTCACAAGTAATCTTTCTAAAGAGAGCGGAAATTTATGACACGAACGTTGAAATCCAACGGAAAAGGTGGTAAAATACGAAAGGCACGACGGCAAGGAACTACTTTGCTAATGATCAATTCGTACCCAAGGTCACTCGGCCAAAGCGGCCTGTCATTAAAACCAGAGAATGTAGCCTGCGTAGCGAATGTTTCTGTTGGGTTTCCCCGTTTGGTGCAAGGAAGTTTTTTTGGCTCTCGTTCCACGCTTCGAGCAGACAATACGGAAACGCTTGCTACCCAAGCTACCATCCCGGCTGACTTTTAACTGACATTTCTACCACTTGTCCACTGTTTATTTTCTATAAAAGACCTCTGTGTATAAACAATGCAATAAAGGAGGCCCTTTTAGGGTAAATCCCGACAGGCGACACGGCTCTGAAACGGCGACATGAAGGAAATGAAATGACGACGAACGACCAGACCGCTCGCGTAAAATGGCGACAGCGTCGACAAAAATAAAAGTAAAATGGACAGCGACATTGGCGATTTTAAATAAAACAGCGACTTATATAATTAATGGCATTCAGGCAGAGGAGAATGTCGAGAATGAGTTTGTATTTTCAAAAAGTTAATCGTTCTGTCAGTCTTCTATGTGGAAACACACTGAGTTACTACCCCTCAATTAAGACAACGCAGTTTTTGTTGGAGAAACGACCTTAAAAATGTTCCGAACTTTCCGAAATTGCGACATCGACATCAGTGACACTGCATGAAATTCCGACATGCGGCTCTTCCGAAATTGCGACATGTAAAAGTTTGAAATTCAGACGGGGGACATAAAGACCCCCTTCCCCCCCCCCCCCCCCCCTTTCTCCTTCCCCCAACAGGGCCTCATAAAGGGCTTGCTTTTTCATGAGTCCGGTTACCAGAATAGCCCGGTTACAAAGATCTCTCTTCACTCCTATGTCTTTCGTAAATAAATTGCAGATGCACTGTCTGACAACCATTATTTCTTAAGTTGAACTTAAGTCGCATTCTTCTGTTACAAAGAATAAAGTTACAGCCGATTGCTCCTTGCGTAAGCGTTTTGTTCAAACCATTAACGATGATATACATGTATAAGCAAAGACATAACTTTAAACTGTAAATTTTCGGCTATACCACTATATATATGGGGTAAACATCATAACTACGTTGCACACAGGGTAAAACATGGCAAATTCCGGTCAAAACCACAAATTTCCTGAAGCAACCAAATGTACGACAAAATATGTGCAAAGTTGATGTTTGATTATTATTTGCTTATATTTACGCCATGAGCAACGACATAGATTTAAACAGTAAATTTGCTATACCGCCAAATATGAAGTAAATATCCATTACTTTTGCATGCAGTGCAAACGCATGAAAAATTTAAGTTAAAACCAAACCTTTACTACAACAAGCAAATGTATGACAAAATATGCGCAAAATTGACGTTTGCTCCACATTTACACCACCCTTGCGCAGAATTAGACTTTTACGTTTGAATCCCATTTGCGCACTGTGCAAATAAATAGCAATATTAGTGCTCCAAATTTACAACACATTTGCAAACTAGAGTAAATTCATTTTTTCGTCCAGTGAATAATGCATCCCATCGCTCAAGGAAGTCTAATCGCTCTAAACGATCGACTTCATCTTCAGTGTCATCTAAAACGAAACTTGTGGAAGCCAAGACCAGGGTTGCTACCTTGGAAATTGAAGCGGCCTTTCTGAAGGAAAGGCAAGCGATGAAATGGCAGTGGAACAGTTGGAGCTAAAGAAGAGTCTGGCCCAAGCAAAAGAGGAAGAAAGAATTTACGAACAAATGAACAATGGACAATTTCCACACCTGTGCAGACACAAGGCCTTCCAACATTTCTAGTGTCTAGCGTGCTTGCAGATGGTGCTTTCAAAGATGCAAGTAACACAACCTTGACGACACCTGCATCAGCGGCAACAGTAACTTCGGGAGTGATGACTAGCACAACCCTATCAGTTACCTTTTCAAGTTTGGAATCTGCTTCAAAGCCCACCCAAGCAAGACTAGTCATCTTGGTGGAAATACAATGGGACAGAAAGCCCCTCCTCACACAAGTCCTTTGACTGTATGTACTTCAGCAAGTACAACAGTTTTCCGTGAAAGCACTACAAACATTGTGTCTTCTAGTCACGGTGCACAACCCCATGGAAACCCCTTAAGTGTTCATACTTACCTTTGGGACAACCCCGTCAGTTTCATTTTCCACTGAGGCTCAAAAAGTGGGGACTCGACAAACATTGCAATGTTTGAATGGCTTGCCAGGTTGTTTAACAAGTTTGTCAGCTAACTCCTTGGCAATCAAGGACAGCACCTTTTAAGACATTGTAGAGATTCAAAGAAAACAAGCGGAACTGTCACAGATTATGGTTACAGAACAAGCAAAGAGTCTCCTACCATCGAGTGAGCCACCTGTGTTTTATGGTGATGCTATGGAATTCCCCTCTTTTATGACTGCCTTTAAATCATTAATTGAATCAAAGGTTGATGACTCCCGTGAAAGGTTATATTTTCTGGGTCAGTACACCTCAGGTAAAACTAAGGAAGTAATTAACGGATGCCTACAGAGAAAAACACATGGTTCCTACGAAAAAGCTAAGAGTCTGTTGAAGAGACATTTCGGAGATCGATTCAAGATCGCAAATGCTCACATCTCGAAACTGTCCTCCTGGCAACCAATAAGACTAAACGATGGTTTAGCTCTCCAAGATTTCTCCAGTGCTCTGGATCAAGCAAAGTCCGCTATGAAAGGCATGTCACATATGGACGATCTGAACACCGCTCATGCACTGCGACAGCTGTGGCAAAAGTTACCCACGAACCTAGGATTCAAATGGACCGAGAGGAACAATAAGACTAAAGCTGCAAAGGGAAGAATAGTTGATTTTGAAGAGTTCTCACAATTCGCGCGTGATCAAGCCGAGCTAGCTATCGGTCCTGTGTTTTCAGAAGAAAACCGGCGTTAGCAAGTCTCCTCACGTGGAGAAAGACCGGTTAGCTCAGTGATAGAGCACCGGACTACCGTGCGGGAGGGCGCGGGTTCAAACCCCGGCCGGACCAACACTCAGGGTCTTTAAATAATTGAGTATAAAGTGCTGCCTTTCTAATGACATCTACAAGCGGTTAGACTTTCTAGACTTCTCGGATAAGGACGATAAACCGTAGGCCGCGTCTCACAACTCTTCATAATTCTCTGATTCTGTGGGACGTAAAAGAACCACTAGGAACGTAACAAACCTCTGGCAGTGACCACCCCTAGTGTCTGTCTTAATTTGATATTACGGGGGCACTCATAACTTAACTTCATTAATTGTAAACTACCGGTATGTTATAAGCAGTCTAGTAAAGTCCCCCGGCCAGTGTTGGAAACAACCATGAGACTATGGGATATGAGTGGTATATAAATACACATTACATTACATTACAAAGACAAAGGCGTGCATGTTAAGTTCAGAGGAAGGTCACTCAAGAAAGGAAAGGGAACATGCTTTGCCACAGGCTTAAAGCAGGAAAACAGCAAACAGCGAACTTTGGCATTTGCCTTATGTAACAACCCTCACAACTTGGATGAGTGTGATCAGTTTTTAAAGAAACCTCTGAGTGATCGACGAGAATTTGTGATGGAGAAGAAGCTACGCTTTGGCTGCTTCAGTAATCAGCATATTGCTAAGCACTGCAAGGAAAGGCAGACGTGTAAAACTTGCAATAATTTCCACCCAACCTCTCTACACGATAATGATTGGATGAAGAAACCGAAGGATACCGGTGACAGGAGTCCGCCTGGTGACAAACCTTGAGTTAATAGCAACCGCACTACCATCTGTAACATAACAGAAGCCGGCGATGTACCAATTAACATGGGTATATTACCAGTCTGGTTGTTTCACAAGAGTAATCCGACCAAGATGATAAAGGCTTATGCCTTACTGGTCAGGTCACCAAGCATGGCGTACGGACGTGACATCTCCAGCTTTCTGTCAACCAGCCCTTTGCATGTCGACAGTTTATCCGACCCTGTGCGATTTTTGTCTTTTAATCCGGCCAAGAAGAGATTTAGCTGGGATGGTTCTGTGGAAGAGCTTTCAAGATTTATCGAAGCCAGCTTTGCGAAGGGAATCGATTGTGATGGCGGCGGAATTATGAAATTGAGAACTGGTCCATGTGCCGTTTTTAAGTTGCCAAACATGACTTTTAACTTTTATCCTAATACTAGGACGCTCCAAATTCAGGGAAGTGCTTGCAACGACGTTAGAAACCATCTAGAGGAGGTTGTAAATCAACTAAAGTCAAAGGATGGGATGGGAAGGAAAGCGCGGAAGCCATTTTCGTTGAGGACAACAGTGACATCAATGTCCCAATGAACGACGTGGAGGAAAGTAATGACAGTCTAGAGATCAATAAGGCAAATATTCCAACGAATGGTTCAAATGATGCTGATCTATTATCGCTTGACTTGGAGTCCATCAGAAATGAATTGACTTGACTTGGAGTCCATCAGAAATGAATTTCACAAGCTATGGACAGTGATAAATTTTATTCACAGCAAAGTTGAATCCCGAGAGGAGCACTGTCAAACGGCCACTTTGGCACAGGAGATTGATAAATATAAATTGAAGTGTTCCATGTATAAAGAGAAAATTCAAAACCTTGAATCTGAAAGAGCTAGTCGTCTGGAAGCCCTAAGAATTCTCCCCACGGAGCAAGTAACTCCACCTTCTACTGTACATAATTCTCAATCTTCAGCAGATCAGTGGCAAACGGTTTCTTCCAGAATTCAATCGGAACCGAGTTCTCGGGTGTCAAATCAGTCGACGAAGAAGAAGAAGAAGAAGAAGGAGAAAGGGAAACAAAACCTTCGCAGGCACAAAGGGCAACCGAAGATACAACCAGTGAGAGTCAACATGTTAGATATGGATCTGATTTCACTCCTGACTCGGATCAAACGGCTGCCAAACGACCCGTTGTAGTAATCGCTGGTGACTCCCTGGTGAAGAATGTTCAAGGTTGGAGGGTCTCCAACGGTAAGCGAGTTAAAACCGTGGTGAAGTCTTTTTCTGGAGCTTCTGTCAATGACATATTTGACTACATTAAGCCAAGACAGCACCCTGAACATATAATCCTTCATGTGGGAACTAATGACCTGAAGAATTCAAACCCAACGGAAGTAACTGAAAGAATTGTTGATCTTGGCAACGTTATCGATACGGAGTCTCCAAACACAAACGTAACAATTTCAAGTTTATTGACGAGATCAGATGATCCTGCTCTGGCTTTAAAAACCAAGGAGGTTAACAAAATACTTAAGACTTTTGCAAATCAGAATGAGTGGGACGTTATCTCACATTCACACATAACAACCGACCATTTAAATTCTAGTGGCTTACATTTGAATTTTTCCGGCACTAAAGTTTTCGCCTCAAATTTTGTAGGTTATGTTAGAAATATTTGAAGTCTTGATGAATTGTCATTGTCTTCTGAAATTAATAGTTCGACTTTGAAGGGAGATTCTCTTGAGGGTTCCTTTTCTTTCCTCCCTCGCGAACGTGGTTTTAAATTAGCTTCTCTCAACACAACTAGTTTACCGAAACACATTGATGAGTTGAGGATTCTGCTGGCCGACAGACCTATCGATATTTTATCGATTAATGAAACAAGACTAGATGATAGTGTAGTGGACCATGAGGTTCATATCTTGGGGTATGATATTATTCGCCGGGATAGAAACAGAAATGGTGGTGGTGTCTGTTTTTACGTCAGATCCACTAGCAACTATTCACTATGTCCTGATCTGTCTGTTAACCAACTGGAAAATTTATGTATTGAGGTCCGAAAACCCCACTCCAAGCCTTTTTTAGTAGCCACTTGGTACAGGCCACCAGATTCGCCTACCGAAATCTTTACACATTTCGAATCCCTAGTCGGCAGGCTTGACTCTCAAAATGTTGATTTCTACTTACTGGGTGATCTAGATTGCAATTTGGTCTCGTCTACATTTGATACTAACACGAATTTGCTAACAAGCATTGCTGATATTTATAGTCTTCATCAAGTTATTAGAGAACCAATTCGTATAACTAGTTCATCGTCAACTTTGCTTGATTTGATCTTTACAAACTGTCCTGATAAGGTGGTTTGTTCGGGAGTCTCTCATGTGGGTATCAGTGATCATAGTCTTGTCTATGCATATCGCAAACTTTGTATTGACCGATCTGGAAGTGGCCATAAAACTGTAACCTATAGAAAATTCAAAAATTTCAGCAGTGAAAGTTTTCGAAACGACATTGCTTCGCAACGATGGGATGATCTTCTAAACTTTGAGGATCCTAATGATATGTGGCTGGCTTGGAAAACTCTATTTCTTAATGTTGTTGACAAACATGCACCTCTTCGTACGAAACGTGTTCGTCCATCGAAGTGTCCGTGGATAACACCGCAGTTGAAGAAATGCATGTGTGAAAGAGACAAGTTGAAAAGGAAAGCAACAATTACTAATGACCCATGGGATTGGGCAAATTTTAAGAAATTTCGCAATCAGGTCAACAACAAAATAAAAAATGCTAAAGAAATATATTACAAAAATGCTTTTCAGTATAGTAGGGCAGTTCTCGAAAGACCTGGCAAACCATCAATGAACTCACCTCCAAGAACTCCAGTAATTTAATAGTAGGGGAAGTGAGACTTGATGATAATTCCATATCGATCCCTGAACAAGTGTCCGAAGCTTTTAATAAACATTTCGCTAGAATTGGACCTAAACTTGCTGGTGAGATACATGCCGACACACATGGTTTTAGCTATAGGGAGTTTCTCTCCGGAACTGATAAGCGTTCTGAACTTCAACTGACAACAATAAAGTACGTTTTCTTTTATCCAAATTATGTATTTCAAAGACGACAGGGCTTTACATGATATCCGCAAGACTCCTTAGGGAATGCACTGACTTGATTTCTCACTCACTTTGTGAAATTTTTAATTTATCGATAGTCACTGGAGTTTTCCCTGAGGAGTGGAAATGTTCCAAAGTCATTCCCTTGTTCAAACAAGGCGAAAGAGCGGACATGAATAATTATCGTCCGATTTCAGTCATCCCGTTGTGGAGAAAGTTTTTGAACGGATTATTTATGATCAACTGTATGCTTACCTCTCTGAAAATAACATGATCGCCGCTCATCAATCAGATTTTCGATCTCTTCACTCAACGGTCACAGCTTTACTGGAGGCATAGAATAATTGGGCTTATAATATCGATAAAGGAAACGTAAATGCCGTTGTGTTTGTTGACCTTAAAAAGGCGTTTGATACTGTTGATCATGATATTCTGTTATCTAAGTTAAGTTCCTATGGTATTCATGGGAACTCACTAAATTAGTTTAGGTCATATCTTGATAACCGTCAGCAAAAGTGCTTTATTAATGGTTCCTTATCTGACAAGTTACCTCTTGGTTGCGATGTACCTCAGGGGACAATTTTGGGTCCATTGTTGTTCTTGATCTATATTAATAACTTACCAAACTGTTTGTTAAGTTCGCAGCCTAGGATGTACGCTGATGATACACATCTAACATTTTCAAGCAACAATATAACCGCTATAGACGAAGCTTGAAATCGAGATCTTGATTCAGTCAATAATTGGCTTGTCTCTAATAAACTTACATTGAATGTTAGCAGTAGCTAACATTAAAGAAGAGGATGTAATGTTAGACTTACCCAGAACAATTACACGGGATACAATTCCAGCAGACCGCAGTGAAATACCGCGATTGGAAGAAATCAGTAAAATAGCTCATTTGAAAGAGGGAAGTGCGGAAATACCTCCCTAGATGAAAGAGATGGAAGTGGTACTTCTCATAGGATTGAATTGTCTGAATGCCCTCCGACCAAGAGAAATTGTTTACGGTGAAGAGTCAGATCCATACGCAATACGCTCGCTTCCCGGATGGTACATCAATGGTCCGCTTTATTCTTCACTTCAGATTAGCAGTGTTACGTGCAATAGAATTAGTTTTGAACAAGGAAACACCCTTGCAACCCCTAAAGGATACATGGTATCACCGAGAATGGTAAAGGAATAGATCACACCAGGAACAGTCGGGCAGATGCTCGAATTGGACTTTTCCGAAAGGAAAAAGGGAACAGCAATGTCACGTGAAGACATCAAGTTTTATGAAACGGTGGAGGATGGCGTGACCCTTTCAAGAAGACCTCCATTACGAGATGAACCTACCATTTAAACATCAAAACATCCAGCTCCCAAATAACTACACAAAAGCAGAGAAACAACTGAAGATCCTAAAGAAACGTCTGATGTCCGATGGCGAGTACTTCTCGGATTACTGCAGCTTTATGTCGAAAATCATCTCCAAGGGATATGCTCGCAAGGTGGATGTACAATCTGAGAGTCAAAGTGGAAGAGTCTGGTACCTGCCGCATCATGGAATCTACCACCCGCAAAAGCCAAAGAAAGTGCGGACACTCCTTCCTCAGGGACCAGATCTCACCAACAGCCTGATTGGTGTCCTTACCAGATTCGGTCAAGAGAACTACGCCTTTATGAGAAGACACACGCGACTTCTACTGTAAGTACCCCGACGAGCTTTATACAATTCCTTGTACTAAAAGTACAAGGAATTTATATGGCCCAGACTGGACGCTATGGGGCTGTCGCGTGTGATCTCAACGAGGTGTTGCGCTTGACACTCTTCTGTCACAATATAAAACGAAGAGCAGCCCAGCTCCGGCTTACATGTGTCAACGACCTCGTTATAACGAGTAATTAGTTTCCTGTACAATGAAAGGCCTTTGTCTCCACTCAAATACAGCATCCATTTCAGTTGTCATCTTCAATTTTTGTGTTTTCATTTTCCCCATTTGTCCATATATTTGTAACGCCGCAGTTTCTTCGTTGACTTCCATCTCATTCACAGTGACATGACCAACACCATCTATGCCTTTTCAGGTCGACTTCTTTCTTTGTTTCCTCAATTCTATATTTTCCGCATTTCCTCGATAGATTGTTTCCTAAATTTTGACATCTTGAAATTAATTTGCTGTTATACCTTTATCGCAAGACAGCTCACTTACTCACAACTGATCCGTGGCGTACTTTGATTATTAGTGGTGACTGATTAGACTTGATTTCTTCTCACATCTATAAAGTAAGGCGGTCAATTCACCTTTTGTTTCTATGCTCTTTTGTTTTCTCGAATCTCAAGCGTGTCATTTTGTTCCTGACAAATTTCCGATTTTCTGATATGCCTTATGGTTCTTTTTATTATGCGGTTTCGTAATTTTCTCGCGACATTCAGCATTTTGGTCACGGATCAATAACTACTTCGATTGTTCTTTAATTCGTTTCATCAGGGCCTATTGTCTTCGCAGTGTAAGTGAGAATTTTTATAAGTCAGTGCCTGTTCGCATGGCGGTGGGGACCCAGAAAAAGTGAGGTACTACACCTACCCGATGTCAAAAAAGCTGGCGTTCACATGCAACCCTGGGGCGCTGTGGTGAGGTTTAAAATGCTATCGGGTGGTCGCTAAGTACGTATATCAACAAAGAATTCAGAGACAATTTCCCGATTAAAATCACCCCACCCCACCTCCAGCATTCACATGGAGAAAACTCACCCCAGCTAAGCGGGTTACCCGCCCCGGATGACCGGGCAACCGGCCTCGGTGAGGTACCCCACTTCACATGTGAACGCGATCGAGAAATAAATAGAGATTGTATGGAGAGATTGGTAACCCCACCAAGGCGGGGTACCTCACCTTCCTTGGGTCTCCCACCTCCATGTGAAGGGCAAACCACGCAATTACTAAGAATCTTTGATTGCACAACGAATTCAGGGACCGCGGAGCATATTTTGTATTGGGACGCGAGCTTGTCTAGGGGGGTCCGGGGGCATGCTCTCCTGGAAAATTTGAAATTTACAGTCTCTGAAATCGCATTTTAAAACATCTTAGTTTATAAGCTTTTTATACGTTCAAAGTAGCGGCAACTGAAATACGTTTCCACAGATTCCTCTTTTTAGAAACATTTTCTTTTATTTTTCTTCTCAAAAAATGCAATGTTTTTAATTGTTCAGTAACGCCTGGAAGAATTGGCGCGTTCAGATCAATTTCACACTTCGAATGATCCTTGTAAATAGATTTGAAAAAGTCATTAAAGGCTCCTGCCCGTCCACGATCATCAGAGAATGAGACACCATTGTAGGTTACTTTGTCAGGTATTAGCTTTTTCTTGCATTTGAAGGAAAGGAACGACCAAAAACGCTTAGAAGTCTCATGGATTTCATTTGATATCTCTTTAACGTACTTTCTCCTTTCATAACGAAGTCGATTTTTAATTTGCTGCCTTAACTTGCGGAATTTTTCCACTTGTTGGGGTTCTTAATACGCCGCCATAAGGTCTTCTTCTTGTTGATATCCTTCGGTAAGTCCTTTGATATCCATGGAGGACGATTTGAATGTTTATAGTTTACCTTTGGGACGAAGGTGTCTACAGCAGCAAAAACAAGGTCATTCCACAAATCCCAAAGATAATCGAATTTTTCAATGGAATTAACGTTGTGAATGAGTGGAGTTAACAAAAGGACTTGTTTAAGAGACTCAAAATTTGCATTTTTGAAGTCGAAACGGTTCGGGCGAGAAATGTCTTTAAAATTTACATCCACAGCAAAGTCAAAGAAGACAGGAAAATGATCCGATGAAAGTCCACTGTCTCTAAACTGGGACCAGTTTTAGGGTCGGACATAAAGGAAGGGTGTTTGTTAGAACGAGATCCAAGATGAGGTTACGTCTAGTAGATTGCTCTACTGATTGAAATAAATAAAAATCCATCAATAAATAATGCAAAGCCTGACCCTTCTATCCACTGTATGCCAGGGAAGTTAAAATCACCTATTACGATAACAGAGTAATGATGACCAAAATCCAAGGATCTTAGAAAGCCAGTGAATTGCTGAATAAATTATTTATAGTTTTCCGGAGGACGATAGCAGTTTATAAGTAAAACAACATTTATGTTCTGCGAATTTTTTCTTACGGCTTCCCATGAAAGGATGTATTATATGTTTCAAGATCTCAGAAGGATTGTGTAAGCCTTATGGTTTGTCGCCGTTCGCAGCGACACCGTAGATTTCCCAAACCAGTGACTTCTAAATTTTGCCATCAAGACTGCTCTCCTCTCGCGTGACTTAACTGTCGCCTAAATGTGAGAGGTATACTTACCCAGAACCCAAAAACCTATGTGTAAAAGTCAGGCTTTATTTTCATTAGTGTTCTTAAAAATGGTGTTCATAACTGCGACGATCACTCACATCTTCATTCTTTAATCCGAAGTTCAATCTATAATTTTCTGATAATCATTTATAACTAAGCGTATTTGCCGAGATCTAGACGAATTTTAACGATCCATTCTTTTTCAGCTTTTAGAAAACGATGGTTAGTTAATGTGTCTCCTCTTTTCGTCCTTTTGTTGTAGCCCAAGGGCACGCAACGTCTCCTTGTTCGGGCATGTTGGGTCGACACTGTTGCGGCGGTAACTGATATAGAGGCTTGTAAAAATAGCGTTCCATTGTATATTCGTCACATTTATAGTCCAACCTTCGAGACAATTACAAAGCTTAAAAAAAATGGACCAGCAGATTCAGAGCTACCTTAAATGTTCAAAAATTTAAGATCGTTCTGAATTCACTCCTACACTTTTTTTTAACTTTGCAAAAAGTGGTACTTTACCGACCGCGATTGGGAGTTCTAATCGCTTAAAGCTAAAATTAGGCGAGTTTTTAACAGGTTAAGATGTTGCTACTGTGACTTATTATGTCAAAAAAGTTTCGTAAGTTATTTACCAATGATTGGGCATTTTTTTAATAGGACTAATATATAGATTTAGCCAAGCCTAAAAGCGGAGCTAAACGATAATTATTATTTTTACTGGTATTGAGCAACACCGCATGGCTTTACTTGTGCCAATATTTTATGTTTAGAGCAGTCAACAGGAATTAACGGAGGTTCAAAAACCTCAAGACATTACAAGAAAACAATACACGATACGTGTGTTTGCTCGAAAGAAAAAATAGCAATCAAAGAACGATCAAATATTTCCATCCAACATCGTTGGACGAGCATGTTTGACGGTTTTCAATAGTGCATTTAAATGGCTTTCTATGTTTGATCTAGATCAAACATTTTCATCCAACATTACGCATTACGAAAAAATGTTTGATAGTTTAGCCACCCCAACAAACAAATGATGCACAAACGTTAAAAAGCAACCAAATGAACCACATAACGTCGAAATTTTCAGCGATAATACGCAAAAATCGTTTTTTCGACTCACTTGGTCCGGTGTTTGGTCAAACATTGTTATGCGTTTAGCGACCAAACATTGTGTGACAAACACGATGTTGGATGAAAATGTTCGATCTTTTAGCCGCCGGGGCGAGGGGCAGCAGCTACCTTTGATCTTGCTGCTTTTCGCCCCCTCATGATCGCCCCAGTTAACAAATCTGTCGCTTATCCCATGAGCATGTGCGAGAGTAACCGATGTTTTTGGTTTCGTCCTCCATGTTGAATCGTTACTGCTGTGGAGAAGGCTGTCGGATATGTTTATTGTCCTGTTATATTAGTGAGTACATTGGAACTGATTGATCCATTGCTATAAGCAATTTTTAGCGGCGTAATCCAGTTCGAAATTGCTAATCCTGGAATTTTGATTCGGCACACTGTGAGGAACGTTTTCTGTTAGGTTGGAACTCTAAATTTACGATATGAGTGAGTCCATATAGAGTACACAGGGACCGTGGAGCAGGGGTAGCTGGAGGGCTCCAGCTGCCACAATAATTTTTTTCCAAAATATTGTATTTTTTGAAAAAATAAAGAAACCAAGCAAGAAAATGTTTCTAAAAAGAGGAATCTGTGGATACTTATTTCATCCATTCATTGTTGTGTTAAAAACTGACAAAATGGAGACACACATATGTTTTGGTGATTATTAAAATTAGAAGCATTTCCAGCGATTTCAGAGACTGTAAATTTCAAACTGTTCGGCGTCAGCATGCCCCCGGACTCCCCTTGTCCCTAGAGAAGCTCCAATACAAAATATGTTCCGCGGTGCCTGTAACATTACCTTTCATCACTGAACTTGCCTAAAGCTTTTTGATTGTCTTTCAGAAGGCTTTTAATTTCCTCTTGGATAGCTTTATAAACGCTCATACGAGCGTAAGCTAAGCTGGTCGAAGACGTAAGCTGATCTTAAATGAAATTGCATTAAAACCTTTCTCTAAGGCTTGTATGGTGTTGTTGAATTCGTCAATTTAATTAATATTCTGTGTTTGTTGGTGTAGTTAACTATTTCCTGCAGATATAGACTTCTTTTGAAATGACTTTGCGAATGTCAAACCAGACTCAATTAAGTACCACATATGAATTTCCTTTCCTTGCATTTTGCGTCAGGAAACTTTGCACACTTGAAACAATGGCTTTTAGCCCAAAGAGACTATAGTCTAATATTTTTTGGTCCTGTAAACAAATTGCCCTATTGGGATGGCCAGCAATGCAGCAGTCCTTCCCCTTCACCCCTCTCAACACCACTGTCACCTCATCATTTTGACCAACATGAACCATGAAGTGAATTTTGTTTTAACACCGCAGTCTACTGGAGTTTTGGTTGTTTCATTTCCTTCCTAGAGGATGAGAGGGCCAGAATCTTTACACACAAGCAGGAACTTGTGCTGTTGCCTAGGCACATTTCTCTATAAAGTGGCAGATGCCATTTGGGAAGGGATGAAATGTTTCTTTGAAGAATCAGTGATGACTTTCCACTTAATACTTATAGTTCACCAAACATTCCGGCTCTCCACAGAGGTGTTATAGGTGCAAAAATTTATTTCAGCTTTCTGTTTTTAGGCAAATTGCCCTATAGGGATGGCCAGCAAAGCAACAGTCCTTTCCCTTCACCCCTCTCAATGGCACTGTCACCACATCGTTTTGACCAACGTGGAATATGAAATTAATTTTGTGTTAACACCATATTCTACTGGTGTTTTGGTTGTTTTATTTCCTTCCAAGAGGACGAGAGGGCCAGAGTCTTTACACACAAGCAGGAACTTGTGTAGCTGCCTAGGAAGATTTCTCTGTAAAGCGGCAGATGACATTTGGGAAGGGATCAAGTCAAGTCAATGTTTATTGATGTCCATAAGAGTATCATAGTTAAGGATAAAATGTTTCTTTGAAGATTCAGTGATGACTTTTCTGTTTGTAAAAGTTTCTGCTGTCAAATGCAGATAAAGTAAACTATTAGTAATCTCGGAAAGTAGTCCATTTCCCCTATATACTCATGAAAGAAGGAACCATCATAACCAGGTGGTGGCTCTCCACAGAGGTGTTAAACTGGTACAAAAATTTATTTCAGCTTTCTGTTAGAGTAGACCACCTCGTCACACCACAGCCCTTGTCGCTTCGCTCCTCGGGCGGTGGTGTTCCTCGGTAGTATTTGATGGACTCTTCCTATACTACTTAGGAAGCCCCCGCGAAGCGGGCCTTCTCGCAAACCAACCGCCCCCCTTTTAAACAAACACATCCCCGGCGTATGTCATGAGTGTCAACACGCCCAGCTCCCCCAACAAACCGGCGGCCCAATTGAACAAGCGCGGCAGTATGCCAATGGCACCCCCTATTGAACATTCGCACCCTGGGGTATATTCCACGAGCGTCGACACGTCTGACAGCTCCAATATGCCTGAGTATAACGAGAACGCCATCTTGGCATATCTTGACACCGTGTTTGGGGAGCGCCCCGTGCCGACGCCGCGCAGAAAAAGGCCGCCCGTCCCTGCTCCGCATAAGAAAAAATTTTCTGGTTTGTATATGGCGCCCCCACGAGAAAGCAGCATTAAACAATCATCTCAACCAAGTTCTACGAGTAACCACACATCGTAATACACTATATCACCTGAAAACGAACGAGAAATTGAAGCATT